>BCGF01000004.1:0-394367 GCA_001599175.1 Pestalotiopsis sp. JCM 9685
CGGATGCACCCTACCCCCCGGCCTTTAGCGCGGCGCTAAAACGCCCACGCAAATCGAATGCACCCTACGTAGGGTGCGGCCAGCCTTGGAGTAAGATATAGTTTAAAATATAAAATATATATTTTATATATCTATTTGCTGTCTAAAAAATATCTTTAAGTTGTCGTTAAAAACATAAAAAACGTATTTTGAAATATAAGTTTCCCTAGAAATATATATATTATATATATATTAAAATATAAAAATAAAACTTTTATCTTTTAGTTAAAAACAAAAACTCAAATTTGTGTATTATAAATATATAATACGCAATATAAAGTTATTAATATAATTTATATACTCTTCCAAAATTAAGTAATTATATAAAAATATATATCTCGAAAAATATAATATTAGCTACCCGAGTCTTATATATTAAAAATATTATAAATATAAACATAAAAACTAGCCCTCGTTTATAATACTAGTTTTTTTTAATATAAAGTAAACTATTATATTATTGTATTTTTAGCTAATCGATATCGATATTTTATTGCGAACGTCTAAGCCTATCGATTTTGGCAACTATATCTTATTGGCGTTTTTGGTACTAACGGAATAGCATTTTTAAGGCGTGCACGATACGGCGCTTCTTTATAAAATCACGGACGGCGGCGTAAAGCAGACCGACCGTCGGTATAATACGCTCGTCGCTGGTATTAGAATTAGTTTTATATATTAACTAGTAAATATATAAACGGATATATATAATAAAGCAGGCCGTGTCTTTTATATATACAACATAACGGTAAAAACCTTTTTTTACGGCGCTATATAACAGGTTATTTTGGCGTATATTGCTACGGCCGTATATAACTCTGCGCACGTATTTAATGTACGGGATCTCGTTTTGGTAGACACGGCCGTAAATACGGGGGGGTAATACGATCGCGTTACGGAATCGGCGGTGTCTACTCCCGCCCGGGGTAATACGCACGGCGGTGATTTTAATATCGGAGTCGTGCTCGGCGTTTTAATCGTCTTAGGTAAAATCGATTATAGCACGGCTATTGGCAAAATCGTTTAAGGCTATCGTAGTCGCTATATATTTAAGTAGCTATATCGGTATAAAATAAGCAGGAGACATTAATAGCAAAATAAGACAAAAATTATAAAAAACGTACCGATCGGCGGCTATAGTTAACGATACGGGAATACGGATAAAAAAAATAAATAGCAGCAAGTATAAAGTCGTTATAACTGCGAGGTAAAAATAAATTAACAACCAAAATTTAGGGTCGGTATAAATAAAAAGTATAAAAACGTATTAGCTGTTGGTTATATAAGGATATAAATAGGAAAGCTGGCAATAATTAAAACGCTATAATTATAGCAGGTGGTAAAGTCGGAAAAGAGATATGCTGCTAATAATAATGCTAATGGTGGTAATAATGGTTAAAAAGGGGAAAAAAAAGCAAAAAATCGGCCGGGGACCGAAAATATGGGATATAGCGGTGGGAGACGTGCGCGTATAAAAAAAAATTTGTGTATATAAGAATATTGTAATTGCCAAAAGAAAAAGTAAAGCAAAAAAAATAAGTATAAACGGGCTTATATATAAGAGCTCCTTATTAATATAATTATTAATTATATTTTATATTTTACTAATTAGGGAGCCGTACGAGATAGCTAACTAAAGACTAGCTATGGTTTCGGGTTAAGGAACAATTATAAAACCTTATATATAAGAATATATAATACTAAAATAGTTAGTTATGATAGGTAGCTTAGGATAAAAGCTGTGAATAGCTGCATTTAATTATTAAATAGGCAGTTATAAGCAAAAAAAAAAGCTCCAAGGCAAAAAAAGAACCCCAGGACTTAAAAATATAAATTCGGGCTTTTCCTCCAAACTCGGACCTTACTTTTTTTTTTTTGCAATATTATTATTCCCACTCCCGTCTGCCTTGCCCGGTTTTAATTAAGCTTCCCTCTTAATAATCCCTTTTAATAGTTATTTTGCCCATTAGCCATTATTTTTTTTAGCCTCGGATTATCGCTATTAAGACTTTGTAGCTGGCGGCCTTTATTTTTTTTTGGCTATTTTTAGCAAAACGTATCTTATAAGCTTTAAAATAATTATTTTACGATCGTAAATACTAGCTAGCGACCTGCCTGCTTCCTTTTATACTTTCTTTTTATGACTTCTAATATTATTAACGCCTAAAATCTTGGTTGCTAACGCTGCTATTATTTTTTAGTATATTATTAACTTTTTTTATTTTTATTTTTTCGAATTCGTTACCCGGCTTAATTACGATGGCTTTTACAATTATATTTTATATCTATAAAAAAAATCGCCTCGCTGGCGGTGCCATCGACGTCGTAAACCTGACTATTTACGTCGACCCGTTTAAGCTCCTTTATAGCGTATTGGCCGACCTCGAGACCGGCTACCGACTTCTTTATTTTATCAAAAAATAGTTTAAAGTCGTCGACGGCGAGCAGGCGGCCTAGCCGCTGGACCGTACTAAGATTATCGCCGAGGTAAATACCGTTTAACTTTTATTATTTTATTGCTTAACGTATATAATACTAATATATATATTATAAAATGGCCTCGTCGATAGCGATTATATTTGCTAGTCCCTTATTTTTTCGGATATAGTTTTGGAGATATATAATAGCTATTAATAAAAATAAGACAGGAGTATAAATATAATATATAGCAAAAGCAAAATAGTTTAGTTATTGTAATAGCCTAATATATTATAAAATTATTTACTTACGCTAATGCTTTTAATCGTAGCCAAATATAAACTTTTTAAGACTTATACTTTGATAATCCGATTAATTAGCTATAATATAAACAAATATAAATTGTTGGTTTTATTCCCTGCCTATATTATCCGCGCGTTTAGCTATTTATACCAAGGGTCGAAAAATATTTCGGCAAGCATTTCTTCCTTAATTATATTTTATAGCTAGGCCTTAATTTTAATATATTTATTTTTTTTTCTAAATATCGCGTCGGCTACGATCCGCGCGAGTATTTTATTAAATTGGTATTCCCGCTTTTCGCGGCTAGGCAAAAACCTTTTACCGTTATTAGGATCTTTTTTTTAAGAGTTATAAAAACTTTATGGCAGTCCGTATTTCCTATAGCCGGTATACGCTTTTAGCCCGCGTCCGAATACGTTTTTTTGTATCCGACCTTATATACGCTAAATATACGTTATATATTTTTGGATTTCCGGCTTTTTTTTTGCGAAACCGAGAAATATTAAGTATTCCGCCTGGCTATAACGTTATTATTCGTCTAATTTTTCCTCGGGATCGGCGTATATTATATATATTTTATAAGCTAATAACAATATTTTCGCGAAAATAATCTAATTTTAACTTTTTCGCCGTTTAGCTTATTACGCGTTTTGTTATATTATAGCAAACGTGGCGGCTTATTATTAAAAATTATTTTATAAAATAGCAAAATCGCCTTTTTTTTCGCTGCTCGGCTTTATTTCCGCCTTTTATTTATCCCGGTATAAATCGTATAATTGCTCCGCGTCGCCGTCGCATCCGTCCGCTTTTTTATCCCCGTTTATTATTTCGTTTACTACCGCCCGCTTATAAAAGGTCGTTTTTAAATAATTAGTTATTTCGTTTTCGATAAACTTTAACGCGGTGGCTTTTTTGGCCGTTTCGGCTCGCGTTTTCGTTTTTTTAACCCGCTACCGCGCTTATCGGGACGATTTAATTTTCGGCGCTAATGTCGGAGGCTGCTAAAAACCTTCCCGGAGCGACCTTATCCGTCGCCTAATAATAATAAACTTATTTTTTAGCCCGTTTCGACCGGCCCGCCCGCTTTTTTACGCAAAATCTCGTAGGCGCCGTAAAAGCGTAACGTAAAATATAGCCTTAATATTAAGGATATTTAGCTTTATACCAAGCGTATTAATAGCCGTAATTACCCGTCCGGTCCGGACCTAGTTTTTTAATATTTACGTTTTTTTTTCGCCGTGCCGGCCGCGTTAAAATAGGCCGGATACTCGAGCCTTTTGTTTAGCGCCTCCGTTTTTGCTATAATACCATAATAAATAATAAATTTACCGTTCGGGAATTTTTCGGAGGCCTAGGCTAGCGCCTTTTCGACGGCCCCCGCTAAATTTTTTTCGATATCGTTTTTTTTGTCGATTACTATTTTATAAACCGAATACGCGATATTTTTTTTAAACGTATTATTCCGGAAAACGACGGCGTTTCCCGGCTCGATTTATATATACGCAAATAAATTAGCTTAATCCCGCGGCGATAATATAACGGTAAATAATATAATTTATACCCCGTATTCCGTTAATATTTCCCTAATTTTTAAAAATATAAGTCGGAAATGCGAGCCCGGGCTAGCGTTATTTAAAATTATATAATATTCGTTTATTACGATCCGGTTTAGCCGCGATCGCGCCCGGAAAAATCGCAGGTATATAGCAAAAAACGTATAAACGGCCGATTCGGGCGTAACGAATACGATAAAAATTATTTTTGTCCCCGGCTTGCCCGCCGCGAACGTTAGCGATTATATTAAATTCTTAATTTATAGCGTATCGTACCGCTTTATTATATTTTCCCGTAACGTTATTAACGGCTCGATTACAATAATAACTCCGTTTTTTCCGTAATATACTAGCAATATAAACGATAAGCTTTTGCCCGACCCCGTTTTTACGACTTAGAGCATAGGCGAATACCTTTTATAAATCGCTTAAAATACCTTTTTTTGTCCCGGTCGGAATTCCGCTTTTAGGTCGTTTAATATCTGCCTTAGCCGCCCTCGGAAATCGACCTCGGCTAGYTTTTTTTGCTTTTTAAACCTGGCTTTATCGCCGTTTTAATCGAACGGTTTTAACCGCCGTTTTCCGAATATTATTCCTTTTAGCAAGCCGAGCCCTAAAAACTTATATTAGCGCTTATTTTCTTTTTCGAAAATATACTTGCTATTATTTATACTAAACGGGTTTATACCTTTACGCGCGTATACGACGTTTCCCGTAAAAAAAAAATACGTCGTTATAAAATCGATCGTTTTGTTTTTTGCGCCTTATATTTATTTGTTTTAAAACGTTATAATTTAAAAGTCGCCAAGCATATATTTATACGAAATAACAATTTAAATATACCGGTATTCGATAATATTAATTTCGATTTTTATAAACCGCCCCGTATATTTTTTTAGCAGCCTCCTTATCTTATCGCCGGATTAAGTTATATAACTACCGTCTCGGAAGCCCGATTCCTCCTTTTCCAGCTCGTCGCCGTTTTTTATATTGCCGATTAAAGCTATACTTTAGAATACGTTAAAACCGAATATCGGGGTAGGGCTTAGCTTTTTTATTTTTTATTTTTTAGGTATTATACCGTATACCGTATTTTGGCTAAATAAAAACGGGTTAATATAGTCCGCCTATTACGCTACGCTATTGATAGCCTGCCAAAAAAAAAGCATTAACCAAAAGTACCATATAAACAGCTCGCCGATCTCCCGCGGGAAAAAACGAAATACTATTTTAAGCTTATTTATTGCTAAATACCCTTTATAATATTTAGTTACGAGGTATATTATTTTATAATAAATAAAAATATTCCGCGTGCCTTTTTATTTAGTGTTTTAGATACGCAAATTTAGGATTTTTGCGCTACGGCCCGGCCCCCCGCCGCTAATATATATTAAAATAAACAGGCGGCCGCGGATATTATCGACGAGCTTATTAAATACCGCGGATATTTTAAAACGGGTGGTCGGCTGGCCCGGCGCCCGCGGCGCTCGAGTTTATTAACGCTATAATTTTAGCTATTTAAAAATTTTTTTGGTTAGCTATATACGGCTAACGGGCTATAAATTTTTTTCGTCCCGTACGAACTAATATCCTAACTTTATATCCGATTAGTCGTTTTCGAGCGCGTTTTACGGGATAACCGGGAAGCCGATATATACCTAAATCGTCGTATCGGTTTTTAAATATAGCGCGTCGCTTACCAAAATTTTGGTCTCTTCGATTAGCTTAGCCACTATTTCCCGGAAGTTGTTTATTATAAACTAAATACGCTTATACGAAACCCGTTTATCGTAGTCGTTTTATTATATATAGCTATCGGCGGGCGTGCCAAACGTAATATTTATACCGTATATTCGTACCGATAAAATTTAATTTATTACGCTTAGCGACGATTTGCTAAATAACTTTAATATAAAGCCGTTTATCCGCTGCCGGACCCGCTCGAATAAGCTTTGCGAAAAATATATAGCCTTTTCGCGATTTTGGCTATTTGCCGTTCGTGCCGTTAAATCTCGCTCCGCCTTTATTATAAACCGCGCTACGACTATAATCCGGATTATTTTAATAATAGCCGAGTACCGTATTATATAATTAGACACGTCGATTTACTTATTATCGTCCCGGATACTTATTACGGCTAAGCCGCTAATAACCACGCTCTCGTACGCCGACGTATAGTAATAATAATCGAATATCGCTAATAATAATTATAGGACTAAGTCGTTTAGGCGGTTTTGCTTTTTATTACCGTTTTTAAATAGTGGCCTTGCCTTTTTTGGCTTTTACGGCTTTAGCAATTTTTCTAGGTCGTAAAAAAAATCCGATTATTAGGGCGTTAGTTTATACGCCGGCCTATTTGCGTTTAATTATTATTACGTTTTTTACAAATATAAAAACAGCTGCCTTATATAAACCCGGTACCGTACCTAAACGTTTTTGGCTATACGCGGCTAAAATAGCGTATATTTCCTCGCCTCCGTATCGCGTGCTATTTCGAAAAGCGTAACGGCACCGGTATCGAGGCTATATACCTATTTTTGCGCTTCGTCGGCTACCCGTATATAATTATCCTAAAACGCCTAAAAAACCGTGTTTTTAGGACCGGGCGGCTATAGCGTAAAACGTAATCGAGCCAGTTTTTTTTTATTTATTAACTTTTTTAAATAATACGCTTAACTTACCCGCCGCAACTACGGATTCGGCTTTAGCTTTTCGTTTATTTTGTAAATCGCCCGGCTAGCCGATTAATTTAGCAAAGCGCTTTTTTGCGTAAAAGCTTATAGCTAGCTATTAGGCGCTTCTTTAAACGGCGACGTTTTAACGGCCAATACGCTCGACGGCGTACCGGGCTTAGCGTTAGCTATACCCGAATCCGAGTTTCCGGATACCGAATCGGCCAGTTTTATACCTTTTTAGCGCTCGGAAAATTATTATTTATTTCCTTTTCCGCCTTACCGTATTAATATATTTATAACGGCTTAAAAAACCTCGAAATAACGGCTAGCCTTTCGGGTCGGGAAAAACCTTTGGTATTATACGCCTTTTTTCTACGGGTTAACGGGAATTTCGGCGTATTTTTTTTATTTTATTTTTTTACGGTTATTAATTTATCCGTACTTTTGTTTATAATACTTTTTTATTTTTTTGATACTGCGTACGATATAAATATAGCTGCTATAAGCCACGCTATTTACCTAAAGCGGACCGAATACCGGGATCGGCGCGTATACGGGATCTAAAAAGGCAAACTCGTCGAATTAGCTTTGTTCGCAAATAATACCTAGCAACGCTCGTATTATTTTGGCGATCGGCTACCGGGCGCTGCTAAAAAGTGTTTTATATTAGTCGCTAAAAAGATACCGCTCGATTTCGTTGTTTATATAAGCGTATCGGCATTAGTTATATATTATAATCCGCCGGTCGGGTAAAAATACAAAAAAGGCGATAAAAAATATAATCGGGCGGAAAAAATAATTTATTAAAATTAAAAAAATTTATATTCCGTCCGGTTTATTACGGTTATTATTGTTATTAATATACTAGCTATTATTTCGATAATTTCCCTTTTTTTTATTTAGGCTCGGATTTGTTGTTTTCTTTGTTGTTATATCTTATTTTTATCTAATCTTAAATAAACCCTATAAAGCCTTAATTTTCTTTACCTAATCGGCCTAAATTAGCAGTTTGGCGTTATATAATAAAACGTTATATTCGGGTTTACGTAAGCAGGTAATAATAGCTTTTTTTGGATCCCGGTTTAAAATCGGGTCCCGGGAAATTATAAAATATATTTTACGGGACCGCGTCGAAGCTTTTATAGCCTAAGAGCGCCATTTATAAATAATTAGCGGGCTACAAGCTAAGTTTAGCCTAGGCAGGGGACGGCCGGCGCTGGTGGTAAAACTGCAAAATAGCAAAACGGCCGGCAAAACGTGCTAACGCCGGGCTGCACCGCGATAAAAATTAAATCGGTAAAATCGTATAGGCGTAAAATTCTAAAGAATTAGCTTTTTGGACGGGTCCCGGGCCCGGCGCCGCCGTGCTGGCGGCGTTTGGGTCGGATATACCCTACGTTAACCTGCGGATATATTTTACCCCCCGGCTTTTAGCGCGGCGCTAAAACGCCTACGCAAATCGAATATACCCTACGTAGGGTGCGGCTAGCCTTGGAGTAAAGTCGATAAAATAAAATATTTTTTCCGGACTTTTATTTTTTTAATATTATTATAGCCGTAAGCGTTAAAACTTAATAAATAACTAAAATTATTATTATAAATATTTTTCGTTTTGTTTTTGCTTAGTTTTAATATAATAACCTTAGTAAAATTATATTCGTAAGCTAAATTTTAGGGTTTCGAGCTAATATTAATAATTATTTTATTTATATTTAAGGTATTCGCTATTTTTTATTATATAAATAAAAATTTAATCGAATTAGCGCGATAATTAATAATACCGAAATTAAAATATATTTTTTGTCGCAAATAATAAAATATTTTATAAAATATATATATAATTATAAATTAATATTATTAAAATTAATACCGTTATAATTATATATACGATACTAAAAATTAATAATATATATTTTTACGAAAACGAGGATTTATTTATAAGCAAATTAAAAAACGAACTAGGATTTTTTGGTTTTATATACTTAAACGAATTTACGTAATTTAATAATTATAATTTTATAAACGCCGGGCTTAATTACTCGTTATATTTTAATGGCTTATAATTTTAAGATATTTTTTCGGCCGGAGTAGCAAATAGCAGTTTTTTTATAAATAAATTAAATAATATAATTATATATATTATATTAAGTTATTTTTATATAAATTTAAACACCGCTAATTTACCGAGCCAAACTAACTATATTACTTAGCGTAATATTATTCGGAGCTATAAATCGCTTATTTATTAAATTAAAAGTAAAGCAATAACTTTACTAAAAAACAGCGATTTAAACGGGCTAAGCTTGCCTTTTAAAAAGCCTATATCGCTTTTTATATACGGATTTTATACCGGTCCAGCGTAAGCCGGTTAGTATAAGCCACTTCGTTTGCTTTTTATTCGCCAACTCACTTAATCGCAGGGCCAAATTTCGCCTATAATGTTGGTGGCACCGGTGCCGACATTTACGAAGGTCATTTGGCTAGCGGTGGTGGATCTGGTCAACTTGCTCTTCCCTACCTCGTCACCCCGTATAAGGCCATACAGAGACGCGCTATCGAGGAAGACACGATGGTTTTCTGGATCATAAATAACAGTAAGCTTTTTGTTCCCTTCTAAATTTACAACTGTCATAGCTCCCACCGGATGCTAACATGTAGCAGCCTACACATCAAGTTCAAGCGGCGGAAATAATTTTGGCATTGGCGGTGGTACCGGAGTATCGCCCTCGTACGCCAACTATGCCTCTCAGTCCGAAGTCTGTCTGGTTTTCCTCAACTCCTGGTCTGGAGAAGGCGCAGATCGCGGCGAACTGTCAAACGATGAACAAGACCAGCTGGTTACAAGCGTTGCAGAGAGCTGCAACAACACAATTGTGGTCATCAACGTATCTGGTCCCCGGGTCCTAGATGCATGGATCGAAAACGAAAATGTCACTGCCGTCCTGTACTCGGGATTGCTTGGCCAAGAGTCAGGCAATGCCATCGCGGACGTGTTGTACGGTGATGTGAACCCAAGTGGGAAACTCATCCATACGATTGCGAAGAATGCTTCCGACTACCCGACCAAAGTTTGCACCGATTCCGAGTGCCCCTTCGATGAAGGAGTCTATCTTGATTACCGCTGGTTTGATGCGAACGATATCGAGCCCCGATACCCATTCGGCCATGGCCTTTCTTACACAAGCTTCTCTTATGGAGCTCCAGTGCTAAACACAACAGATACAGATGCTTTGTCATCTAGGTACCCTACCGGAATAATGACGTTGGGCGGGCAGGCTGATTTGTTCGATAAAGTCATCACAGTTTCCACAAATCTCACGAATAGCGGCTCTCTTGCGGGCAGCGAAGTTGCCCAACTGTATCTGAGCTTTCCAGAAGAAGCATTGCAGCCTCTCCGGGTTTTGCGTGGGTTTGAAAAGGTCTCGATTGCTGCGGGTCAGACGACCGAGCTGGTGTTCAGCCTACGTCGCCGTGACATCAGCTATTGGGACGTTGATTCACAGAACTGGACCATAGCTGATGGTCAATACACTGTCTCGCTGGGTTCAAGTTCTCGGGATCTGCGAGGCAACAATACTTTTACTATTTGACTGTCTAAAGACAGCTCATAAATAACAACTCAAATGCTTTGTTGTAAATGTTCAATCTACACCAGCTGTACCTGTGCTGACTTGTACTCCACTGCGCTCCTGAATACCTCTTATTGCCTCCCGCGCAGCGTGAATTATCTCATCTTCGTCAGCAGTACAAAGATGACCGTCTTTCACGACAAATGATCCATCAATCAAAACATGTGTTACATCTCTTCCTGTACAGGCCCCGACGACTAAGCTGACAGGGTCCATGCCGCCCGCGACATCTGGATTCCAAGGCGCCGCCCAGACCCGTGCGACTTCCAAGACAACCAGATCAGCCTTCTTGCCAGCTTCGATGCTACCGATATCCTTGTCAAGGCCCAGGGCTTTTGCGCCGCGAATCGTAGCCATCTCCAAGGCCTCGTAAGCCTTGACGACCGTTGCGTCCAGTGTAGCTCCCTTGTGCAATATAGAAGCTAGGTGCATCTCGCGAAGCATATCGTATGAGTTGTTGCATGGTGCACCGTCCGTTCCCAAGGCTACATTAATTCCAGCTTCCAGCATGCGCGGCACATTCGCGATGCCAGATGCCAGCTTCAAGTTGCTTGCTGGATTATGCGCTACCGTAGTGTTGGTATCGCGCAGTATTGGAAGATCGACTTCGAGATCAAGATGACACATGTGTGCCAGAACAGTCTTGCGTCCAGTGAGCTCCGCATCACGACAGAACTGCATGGGGGTTCTCCCTGCGTAGACTTCACTAAATATAGATAGGTCCCGGGGTGCTTCAGCGCAATGCATGGTTATTCCAATATCGCGGGCCCGGCATGCACGGCCAACCTCGGCGAAAGAAGAAAGGGCAGAACCACGTGGTGTTCCACAAGCTCCCCAGATGTGTATTCTATCATTGCTTGAGCCATGAAATGTGCCATGCGCAGACAACAAGGACTCGACAGACATTGAGGAAAGATCCTTGTCCCGTGCATCCTTGATCCTCAATGCCGGGTTCGTCTCTACAAATTTGACCAACTTGCCCTGTTTATACTATGTCAGCACCTGTAGTAGTGATAAACCGGAACAAATTGTGACAAACCAGACATGCCCGGATCCCCATTTGCGACACTGCTCGCGCTACATTCTCGACGCCACTCCCATGTGTCAACATGGCTTCTAGGAAACAGGTTGTCCCACTGAGCAACATCTCGGCGATAGTGGTACGCGCCGCAATGTAGCCATCGGCCGTATTTCCATGAAAACCATATGCTGCTTCAAGTGGCCATATACGATCACATAGCCAGCTGTGCAAAGGCAAGTCTTCAGCAAGTCCTCGCAGCAATGACTGGGCCAAATGAACATGGGTGTTGATCAGACCAGGTATGATGATACTTCCCGGCAGTGACATGATCTTTGTCCCTGGAGGGAGGCTCTCCGGCGCCTCCGAAGAGACGTGGGCTATTTTTGTGCCAGTAGTGAGCAGGTATCCTCTACGAAGAATCCTTTGGCTGGGATCAACTGTGATGATAGTTACATCTTTGAAGAGAACATGATTCTCTTGGTCCTTCATCGTTTCAATTGGCAACAAGACGTCACCGTCGTGTGCCATCGTCTGCCTCGGTCAAGCTCATTTGCCAGGTCAGAGTGTTAAACCAAATACAGAGCATCCCCCAAAGATAGGAATATCGGTTGCCGATGTGGAATGCTGTGCCTGATGTCACTGAAGGGGTAATCATAGATAAGTGAATGTTGCGATAAGCCTTGAACTCGATAATCAGGCAGGCAGGCGGCGACTCCCGGGAGTCTTTCTATAGTCGGAGCAGCTCCGGCTAGATAAGGTCGCCTCCGCAATGGAGGCATTTGATCCAATGAGATTTGGCATATTGGCAGAATCATACCCAACACATGAAGCTTGAATCTTCGAGAGACTAATAAAGGGTTCGCTATGTATGCATGAACCACGTCAGGCATATTACGTTGTACTGGCTAATGTGAGTACAGTGGTACACATGTATACGCCATCCATTTTGCTTGTTGGTCAAGACTAAATAGTCCTTCAGCATCACCCTGAATGAGCGTTTCTATCTACGACTTTGTCATCTAGATACACTGTTCAAGGGTAGCGATGGCATCTCTGATAAAAGAGAAACCCCATGATGCGTCCGGCGAAACCCAGTTCGCATGCGCAGCGCCAACCGTCGGACAAGTGACCAACTCGAATTGGAAGGGCAAAATAAGTTATATAAAGTCGTGCATGACAACAAAAGAGGGGTGGCTTGGTGATTATGTGAGTAAAAATTCCCATGCGCATTACTCGGGGCAGAGACGCCTCCGTCTCGAATTTTGACGTTCAAACGCGCTGAGATGGCTTCGCAGGACTACCTCTACCTCATCACGCCAAACATATGGCCGCTGAACAGGAGATATAAAGGCTACAAAGCTCCCTTCTATGGACTGAACGACGAAGTTCCAATCCTGCTCACTATGATTCTTGGGCTACAACATGCGCTATGTATGGTCGGCTCTATTGTATCACCACCTTTGGCCATTGCGGGCGGTGCCTTTTACTTCGACTCCGCCACCACGCAGTACCTCGTATCTGCTGCCTTCATCACGACAGACATTGCGACAGCGCTGCAGGTGACCCGACTTCGCATATTCAAGACACCCTTCTACATTGGCACAGGGCTACTGTCTGTGGTTGGCCCTACCTTTGACATTCTACCCATCGCCTTCAACTATACAGATATGCGCTACGCCAACGGCACATGCCCAACAGCTGACGATGGTACCAAATTGCCCTGCCCGGAAGCTTGGGGAGCTCTTCTAGGTACAATTCTTTGCACTGTTTGGGTGCAGATTGCCTTGAGCTTTGTGCCACCGAGAGTACTCAACAAGATCTTCCCAAAAGTTGTGATGGGGAGCCTGTTGTTACTCGTTGGTATATACCTGGTTGGAAATGGAATGGATAATTGGGGTGGCAGTAGCAACTGCCACGGTGGCTCGGGCTTCTATTCACTGTGTCCAGATGTTTCAGCCCCTCGGCCACTACCTTGGTATGTCATGACCACGGCAGCTCAAACTCGAATCCAGTCAGACGCAATGCTAATACATGACCAACAAAAGGGGAGACCCCAAGCTTCTTGGTCTGGGGTTCTCCGTATTCCTGGCTATAGTGTTCGTTGAGCTGTTTGGTTCACCTTTGATGAAGTCAGCCTCTGTTATAATTGGTCTGTTCGTCGGTTGCCTCGTTTCTGGACTCGCCGGGTACTGGTCAATGAGCAACGTGGATGCAGCGCCATCTGTCACATTTCTTTGGGTCCTTACATTTCCCTTGTCTGTTGATGGTGCTCTAGTGCTGCCCTTACTCATCATGTTCGTTTGTGAAGCTGTGTCCTGCATGCCCGATATTCTTGCGACCTCAGAGATCAGCGGTGTTGAGATTGAGGGCACAGAATTCAACTCACGCGTCCAAGGAGGAATCATGTGTGATGGCGTCGGCAGCTTAATAAGTGCCCTTGGCACCGGTCCACCCATGGTCAGGTATGGTAGCCTCCCGACCACCCTCTTCGCCTTCCAATACATTGCTCAAGTAGCACCAAGCGCGCGGAACTTACAGACTAATGTGAAAACAGTCAAGCTGGCAACAACGGAGTCATAGTTGTTACAGGCTGTGCTTCACGACGTGCCGGGTGGTGTGCTTCGGCATTCCTGTTGCTGATGGGCATCTTCGGCAAGTTTGGTGCTATATTCGGTGCTATGCCACCCTCTGTGCTAGGAGGCATGCAAGTGTTTCTCTACAGCTCAATTGCCGTGGCAGGTTTACGAGTTCTAGGCATGGTGCGCTACACCCGGCGCAACAGGTTTATATTGACTGTTGCGTTGGGCATTGGATTTCTCGATGTCACGAAGCCTGACTGGTGGGACAGTGTTTTGACCTATTCAGGATCTAATGTGGCGCTCTCCGGATTCGAACAAGGCCTCAACTTGATTGTACAGACTCCTTTCATCATCGCAGCAGTACTCGGCGTCGTGTTAAACCTGATTCTGCCTGAAGATGCGAGTCGTATGGACGATCTCATTTGAGAACCAGATATTATCGTCTTACCACATCATGTACGGAATCAATAGTTTATTGCTTTTGAATATTTTGGATCCACAAAACTCTTGGATGGCACACTCGGATGTTGTCTGACCATTCTTGAACTCTCATCGGCTGGAGTCATTATTATAGCTGGATGCTCTGATAGGAAAGATAGTACTTGCATTTTCACTATACATAGCTTCCAAAACCAGTCCAAACCACATAGGCTATGAAAAGTTTGTCAAGTCATGGATGATGCTTCGGTGATGCTAATGGAATGTTTTTGCTTATGTGAGATATCGAACATGATACTGCCGCGTGATTCTATACATGTTGAAACTTTTGAACCTGTACAAAAATGGTAAATGAATCCCGAGTATGGCGTCAGCTAGTAGGCTGTCAGCCTCATCCCATCAAGCGGAGCTCCTATATTCGGTTTAATGCCACGGATCACCATCCTACGTATAGGAGGTAACCTTTAGTCAGGCCTCTCTGTTCTGCCAATGAAATTGGTATCTCACACACATCGATTCATGTAAAGGGGACGTCTAAAAATGTCAAGGCACTTGACCGAACGAAATCTGTGATGATTGAGGCCGTCAACTGGTAGCTTATGAATGGCCGAGCAAGTCGGTGATTGCAGAATCATATGTAAGCTCCATGAACTGCTAATTCAATACAAAAGCACCTAGGATATCCACGTCTCAACAAAAGTTCTCTCGAATAACACAAAACAACCACCAATTTACATACAATACACAGATCACAATCGTCACTATGGGTTTCACGTGGTACTCCGGTCCCTCTTCCAACTTCCCGCCCCAATCGCAGTGGAAGTCCTTTGAGGAAATCTTCAACCTCAATAAGCCTGAGATGCTTCAGACTGGCAACACTGGCGAAGATGTCGGACGCATTTGGAATGCTGTCCTGGAATGCGCCAAAATCGGTGTAGAGGAGCGTGTGATTTTCTGTATCATCATGCAGGAAAGCACTGGCAATGTCGGGGTGCGCACCACCACCAACGCTGATGGACACTTCACAGCCGGGTTGATGCAATGCGATGGCTCTCCAGGGTTCCCCGGACAGCACGGATTGAGCCAGGTATGATTCATACTTCATTTTCTTGTAGTTTCGATCCACGCATTTTGGGACGACTCGAGCTTTACCACTGACCATGACCAATTTAGGAACAAATTACCTCCATGGTTCGGGCCGGAACGAACCACTTCAAGGCCAATCTGAAAGAGTTCGGCAATGCTGACAATGCCGATACCATCTACAAGGCTCTACGAGCGTACAACTCTGGATCGGTGAATGCAAACGATCTCAGCGATGGTCGTGGTGCTACCGCAAGCTACGTCAGCGATGTTGCAAATCGTCTTTTAGGACGCACAAATTAATTGGGATCAAGATATGCCAATGTTGGTCTTTGGGCCAACCTGCTTTGATCAAGAGAAGACAGTTGGGCACTAATCTTGATCTAATCATGTTTCTTGCCGAACGCTTCATCATCTAGGAAGGCCGGAACTCCATCTGCTGTTTTCATATACTTTGATAGGTCTATATTATAGCGCAGGAATACATTCGTTGTTCGTCTTCCATTGTCGTGGCTCGTGGTTGTAATGAATTCAATGTACGATAGGTATCAAGCATACTCTGCAATACAATAATAGTCAGTCCGATGTTACGGGACCTGTAGTGTGGATTACTCCGTACTTACCCCAGAACCCGTGCCAGAGTTGTGAGTGTATCACACGTCAAAAGACTCGCAAAGATTGCCCACAAAGGTTGGCGTCAATAGGAATCGGTTCTCAATCATGTCTCTCACCTCCCGCAATAGATATTCCACACACCAATGACCAGACAGCAGTTCCCGAGTCATTGAGACGACTTGCGGCAAATGGTGGAAGTCCATGGAAACCACACGGCCAGTTTCCGGCGACGACAACGCGGGGAAACATGGGGGAAAAGTGGATTGCGGTGGGACAAGGGTCAGTCAAATAGTGTTGAGACCTCCAAGCCTACCCACCCAGTTTTATGATGGATGTTAGGATGTCAAGACCCGAAAGTACTGCTGCGATGCAACTTGTTATACTCGAATATTCATCGATCCCGGAATCATGACCCACTTGAGTAGTACTTAGCGCATCCCCGGACTCAGGAGCCCTGGCCGATGTGTTTAATCGCGCAGCCGATGATTAGCCAGAACCGTGATGAATTGCCGAAAGGTGTTTTGTGAAGTCCGGCAACGACGAGCCGGCATTGATCGGTATGGCGGCGGCCGCGAAGGACGATGATGGCCATGGTGCACCTATTAAAGATCGGCAGTGCCAAGGACACGCGGCGCCTGCGTCCAAAAGTATTAAAGGAGAGCCTCCTCATCCAGCCTGGCAACATGCGATCCAGGACTTGACGGCAAAGCGAGCACGATCACAGATAACAACAATGGTGGTCCTTTTTGTCAGTGCTTTTCTCGCCCTCCTCTGTCTGCGAGTTGGAGCCACGGAGGGAGTGCAAAACGATCCGACATTCGAAGAGGCATGTGCAGCCTTGGGCTCGACCGTCTTTTCCCCAGAAGTCAGTACACTCTCGGCAGAGATCTTGCCTGCAGGTACAATATTGGTTGTTCCTGGTTTGGATTCATCATGCGCCAATTCAACAGCAGTCGTGGCGGACCTCTGCCGTCTGAGCCTGAACGTCACGACATCATCTCGTTCTGATGTTTTGATGGAGGTTTGGCTCCCTCGAAACTGGACAGGTCGTTTTCTCTCCACTGGCAATGGAGGTATCAATGGCTGTCTGAGTTACGACGATATGGCTTATGCGACATCACTTGGATTTGCTACTACTGGCTCGAACAATGGACACAGTGGCCAGAACGGTACTCGATTTCTCAACAACATTGAAGTGATCAAGGATTATTCCTACCGCGCAATTACAACCTCTGCAGCGGTTGGAAAGGATGTCTCGGCAAGCTTCTATGGTCAAAACCACACTCGGTCATATTATCTCGGATGTAGCACTGGCGGCCGGCAGGGCTTCAAGATGGCTCAAGACTTTCCTGACGTCTTCGATGGCATTGTAGCAGGTGCTCCAGCATTCAATTTTCAGGGATTGATGTCCTGGTCCGGTACTTTTCACACCATCATCGAGAAGGGCGGAGCAGATGGATTTCCTCCAGCCTCAACCTGGCCAGCCGTCGACGCTCAGCTTCTGGCCCAGTGTGATCATCTCGATGGTGCGATTGACGGGATCCTCGAAGATCCATCATTGTGCAACTTTAGACCAGAGGCGCTCATTTGCCAGAGTGGCCAGGAGTCTCCAGAATGCCTCACCGGCAAGCAAGCGGACATGATCCGCCAATTCCTGTCCCCTGTATACGGTGTCAATGGCAGCTTCGTTTATCCCCGACTCGAACCAGTCCCGGGATTTCTCTCATTCATCAATTCCAGCTACAGCGCGGCACAGTTCTTGTATACTGACCACTGGTACAAGTATGCATTGTACAATGATCCAACCTTTGACACGGATTTTCTGGGGCCAGAGAACTGGAATTTTGCTTTCGAAAACGACCCCACTGGCACCAGGACATGGTCGGGCAACCTGACACAGATGGCAGCTCGCGGCACGAAATTGATCCATTATCACGGTTTACAGGATACCCTGATTTCGTCGGCCAGCTCCAACACATACTATGACTTGGTCTCCAGGACAATGAGTCTCTCGAGTAATGATTTGGATGATTTCTATCGTTACTTTCGCATCAGTGGCATGGCCCATTGTACTGGCGGCATCGGTGCCAGCGCTATTGGAAACCGAGGAACAAACACCGCCAGTACTGATCCTTCCCAGAATGTCTTGACGGCCATGGTTCGTTGGGTCGAAGAGGGATCGCCGCCAGAGGCTATCATTGGAAGCAGATTTCGAAACGGTACCCAGGCTCTTGGCGTAGAGTACACAAGGTCACACTGCAAATTTCCTCTGCGCAGCATGCTTAGACCTGGCGGAAACTCAAGCAACATTAATGATTGGGACTGTATCTTATAGTTAGAAATCCTCATTTCCCTTTGGATGAGTGCAGGCGCCCTGGCTTGTACAAAACTGCTGCCATGAATTTCAAATTTCACTCAATGGTGCCACTCCTTCGCCTCGCCTCATTTGAATGATATATGCAGTGACCTTATATCTTATATTCGATCTGAAGCGGTGCAAGTATTGTGCGACTCATAACTTGCGGAATAAGTCCGGAACGAGATACGGAACTTGTGATAATGTATTACAAGAAAATGTTTCGACATTAAGATTATATGGGCCAAGAAAAATACATTGGAGCTGTGACATTCGCACACCGGAGCACGTGCGTTCCGAGAGAAAATCAGATTCAAACATAGTCGCGTCGAGATATCTCCCAAGTCTTACACCTGATGTCCTGGGAGGGCTTCGCGAGTAGAAGCTACAATCAACCCGAATTTAGCGTTCTCGCCAATAAGTAGACATCTGGATATAATTCCATATAAGCCGAAAGAATGACTTCGGTGGAAAGGATATCGGCAATAAGAGTCACTAATTTTCAACATTCCAAAGATTTGGGAGCCGTTCGGGATGCCGGATGCACTCCGCGGAAATGCCACATTCCGATTCCAGGTCTGGTTGACCGGAGCCGGTAAAGCGGGTACTCGGCTGACGGGCACTCAAGTGACGAAAGTTTCCATTAGCAAAGACGATGCTAGCCAGACTTCATATCGGTCATCGCGTCCTTACATTCTGCGCAAAGTGCTTGAAATTTAGTCATAAATTGGCTGTTCTGCCTTATGTGCTCGGTACAAGATCATCCCTCGGGTCAGGTGAGATGACTGCGGCGAGGATGCCGTGGGTTTTGTGCAAAAGGAGTATGCACGTACCTTCGAGCACACCGGGTTGGATCTTTCAAACTGTCGTGATGGCGATTATTCAACTTTTCTTCCATCCTGGCCTTCATGATTTTTTTTACAAGAAGTACGTCAGGGATCCAATCTATCATTTCTACCAACAGTTTCGGTATCCCAAGGACATCATATGGCCGTGAAAGTAAAGAAACGAAACTTCACCATTGACCAATATCTCAATCAATGGATTCCTCGGCCACCATGGGCATATATCCCCTATCCGGTGTCTCACTTTCTTGGCCACCGATCGAGTCCGCAACGTGACCCAGGGCATCTCATTGCAGTATTATGGGCTACCGTGGGCGTGTTTGCTGGAATAGTGCTCATCGAAATCACCAACCAATATATCCCATCTTTTCGGAGCCATGACACGCCGGTCATAGTTGGAAGTTTCGTGAGTTGTCGATTTCGGCTTACACCTGCGCGCGGGGGCTAACAAAGATACAAGGGTGCAGCCGCCGTCCTCGAGTTTTATGCCATCGAATCACCGCTTGCGCAACCTCGAAATGCCGTGTTGAGCCAGATATTTGCGTCAGTCATCGGAGTTGCTGTCCGAAAGTTGTTCGAGACGATTGGAGGCTCGCGCGATCTCATGTGGCTGGGCGGCTCTGTTAGTTGCGCCGTGGCTACAGCAGTCATGGCATTAACTGGCACCGTACATCCTCCAGCCGGCGCAACGGCACTCCTAGCTGTAGTCGACAGTGACATCGCGGCTATGGGATGGTTCCTCTTTCCGGTGATCATATTAGGCTGTGTGCTGATGCAAGGCGTGGCGTTACTACTCAACAATATCCAACGACGGTTCCCAATGTACTGGTGGTCGCCCGATCAAGTCGGCGATAGGTGGAGCGACGGCAAGAATCATAACCCTCCGGGTTCCGGTGACAAAGATATGGAAGAATCTGATATCTCTCGGTCAAGCCACAGTGAGTTGGGAATATCAGACGACACAATTTTACAGCTTGTCGTGCGCAAGGGACAATTATATATACCAGAGACAGTGTATATCACGCCAGAGGAATTAGCACTTCTCGAGACACTGCGTGAACGATTATAAGTTCATGCTGAGTCTAACATGGTAGACCTCCGAGTTCCAAATGGGAAAACTATATCTTCTATCGCGAATTCATGCTGGGACAAACATCATATTGAATTTCAAGTGTCATATCGTCGGACTTTGGAGGCCAGACGGAAAAACTTGATGAGAATACAACCTAGCTAACTTTGATCCTTTTGCACCAATCTCTGCCTTGTCGTACTTGATAGTTGCAAAGCCAAGGCTCAATAGACATTCCCACGAAACCAGCTATACATATGCCCGCGCTATCACTTACACTTGTCGCGCCGAGACTGAACTCTCGCTCAGACGACGGGACATTTTCCATGATTTCGGCGAAAGTGTTGACGTAGACTGCGCCGCCCAGGAGGCCTTCCCAGAATACGACGATAAAGACAATGTAGACATTGGGTATAAAAAAGAACAAGGCATGCAATGCGAGCAGGAGCAGATTGCCCACCTGCAGAAACGAGGGCAGGTAAAGATGTCGGATCCGCATGAAAGCGATCGAGGACCGCGATATAAATACGCCGAGCTGATAGAGAAACCCATACATGGGATAGAAAGCTCGGTATTCGGTAAAGGGGGATGAGGCCAGTGGGAAGAGAAGAGTGGGCGCAACTCCCTGATTTATGGTGTACTCAGCCACATACACCAGTAGCAGTGGCAGCATGTAAGGGAAAAAGAGAGATCTC
Source organism: Pestalotiopsis sp. JCM 9685 (assembly GCA_001599175.1). Lineage (NCBI taxonomy): Eukaryota > Fungi > Ascomycota > Sordariomycetes > Amphisphaeriales > Sporocadaceae > Pestalotiopsis > Pestalotiopsis sp. JCM 9685. Next base: position 21,319 of record BCGF01000004.1, read on the forward strand.
GCCCTGCGCAAATGCGTATTGAACATGGACATGGGGCTATCATTCCGGGACGAGAAGGCGGAGGTCACGACCGCAGACTCTGGAACTAGTAGACTTGTCGCCGCATTTTCCGTCGGCAGCTCATCGATGATGTCTTGCTCGAGGTCGCTGTCGGGAACCGTCTGGTATTCCTTTGCGCCCCGGCCCTCGCGCAGCGGTCCTCTTGGTAGGATGATGAAGAAACTGACGAGCATAATAACGGGAAGAAATGCCGATGAAAGCAGGCTGTTCTTGACGCTGAATCCAAACCATGTGGTAAGGATAGCATAGAGTCCGGCTCCGACAAGACCTGCAGCACCTGTACCGCTTCCCCACGCGGCCAAGCTCATGTGTCCATAATAATGCGTCAAGCCCAGGAAGCTGAGCTCGCCTCCACCACTTGTGAGACTCGCGAACACGACACCAGCCATCTTGAAGCCGACAGATTTGTCGGAAGGCGTGAGGGCAATGAGCAGCATGCCCAGGGATGAGCCCGTCGCGAAGAGAATAACTCGTGCCCAGTAAGGGACTTTGTGGATGAAATACGGCGCGACTAATTTCGTGAAGAAGGACGGGAGTACATCGGCGAGAAGGACCACGCCCTTGGGTACATCGGAGCCGACGAGATCCTGTGCGGCGGATAGGATGATGACATAGAGAACATTGTTGATCAGACCTGGTAGTTGAGGCGATGTCGTCAGCAATCGTCAAGGCGCACCGCCGAGCAAGTCTACAACGTACCAAAGAGCCAGAAGGCCACAATAACCGCGTTGTCGGTGCTTTTCAGCATGGCGGTTAGGCGCGCACGATAGACGGCCCACGATGAGGAGGGAGAGCCTGGCATTGGAAGGAATCCGGAAGACGCTGGTGAGCGAGCCATGACCATGACGAGGCAGGTCGGTGCGACTATTGACAAAGCTCTTCTTATCGCAAAGAGATGAAAACGACCCCTTCAACGACGAGAAGAGCTTCGCGAAGCCTAGGACGATTGCAGTGCGAGCGATACGACGACGGGCGTTGGTTATCGGTGTTGTGTCATGAGGCGACAGATGCAGCCAGTGCCAAAGCGAGCTAATCTTCGGGGGTCAAGGGACGCCGGCGATCTACCTATGCTAAACGCGCCTGGTGTTGGTTTACCAGGGCAGCCAGGAACGTATCAGCGGGTGCGCGGGACTCGAGTGGACACTGCTAGGTGCCGATGCCAGTCTGACGTCGCGGGTTCTCCAGTGGGGCATTCCCGCTACACTGATACATGTAGTACCGAGGCGCTGTACCTTATCTTCGTAGAGTCAACTTGGACCACATGCAATCTTTCAAGAATGGGACAATCCCAAACCAGCGACTTATATTTGCACTTTCACCTTATTCACGCAGAATAGTCTTATCTGCATGGAGTGTTTGAGCTTGAGCGATTCCTAGAACTCTCGTGACGAATAGCCCAGAATCAATCGTGTCGCCCGCTCTGCAACAGCTGCCGGGGGACAGCATCTTTCTCGCCGCAGTACTCAATCCTTCTCTAGCTTACTACAATATGCTTTAGTATCTCGAGGTAGGTACCTAGATATACGTCTGCCGAGGACGGCTCTTCGGGATTTCAATGACAGAGCTTCCAAGCAGTGTGTGCGGTGCAGGTGAATCTTCATAGCGTGCCACTTTGTCCACGTGTGGGGTCCAAAGGTTGATACCAAGATGGACAGCTGATGCACTCACACATCACCGAGACTTCAGATGGATCTGCAACAAAATCAGTCCCGCACGCAGCAGGCCAGAACCCAGTCCATGGTTGGGTCGAGTATATAATCTCGACACGACACAGAGTTTGTAAATTGATGATGGGGAGGCGCCCGGTGGAGTTGCCCATGAAGTAGATATAAAGAGTGTCGACTGGCACAATACCAAGATGGTAGGCAGGCCTGACATCTTGCGGCAGTCAAAATATCTTGCACGTCTGACGTACAGTAGTACCAGCCTACGCGCCGTTAGCGCCTTGGGTGCTTTCTCAACTTGTAAAATGTCAAATTGACATTTTATTTGTCATTCTCTGCTAATTATAGATTGCTGATTCGATGTCTGCTTTTTAAAAGCAATGGCCAGCCTTGTTTCAACAATTGCACAAGTGGGAGCTTCGAGCCTTCGTACGCCCACCCAATAAAGAGGAGAAAATGTTTGATTGTATATTCAGGTACCTAATGTAGGATGCCTAGTGGTGGGCACCGCCACGACTATATTAATCTGCTCCTGGCCTAGATACCTTGTAGCTGAAGACCATTTGAACCAGTGTCTCCCACGCAGCTGACCGGCTGAACTGTTCTAACCGTCATAGGATGCAACCACGGTAGGACCGCCGCTGACCATGCAGGCGAAAGTAGCATTGCCGCCTGTCGTAGCGGCGGCTGATCCCATACAGTCGAGTTGGTGTGACCAGGTCGCATGTCGCAGCACTCGTCACAGCGACTGCTCTGCGACAGGCAGATCACCAGTGGAGGCTTTCTGTGGTTATACCTTTGCAATTCCTTTTCGTTCCGTCTGGATGGAGTTGGGGAACTTTTTCACTTGTAATTGAAAATTACCGCTACCTACAAGAACACCAAGTGAAAAGATCTGGTCAATATCCTGCGGTCTGGCTGCCACTTCCGTTACCGCAGTCAAGGCAGCATAAACACGCCCATCATACACACCAGGCTGCAAAAGCTGAAAAATCAAGTCTTGATTTTCTTAAGCCACCATGTCGCGGCGAAATCGTTATCCAAATGCCATGCAGGCGCGCACACGCTCGGAGTGCGGATTTGTCAAAACTGAATCAGATCTCTCAAACTATTCTGGTTCTGATTCCGCGAATCCACCAAAGCTTGCAACAAGTAGCAAACTCAACGACATCTTATCCTACCTGGGATCAAGAAACCCACTGCCCCGCAGTGTGTCCAAGCAGGACACCGTGTGGCTATTGGACAACACTGCATATCGCAACAGCAAGACTGGTAAATGGGAGGCCGAGTTCGTGTCTGCCGTTTTTGCTCAGCATCCATCGTGTGTGGTCATCGATGCCGTCACGACCGTCGCAAAGGAGATTGGACTGGAAGACAACAACCCCGAGCATGCGACCATCGAAGAACGTATATTGCCGTTCCTTCAGGACATTCAGCCTGGAACTAAAGTAAAGGCTCTGTACGCGGGTAACCAAGAACTGATCTTGGGTCCTGGGGGCAGGAATGGCATCAGCAACGACATCAAGCGAATCCCAAGCAGCCACGACGGTTCACTTTTGGTACCGAGCTATGCAAAAGTACCCGATGGTGCCAATGGTCTTTTGGAAATGAGGACCTTTTTTGCCGAGCCGGAAGGATGGGGCGTGATATCTGGTGAGTGTCGCAGAGATGAATTTGTTTGCAATTTTGAGGATAGATTTTGTCCGACCTTGAGCCTTCTCGATCTCTAATACCTGAGCAGATATTGACGACACTATCAAAGTCACCATGACTTCAGATCCTATTGGAATCTTACGATCTACATTTGTGGATGTCCCAACCCCGTGCCCTGGGATGCCGGAGCTTTACGAATTCCTGCAATCCACGATCAAGGAGACATCCCCATTCTTCTATCTTTCTGCCTCTCCTTATAATCTTTATCCGTTCCTGCGAGATTTCCGACACAAGTACTACCCGCCTGGGACAATCATCCTGCGCGATTCAAGCTTTATGAGTCTTCCAGGACTACTCTCGCAGTTAACTCTGGGGACAGGGGAGTACAAGGTTGACCGAATGAAGAAGATTCGTTCCTGGTTGCCCAAGAGAAACATGATCTGTATCGGCGACTCGACACAGGCAGATCCCGAGTCATACGGAGAGATGTACGTCTTTTTTCCCCCCGTTCTGTGTGAAATCACTAATGAGAATAATAGATATCGGACTTTCCCTGGCTGGGTAAAGTTGATTCTTATTCGCAAGGTCACCGACATTGCTGCCATTGGAATCGAGGCGAAGAATGAGCCAGGACGATTTGAAGAGGCGTTCAAAGACGTACCACGCGACAGTTGGCATGTCTTTGAGGAACCTTCAGAGTGTAGATCGATCATTCAAAGAGTGGTGAGGTCGCAGTCTTGATTGCTGGCTTTCAGGTGTCCGTTGTTTTTTTTTGGTGTCTTTGGTAGGACACTGTCTATTTTCATTAATTTGCGTAATAATATTAACGAACAGACACCTGGGGAATATAAGAATTGGGTAGACCATAATCTTTGGGAGTATATTGATACGAGAGACATGCCGCATCGGTTATGACGCTATTAGAACTTTCTAAAGCAAAGACCGGCCAACGTGTGAAGCTCATCCATCAAGCCACATGGCACGTCTGAATATAATTGGAATGCCGTTCGAAATCTGATCGCATAGCTTTCGCCGCTATGCAAAGAAACACGGCCTCGGAACTGACTAGCTTTATGGGCACATTCGAGACACCATGAGGATTGCCATGCCAACAAAACGATCAACGATTCCGACCTTGCCAGCTCTGAATCTCGTATTGGAATATTTCATGATACGAATATTTCATGATGCAAGATGCGGCAAGACTGCGATATGAAATACAAAGCGTCCGAGCTATCGAATACACATGATTCGCACTATTCAATATCCCAAGGCACATCTTTGCGACGCAGGTACGACGTCATGCCATCAAAATCTTGGTCCACCTCGGCCTTGATGCTTCCATTGCCCAGAAAAGCCCATGGATCTTCTTCCAGGTAATCCATCTCGAAGTGCTCCCAACGCGGATATCTAATGGTCTTAAGATAATGAAGCGACTGTCAAAAGAAACGGAAAGAAAATGTCAGCACCAAGGAATCATATACTGCGCCAGTCTTCACGAGTGTGCAGCAGGGTATAGAAGCACGTACAGAGCCGCCCCAAACCATTGGCTTTCCATTGACCATGTTGTTCTTGTACCAGCTCTTGCAGTCAGCAGACCAAACTGCGCCTTGCATCCACATGTCGATGCGCTGGTCCAGTCGCTCGGTAACATCTTGACGGACTTCCAAGATCTTGATGCGGTCCGCTTGCATCTTCTTGATGGCTTTGATTACGAACTCTGCCTGGGTCTCCACGGCGGACAAAACGGGACCGTTGCCTAGGTTTCCTCGGGGGCCGTTCATCTGCCAATAATTGGGAAACCCAGGAGCCGCAACACCAAGGTAGCATTTCGGCCATGGTGCCCATGCTTCCTGCAGAGATTTTCCGTTGCGGCCAACGATGGGGTAGTGCGGTGTCCACGCGAGGTCGAACCCTGTTGCGCAGATGATCACATCAACGGCGTGATGCTGCCCGCCGTCGGCGGTCGTTAGACCCGATGCGTCAATCGAAGTGATGTCAGCATAAATGGGTTCCACATTTGATGCGATGAGAGCTTCGAGATAGTCCGGACCTGGTGTTAGCCGACGACAGCCTACGTGCCAGGATGGGATCAGCCGTTGGCACAGTTCTGGATGGTTCTTGAGCCGCCTCTTCATGACCTCTGTCATGTGCTCCACGGCTTGTTGAGAAGCGGTGGAGTCCTTGTAGAACAAAGCAAACACCTGGTTGAACTTGAACTCGATCTGCTTTCGGTAATCCAGTAGAAATGCTGGATCCTGTTCCAACTTTTTGATCTCTTGTTCGGTATAATAGTATTGACCTTCGTCTTCAGGCAGTTGTTGATCGTCGGTCACAGTGTCAACACTGGCCGAAGGCTGCTCGTCAAGCTTGACCGGTACGCGAGGTAGTGGCGCAATCCAGGTCGAGCTTCGCATAAAGCACTTGACCTTTGACGCAACTGAGAGCAGTCGTTAGCTTTGCAGTCGACACAACATTCTAACGAGCAGTTTTACCCTTTTGGACGTGAGGCACAATTTGGATAGCCGAGGAACCTGTGCCCAAAACCGCAACTGTTTTGTTTGTACAGTCTGCAGTAGCTTCATTCGAACTTATCAGTACTGGTCATATTGCATATGAGGCAACTGATCACTTACGGTCCCAATGCGCTGAGTGCATGAGAGTCCCTTTGAAAGACTCGATTCCTGGGATGGCCGGCCCTGGATAGTAAGCATCAGTGTCTTTCCGAAACTTTTGGTTGATCGGTTCACGGCGTAGCCCTTACACTTCCACTTGTTCAAAAGGCCTGAACCATTGACAAGGATGTCGCAGTAGTCTGTGAATTTCTGACCATCATTCTCAACAGTGACTTCCCATTGAGCTTTATCTTCGTGCCAGATCGCAGCAGTGACTTGGTGCTTGAGCTTGATTTGTTCTTTCAGGTCGTACTTGTCGCAGAATCGCAAGAAATAGTCTTCAATCTCAACAGCAGACTACGCATTTTCAGTCAATACGTGTTACTACAGCTGCTGGTATGGAGGAGAGAAGCTGGTAGGAGAAGGGAGCTCACTGCATAGTAGGTAGACCATCGGGGGTTCGGCTCGAAGGAGAACGTATAGATGTGTGCAGGACTGCGTGAGAGACTTTGATTTAGGACTTGTTCCTACCGATTGGAATTTATTACACTTACATATCACAAGCACACCCAGGATAGCGATCTAGAGGGTGTGTTCTTGTTAGCACTGTGAATTGGTATGGACATTGCTGGCGGTGGATCAGCAGAGGAGAGAAGAACACAAGACTTACTTTCCAGCCAGGTGCCGCCAATGTCAGAGTTCTTCTCATACGTGACAATTTCAAAATCGGTCAGCTGTGTTTTAACTTTGTACATGAAGCACAAGCCCGCAGCACCAGCACCGACATGGATGATGCGCAGTTTTCGGGGCTGAGAATGCCATTGATCCAGGATGCCTGGAATCGGCGGTCGCGAGCTAGCGTTTCCCATCGTTTGCTGTATAGCTCTCCGTGGCAGTGTTTATGTTGCCGAGAGAGTATACTAGAAAACTAGCGGAATTTAGAGCAAATACAGCAGTAGGACTTGTATCGCCAACCAATGAACGGCAAATCACAAGACCAAGAGCCAACCTAATCTGCAGGAGTCTCAGCATCAGACACATAGATGCTGACAGACTAGTAGTCAATATATATATACATAAATGTTCACGCGGCCGTATCCCATTCACAAGTGACATCTTCCCTCGGTTGAATAGGGGACGTTATGTCAGTCGCACTGACAAAGGCCTCCACTCCACATTTGAATCCATTTGGCAGGCCCCTTAGATTCCTGATGTATCCAATGCCTCCTTAGCAATTTGTGGTCATGATCTGGACCCCGCACTGAGTCAGGACTCATGACTTCAGAACTACCGAGGATGGTGCAGAAAAGACGGATAATAATTGATGAAGATAACGTATATCAGTCTGAGGCGATGGACTTCATATTCCTGGGCTCAAATCAGCTATTCGCCCGAGAAACTCGACTGCTCCATGAGCCGGAACATCTTCACGCTTAGCTACCCGAATCGAATTTGCATGATGGCTTCCGAGACTAGAAAAATTCTGTTTTCAGTTCAGAAAAAGGTTGTCATTGTTACAGGTAAACAAATCCTCAGACTATACAGACCAATTCGATCCGATCCTTGCTTATTGACTGCAGGGACAAACTCGAGGCTCGGGATTGGGCGCGCCGCTGCTGCCGACTTCGTTTCTTCAGGTGCTGGTGCTGTATACTTGTGTGATATCGATACTTCAAATCTCAAGATGTTGAAAGCGGAGCTTGAGTCATCCAGTCCGCAGACGAAAGTGCACATACGGCAACTCGACGCGAGTGACGAAGAGTCAATACAAGATGTTGTGCAGCATGCATTAAAGACCTATAAACGGCTAGATATCTTCTTCGCGAACGCTGGAATCGGAGGCTCAACAGCTGGTCTCAGAGAACTCGAGCTTGATGACTTTGCGAAGGTTCTCCGCGCGAACACACTGAGGTTACTCTCTAGCACTTGAAATCGCAGAATATGAAGAAATGATTAATTTCGGATGCAGCGTATTTCTCGCCATCAAACACGCTGCGCCTGCCATGATGCAGACATCGGTCACGAAGCATGAAGCTGGTGGCAGCATCATCGCCACTGCCTCGGTCGCTGGAATTCGCTCCAATGCCGGTCCGGCCGCTTACTCGGCTTCTAAGGCGGCTGTCATCAGCCTGGTACAGACGGGTGCTTACGAGCTCAGTGGTACAGGAGTGCGCATTAATGCTATCTGTCCCGGCTTGATCAAGACAGCGATGACGGCCCGCATGTTTGAAGACGCCCGCCAACAGAATCGCGATCCCCCTAGCGGGCTCTTGTGCCCAGCCAAGCGTTATGCAAATTCCGATGAGATCGCACCCGTAGCCATCTTTCTGGGCAGCGACGCGAGTAGCTACGTCAACGGACAGGCATGGGCAGTCGACGGTGGCTTGACTGCGGGACATCCATTTGTACCGGACATGAGATTCTGAGAGAGTTGACTACGGGTTCCTGGGATTGACAGATACTGGGAGTAAAGCATTATTGTTCACGTTATGGACATGAAGGGTTGAGAGAGATTGTATCAGTTTACCAGAACTGTAATACTATTGAGTAGTAGTGATCCTTTGCCCGTTTGTCCTCATGTGCTAGTACCCAATCTCAGGACGCTTTCGGAGCAATAGGCACGTCCACAGGCGAGCAGAATACCGACAGCCACGATGGGATTTGCACTTGAACCCAAGGCGTACACGCCAAAGCTCGTGACACGAAATTTCGCACTCTTATGTAATGAAATACAGCGTGTAAAGGCAGCTCGTCAGACATCGTCAAGTGTTTCAAAACACGGATATTTCTTAAGAAAAGACGAGCCCATACGCCAGAACTCTGGTTTGGACGCTTCTTTCTCGATCGCGTCGATCGGAGTCATGGATCCCATCTTATCATTCGAAAGCGTCCATAATTCGGGTAGACTTTGAAAGAAGTCAAATCCTACCTGCTCTGCATCGAATGTTGTGCAAGAGTTGAGTAGTGAGAGACGGACACTTCGGCTGAAAGTCGTGTCAATTTGGCAGTCTTTCAATGGTCAGAAACCCAAAAGGAGTCGACTTACCATGGAATCACATCTATACATATCCGATGGGGGGTGCTAGCCTCCTCCAACGAAGGCCGAAGGAAGTCGGGTATCCTAAGATAAGACGACAAGGTTCCTAGAACGTACCACTGTGGCTGTTAGCAGCTATTCGAGATAAAATATTGTAAATGAAAGCATGTGATTCTAGAGACGAATCACATACGCGGAACAGAAGATACTGGATCCAGAACAAGGCCGCCAAAACATGAAAGGGAGCAGGGCCTTGTGCTGAAAAGAAGCAGAATAGGCGACGGGCCATGATATCAGACGACGGCAAGGAAAGAAGCTGTTGCAACGACGGTTCACCTGAGGGCCACGAGTCGGGTCGATATATACGCCGAGCTTCCTCGAGGATATCGAATAGTTCCCGATCTACCGACCCTCTAGGGTCTTGGTGTGTAGGCAACCATTTGTGTACATTTTCGAGGGACTCCAAATGGGCCGGTCTGAGTTCTCTTGGGTCGAGGGTGACTTGGGGATTGTATATAAAATTGGCGGCTGCCGTATCGATCCAAGGATCGATGCAGGAGCCGTCGTCTGTATGATCCCACTGGACGGTTGTGTGCCAGTCAATTGCGGCAGGCTGAGCGTCGTTGATGGCGGTAACGTCCATGTCGAGTGAGTTTTGAGGTGGCGCGCGAATCGATGGTCTGATGTCTTCTGCCGAGGCAGGGGTGGCCAAGATACTCTGCGAAGTAACTGCGCGTCTGCCGTGATCTCCGGCCTTGCTGTCGCTGGGAATGCTGTCACAAGGGCCAGTAGCTTCAGGCTCTTCTTCTGAAAGCAGGCTCTTCTTCTGAAAGCAGGCTCTTTATGCGATCCAAGCGATTGATGAGCTGTGCGTTGCGGCGTCGAAGCCTTTCCTGCTCGTCCATCGCCGCGGTAAGCCTTTCATCAGAGCTGCTGCTGGCCTTGAGCGCCCGGACCGTTTCCTCAAGCTCAAGCACGTAGGCCTGCTTGCGCTTGCGGTGATCTCGTTGTGTTCTCCTATCCAACGCTCGCTTTCGCTGCCGCTTGGCTTCGTCCATGGTTTGTTAAAACTCCGGGGTTGGTGCTTTTCTAACAGTCTCTTTTTTTGTCCCCTCGTCTTGGGAATATCACTTCTGGCTGCAGCAATGACAGGTACGAGGAAGCGAATTCAGCCTCGGGTAAAGGTTTATGCCAAGCACCGGCTTTGATTGAAAAGGCCACCCCACCCATGCGTACGTAGCCAATTTAGGATTTATTTCTTTTTCTTTTTTATCCAAGACTTGGAAAATTTGGAGAAAGGCGAGAGAGGTGAATACAGAGACCCCGCTCGCCGTCTTCCCGCATCGAAAACATCCATGGAAAATACTAACCTAGTGTTATTCACCAAGGCCGCAAGGATCGCTCAAGGTACTCGGTGCTTTTTTGAGGCGCTTGCGCCCTGCCATGACCAATTGTCGTACACTAATGAGGACAAGCCCACTGCGGGGAAGCTGGAAACTATTTTAGCTTCCGGGGATGCCTGCCGAGTTCTGATAATTTCCAACCACTGGGTACCGACCTGGAAGCACGCGAAGCTTGTCGCTTTGACTGTATTTTCCCCCAACACAATCTTTCTACTGTATGCCCTTTGCAAAGGATCCAAGGCAAAGGCTTTCTTATCCGGAGTACAAGTACGAGTTCATCTTGTTCAGGCCAACAATGTCTTCACCCAAACGCCAGAAATCATCAAAGGATGTTCCCTACGAGTTAATCTACTGGCCAAGCATTCCCGGCCGTGGAGAACATGTCCGACTTGCCCTGGAGGAGGCTGGTGCGACATACACTGACACAGCACACATTGAAAATGGCATCCAGTCCGTAATGGCACAGATCGACGCGAAGAATACTGGCGATGATGAGAACCCGCCCCCGCTGGCACCGCCGATTCTCAAACACGGGGACCTGGTGATATCTCAAACCTCGAATATACTTCTCTACCTTGGACCCCGTCTCAATTTGGTTCCATCTACGGCAGATGATGCGGACGCCCTCTACAAAGTGAACCAATTGGCCTTGACAGCTTTGGATGGCTTGAGTAACGAGCCCCATGATTGTCACCACCCTGTAGCGACCGGGCTTTACTACGAGGATCAGAAAGAAGAAAGTCTTCGCAAAAGCAAGGACTTCGTCAAGAATCGACTGCCAAAGTTTCTTGGCTACTTCGAGAGGGTGCTACAGGGAAAAGCCAGTGGTGAAGGTCCCTGGCTTTACAATGGAAAGCTGTCCTACGCTGATTTAGTCTTGTTCCAGGTGAGCTTCGTTATGAGTCTCCCTAAAGTCCCTGCACTAAACCGCGCCAGTGTGTCGATGGAGTCAAATTTGCCTTCCCCAAGGCCATGGAGGCGGCCGAGAAGAGTGGAAAGTATGATAAGGTGTTCAAATTGTATGATGCTGTCAAAGGCAGGCCACGCATCAAGGAATACTTGGAGAGTGAGCGGCGCCAGAAGTACTCTATGGGTATCTACAGATACTATCCAGAGCTTGATGTCACAGAGTAGAGATACACGCAATCAATTGCAAATTTGGAAGTGCCAAGTCCCCGCGGAGAGCTGGTGCATTATCTGATACCATGACTCAAGTGAATCTTCATACAATTGTTGATCTTCATACAATTGTTGACATATGTTCGCCGAAACAGCAATATCTACAACATGAAGAAGACAGACTCGCACCATGGAGCGCTGGAGAGGGGCAAGCTCTTTACAGCAAGTTCGGGTCGATGCTTTCGGGCTGTGGAAATCGTCCCCTCAGGTAGTAAATCTCCAAGTCGGATGATCATCTCCAAGGTTGTCCACATTCGCTTCTTGTAGGCGCCAATCTCGTTCTCCTCGATCCCTCTTCTGGTTCTCCGACCGGACACCAAGATATAGCGCGGTACAGGCACCTGCACAGAGCCACAACATCCCAAGGCTTACACCATAGCCCGTCCAATACAATGGAGCTTCAGCATCGAAGAAGACATTCGAAGCAACAATCCCCCCAATATTACCAAAACCCACTTGTGCTGCAGAAGAGACAGCTCGTTTATAATGTCCACTGACATTATTTGCAAGCCAAGTCAAGGTGATAGGCTGGGTAGTATAACCGCCACTGACGACGAGTATCAGGGCAAAATAACGGACCCCGACCGGAACGTGATGCTGGCAAAGTAATAATATGTATCCAATCGATGCCACACAGATACCAATCAGTGTGAAGATGTATCTTCGTCTCAGGCGATCTGTCGAGTACGCTGCTGCGAGACACGCTATTGTCGCCACGACGTAGATGGGTATGGTTCGCACTTGGGCGGCTGCTGCTGTGAGTCCCATTTGATTCAATATGGTTGGAATAAAGAACTACACTGTGATCAGCCTGTGAGAGTCGACAGTCATTATTCGATGGACTTACCGATCCAGCATATCCAGTATTGACGACGCCAAAATATGCAACAACACCTGCATAGATCTTCCAGTCTTTGGCAATTCTCTTTGCAGACTCTTTGTCCAGGTGATCCATTTTTGCTTCGCCAGTATCTTGAGCTAAGCGGCTGATGAGAATCTGCCTTTCCTCGGACGACAAGAAGCTGGCTGTTTCGGGCCAGTCAACGATCCACCACTTGGACACGCATCCCACCACGATTGTTAGTAAGCCCTCGAGTATGAAAATCCCTGGTCAGGTATTGTTAATACGTTTGAACGACTCCCCAATAGATGGCCAAGCACAATAATACTTACACCTCCACGCCGCATAGCCACCAACTCCACCCATGTTTGCAATTGCGAATGCCAAAAGGCCGGAGAATGCCCCAGCTATGATGCTCGCGCAAAAGAACAAGGACATTCTCCACTGTAATTCATAGCGTTTGTAGTACATGCTGATCAAGTACACACAGCCTGGATATGGTCAGTGTCAAAGTCATCGAGACGAATACGAGACGGTCCGGTTTAGGATCCAAAGGACGTACCAGGAAACAAGCCAGCTTCGAACAAGCCGAGCAAGAATCTGCATGCAATGAGTTGGCCCACGTTTCGTACCAGGCCCTGACCAACTGTGGCTATACCTGTGTGGGCATGTTAGAATAGTCACCCTCGTTCGGAATGTTCATGCATACCCCAAAGTACCATGATGACGCTGAGCCACGTAGAGGGTGCCACACGTTTGACAACCATGTTTGACGGTATCTCGAACAATATGTACTTCGGGTGTGAACAATTATCAGCAAATGGTGTCCATATACATTGCCTCTGGTTTGAGACACTTACCGGTATGAAAAATATGAAAAGAGCTATGTTGTAATCATGGCCAGTCATATGCAAATCGGTCGTCATTCCTTGGATCCTCGCGTTTCCTGTGTCCGAGAGAACTCTGGTTAATAATGTCGAGAGCAGGTCTTGACATGATGGCATACCCACCGATATTTGTTCTGTCCATGAACGCCAAAAAGAAGAGCACCGTTATTGCTGGTAGGACGTGAAGATCGCATTTCCAAAGTAGACGCCTTTCTGCAGCAGGATCCAGCAGCGCACTTTCTACAGCATCGCTGTGTTCAACATCCTTGGGCAGCTCGAGGTGCTGTGACCCAAGCCCGTTGGCGAGATCGTTCTTCGTAGTTTGGATTGACATCTTGGTAGGAATCAGACCATGCTTGGCTCAGAAGTCAGACTTGATGGACCATAACGTTTGCCGTTTGCTTTATAGTGACTGCATAATACTATCACGAGAATCATGCAAGGGAATGCCGATTCCGCATTCCGATTTCCCCGCATCCAGGTAATTCTCACGGAGGCATTTGGTGACCAGCACGACTTCCATTTAAGGGATAGAGAATTCACCCCGCATTCTGAGTTGGGGGAGTTATCCATTATTGAGTGAGAACTAGGGGACTTCACCGGGGAGACAACGACCTGCACTTTGATTTTGGAGCCTGGGGTAGCCGGCAGTTCATTCGGTTACTGGATGGTGTTTACACCAGAACGTCGGGTGGCGAAAGCATTTTGGGGAAGGGGTACTAGACGCAGTACTGGACTGTAGACAATAGAGTTGTTCATGTTTCTATTGTATATCTAATCATTCAATACCTATATAAAAACTATAAAGATGAATATGCCACCTCGGAGTAAATCAAGATCGACAGCTCATTCTAGCCCATGCAAGGCACCGCGATATATGCTTGAGGCGCAGGTAAGATGCATCGGCAAATAAGGATAGATTGAATTATCGTCATGCATTGGTACTCTCCCTGCGATGACCTCCTTATTGATCCGCGTTGTGTGACCAGCTGCTGGGGTTACATGCTGTGTCACCGTCGACTTAAGGTTTTGGTAGGCTGATGCTACGAGGGCCCGAGTCATTGTGTGTCATCGAGCAGCGTGTCTCCGACTTGGTCCAGTCTCTGATTGGTTTCCTTTTTCTCGGAATCACGGTTGTATGACCAAAATAGCTGATATCATTTTCCCGGTATCTGCTTCGAGTATGACAAACGTCTGATCTAGCCAACAAAGCGACATGCTGTGAGGACATGTGTCAGCGTTGACAACCATGCTTCGACGTGACACCTAGGGATCTTTTCTTGTCTGGTTTCTTGACGAGATCAAGTTTCATCAATTCCGACAACTCTCTTGCTCGAAGGGAAGCTGGTCCTGAGGCACATTGGTATGAAAGCTTGCCCCGATTATCTACGCGAAAGTCTTGTACTGGAAGAAGTGATCAGTAGGATGTAACATCAAGTGTAAGTTTTCGGTTTTAGAGGCCACAGAAAGAGATATGAAATCAATTTTATGTCTGATTGATGATCATGCCACTCGAGTGAGCCATGAAATGCTACCATCTTCCATGCTTTCCTATCATTGTTCAACCTCGCGGTATAGAACACCGACCAAAGTGCCCCAATCATCACCTCGCTTCAGCCTCAAGTCGCTCTTCCGGCTCTCCGCTACCAAAATCTCGTCATTGCCGCTCGTGGTAAAGTAAGCAAGAACACCACCCCTCCCGTCCATACGTGCTGTCACTCTGTAGTACTTCTGGCCAGAAGAGGTCGTCTTGTTATGAGTTGGGATGAAGCGAAGGTCATGATCGTTGCACCAGTCCTCAACTTCTTGCCGGAACGACTTTTCAGTCGACTCCAATGGAGCCACTGGCAGTGTCGGCTCTGGTACTGACAGTGGTTTGGGTCGCGAGTCCAGCCGGCGGGCAGGATTTCTTCCAGGTTTGGGAAGCTCGCCAACCTTGGCGCCAAGTTCGAGCGCGCTGCCAATCATAGCTGTACCGCGCTCGAATTCGGCGACTATGCTTTCGAATCCAGCCACACCTGCGAGCGCCTCATCTTTCCACCATTCGAACCAGGCGCCAATCTCTTCGTAATTGGCATCTTCGCTCGTGAGCCACTGATGGAGGACGTCATGCCACATGGGGAATACCTCGGCCACAATTACCTCAGCAACCATGGAAGGGGCAATGACATCAACCCACTTGAGCACGCCGTTGAGCATGGGCAGGTAAGGCGCTTGATCTGAAGGATCAACACGAAAGTTGACACGAATGTATTTAGCCATGCTGGGAAGCACGTGGTGCATAACGAGAGGTTTCCACTGATCTTGTGATTTGGACGGCCTTAGAACATCCTTCCACTCCTTCAAGCCGGGGATGATACCTCTATCAAACTCCCAAGTATCGATAACTTGGCGGAATTTGCGGCGAACCTCGGCCACGATGCCGGTTCCTCTGGGCTCGAGATGGTACGGAGGAAGATGTTGCAGCCAGGGAAAGAGCCAAAGGTGAGGGAGGTTCTGTTGTTTCTTCCTCGGTCGCCAATTGCTAATTGCTTCGTTCAGTCGTCGTACCAGTTGCTCGATCAGCTGCGATCGTACGAATGCAGGAAACAATGGCTCCCACGCGTCAAAGACGGCCAAGAGCGGCTTCGGATCATACACATCCCAATGCTGAGCAATTGTCGTGCTAAGCTTGGGAAACAAAACCTTATATATCATGCTTTCGTATGCCGTAGTTGATTTCTGGTGTTGCCGATGCGTACCATCCATTTCGTGATCGTTCCACCTGGCAATCGTGGTCGGAGCAGTTTTCTTCTTCAGTCCGAGAACAGCCATAATGGCCGTGAGGTCGTCTGCAAAGTTACCGAGCTTGGGGTCATCCAAAGGCTGCCACCCCTGAACGGCGTCTCGGAGGAATGGATGGATAGCTGCAACAGCAACACTGCTGACATCGAGATCGTCATCCATCGCCTCAAGCCCAGCTCCGGCGGTTTCAATTTCTTGGAGTCCAGAAATGACAGGATCCCATTGCTTTTGGGTCGCGGCATCTGAGATGCTCTCCAGACGCGTGGCGACCAGCTCCATGGCGCCGAACGCACTGTCCAGCTCGTCGAGAGCTTGTTGACGTTGATGAGACTCCATGTCTAGCCAAGCCTTTCTCTCCTCGAGAGTTTTCCACTCTTCCACGAATGCGTTCAAGTCTCGCTGGGCGCGTCCAGCAAGCTTCCTGGCTTCGGTCTGCTCAACGACCTCGGTTCCGGCAGTTGGCGTCATCAGACCGGAGCCAGGAGTCAACAGCTTCTGCCCTGGCCCGGTCATGTCGAGAATTGGGGCGAATGCATCAGGAATATGTAGTCCAGGTGCGGCCTTTTTGATGTCGTTAACAGTCAAGTACTTTGTCTTCGGCCGTCGTGGCGTGCTGCCTCCGCTAGCAGTGCCGCTGTCGAGCCCCTTGATCTTCCTTTCCCGCGCCTTTCTCTTCCTCTTCTTCTCTTCCTCCTCCGAGTCCACCACATCTTCGCCTCGCATGCGTGCTTGTCGTTTTTCCTCTTCTCTCTCCTGCTTCGATTTTTCATTTACTGCTCCCAGACCTACGCCTTGGGGTCGTAGGGTAGCCTCAATGATGACGTTTCGGCCTTGACCTTCTGCACCGAGACCCTTGCCTTCCACGTAACCCATTTTTGCCAACATCTTTTGTCCAAAACTCATCTTGCTTCCACCTCGACTGGGCCCATTGCCACTGAAGGTGCTCGGCCTTGGCGATTGCGTTGCAGAGGTCGACTCATTGTCCAGACTTGGTTTGAGAGTTGGTATATTGGCAGAAGAAGGGACAAAACCGCGACCCAAAGGTGTACTCGAGTCAAACCTCGGGCCTGCGGCTGATTTTCCTTGGGTTGAACCGCTCTTGAATGGTGTGATGGGCACCGAGGCCTGTGTCGGCGGTCCCCAGCCCAGCCCCTGTCCGGCGTGAAAACCCAGCCCAATCCCAGCTGTTGATTCGTCTTCGTCGTCGTCGTCATCGTCATTCTCGTCATCTTCTGCATTGCTTCCAGATGGCTTCGCGCCAAGACCAAATCGAGCCGGCTCGGCATATTCGAGGTCGTCGTCGTCCATGTCCTCATCTTCGTCCTCATCGTCGTCCTCCCCGTCCTTGATTCCCTGGCGGCCGGCGGACACAAAACTCATGTTTTGATGTCGCAGGTTCTTCTTGTTCTTTGATCTTGGGCCTGGGCGTTCATCTTCGCTGTCAGATCCGAATATGCCCAAGGCAGCGCTCTCTTTTGAGTTATTGAACTTGCGCCGCTTGCGGGGGTTGAAGTCGTCGAGAAGATCGGAGCGAGGGTCACCGGAGACAGGACCCAAGTGGTCATCGTCATTCGAGTCCGAGTCCGAGGATGAGTAGGCTTCTGCATCTGCCTTGGAAACGTTGCCGTGGTAGGGAGCCATGATATCTGGACAAATGCTCTGGGATATTTAGGTGCAGATTAAGCTGGGCGCAATCGCTCTCGCGTTGCGGTTGCTTCCGAGAATGTCGCCGCGACAGATATGGCAAAATAGATCCATCAAATTGTTTGGGTATTTTCCATCCGTAGAGAAGCACAAGAGGAGATTGGTCACACCTTCAAAATGGTTCGTGCCAGCTTGATGAGGCGATTTGGCGTCGTTGCCTGGCGGGTGAGGTAGGTCTAGGTACGAGCAGGCCTGGGCACTTGAGCATTATCTCTTATCGATAACCACGACCCACGGTGTGCGACTGGCGTCACTATGTTTTAACACTGTACTGCGCCAGCAGGTAATTGCCAGGCCCCATGTTATTTATATAGGGTATCTATGTATCCAGCTATTTACCCAAGAAGCTCCGCAGACAGGCTGACCTTGGTATGCATCATTCCATTCACATGGTGTATCTACAAGCTAAGCGCCGAGAGTTCAAGCTATCTGGTCGTCTGGTCGTTCGTCGTGTGGCGCTCTCAGCTCTTCCGCGACACAACGCGCATACAACTAACTGCCTGGAGGTTATGCTGGTTTACGAGTCCCAGATTCATAATATACTTCTCCGGCAAGCAGTCGAATTGCGCGTGATTGGGCGCCTTTCAAACTCCGTGCTTCGAGGGCCAACGTCAACCCATTAGCTTTACTTCACTCCACGTAATTCGTCCTGAGGGGATAGGGCTTGCTTCGCAATAATCAGAACTTGTCGCCCTTATTCATGACGGCGACCCGTGATATGGTTACGAGCGATGCTTGTGAATGGCTCTTTCGACCAGCGCTGTGTCGTAGCTCAACTGATTCTCTCGCGGGGCTCATGTCATGTTCCATCTTCGTAGGCGACTCGTGCTCTTCACTTCTTCACGCCTGCCATCCAATCCTTGGAGTCCTTGGCACCGTCATGCGCACGTACGAAGAGGCCACGTTCCCATGCCTCAAGACCGCGTATGAAGTCCCCTCCTCCCGCCGGGTTGTGATCATCACTGGCGCCAGCTTTCCTCGCGTAGAGTGCTGTTTCTCCTGCTCTTGTGACAAAGGTCCTCCTTAGTACGGTACACATGTCCGGCTCTTCGAAGAGGTCGAGCATTCGGGTTGCTAGGGCGTAGAAGTTGTGCGACTGGTCACGAAGGGCCACAGCGCGTGGGTCAGCCTTGAGCGCTGATGTAACTTCGTTGGAAAGTGTAGCCGGCATGGAAAGGGTGAGAAATGGAGCAGTGTCTTGAGAATTGGCAGATCGGTTCGCCAGCGCGAGGAGTTCAGCAAGCCATAGCGGCAGTGAAACGGTGGTATTCGCCTTGAGAGGTTGAGAGGGATTGTTGTCAAGATAACCTAACTCTGGCACCTCAATCTCAAACTTGCAAGGGACTTTCTAAGAATGGTGATCACGGGTCAGCCTAGACAAGACTGAGATGTCGAGGAGGATGGCCATACCTCTGCATCCGTAAGGATGGCATCTAGATCGTAGTATGACATGCTGTGCAAAAGTGATATGGGTGTCAAATCTGGCGGAGAGGCTCCGGGCTGTGGCGGCTGTTGCGATACGAACGTGGAATGGTGGACATCAAAGTTGAGTAGGAGACCTCAGAAGAGTATCGTGAAGCAGACCCAAAATGCAGTGCATCTGGCGGTCCCTACTACATTGACTTGACTGAAGCTTGTGCCTCCGCGCCGGACATTTCACACGGTGCTTGGAGGACTTGGAGACGCGACCGAGCTCAGCAGCTGCCCAGGTGGCGCGTCGTTACCTTAGGTTAGTCTGGTGTGATTGGGGGCCTGCCCCACTAGATTTCCAGGTGTAGGTAGGTACCTCGTACTTCGTCCCTACACTTGTTTGAACGTTTGTGATTCGGCCGCGAATGTCAAGATTGACATACTATCAATCATACACATAATACTCTCAACCTCTGCATATGTACAGCAAATGTCTCGCCGGACGATCTGTAAGAATAGTTTACTTCAGGCGCTATATACGAGCGCAACTGATCAGGATATGGCACGATATATATGTCACTAGGTATATCGTATCATATATATTTCAGATACGGATCGCAACAGTTGTGTTGTTTGACTTGATGGCCATTGTGCGTAGTATTTCTATCCAGCGCTTTTGGCAAGTCGGGTTTGCTATTTGCCAGACGTGTTGATCCAAAAGCCGAAATGAAGCTGCATACCTAATATGAAGTGACGCAACTATTCCAAATGACGAAATGCCGACAGAACTTGTTCCTCCGTTTTACAACTGTGCAGCAAAACAATACCAAAGAACGCATTTTGATACTTCTGGGTCAAGTTGAGCAATGAGCCAATGCAAGCTATTGCATTACGTTAGTTAGTGGGTAACTAAACGGCCTGTACGAAGGTAGCCCTGTCGAAACCGGTATGGTTGAAATCATGTTCCGCCCTGTCCGAATCGCCCACTGCACTGTAGCTAGGTATAACCGAGGTGTTTCTTCTGGTTTCCAGCGAAGCTACTAACCTAGAGCTTGGGAGCTCTACCTGTAGATATGTACCATAGCTTCTATGGACGTGGGGGAGACTCGGGAGAGGGGAGCCACTGCAATCATTCCTGCCCCGATTGACATCATCTCCTCTTTTTTTCTCCGAGCCTCCAGAGACATCTTCGTCTAACCTTCGTAACTTCTCTTCTGTTCAAGATAAGGAAACTTGATTCCCCTTGACGCTATCCGACCAATTCCTGTCCCAAGACATTTGCAAGAAAAGACTATCGTCTGTATCCATTTCATCACAATGCCGATTCGTTTGCCAACCTCGACTCTCCGCGCTGCCAGTCAGGCAGTCCGCGGTGCTCGTTCCGCCAGTGCCGTTGGAGGAATCACTTTCGCTCGTGGCAAAGCTACTCTACCCGACCTGTCCTGTAAGTTGACATCTACTGACACGCCTCTTGACTGGCGGCACTGCATCTTTCCAGGCTACAGTATTCAGAATGCACGTAACTTTGACTGACCTTAGTATCACGCAGACGACTATGGCGCCCTCGAACCTTACATCAGCGGCAAGATAATGGAGCTGCACCACAAGAACCACCACCAGACCTACGTCAACGGTCTCAACAGCGCACTTGAGACCATCGAGGATGCCAAGGCCAAGGGAAATGAGGCGGCTGCCGCTTCTGTCGCGCCCTTGCTGAACTTCCACGGCGGCGGCCACATCAACCACAGCCTCTTCTGGGAGAACCTGGCCCCTGCTAACCAGGGCGGTGGCGGCGAGCCTGAGGGCGCACTGAAGAAGAGCATCGAGGAAGACTTTGGCAGCTTCGATACCTTGAGGAAGCAGGTCAACACGGCCCTTGCTGGCATTCAAGGCAGTGGCTGGGCCTGGCTGGTTAAGGACAAGAGCGCTGGCACCCTGCAGGTTGTCACTCGTGCCAACCAGGATCCCGTCAGTGGAAACTACATCCCCTTGCTCGGAATTGATGCTTGGGAGCACGCCTACTACCTCCAGTACCAGAACCGCAAGGCTGAGTACTTTGACGCCATCTGGAATGTTGTCAACTGGAAGACTGTCGCCAACAGACTGGAGAAGGCCTAGGATGATATTTTGGCCAGTGATGATACCCCAGCCAGTCCCTCGCTACTCACTGATGCCTTCACGTTCGGTGTGATGAGTACCATTTTCGGTGAAGGCTGATGTAGGAACAACACGGCCGGCAAGCGTGCATGCACAATTGTATATAGTGTACAGCTAATCTGACATTGAAATGCGGGTGTGATCTTTTCGCCAAATGAACGTGTGACAGTTTCTGGAACAAATCTGACAAGACTCTTATTGAGGGCAACGAATGGAGTTGCTGGACAACCCAAATCCAACTTTGCCGAACCAAGATGAACAACAAAAGAACGGTCTAATCAATTCAGTCCGCGACAGCATCCTTGCCCATAATCACCAGAGCATGCTCAGTCGTCGCGGTACTGACATCAGGTGAAGAAGGTCGACTGATTTCATCCGACGTACGAGCCGTGGAAGGCGTCTCGGCATCAGACGAATCTTGTGCAGAGTCGTACTCTGCCAAAATCTGTTCGGCAATGTCGAAACAAACTATCAGACTGTTAAGAAGTAGGCCTCATCGTGTAACCTGGGACAATCTTACATCGATCGATACTACTTGCTCCTAGTATCTTCAATACGGCGACATCTCGGCTCAGGGTCTTCCAGATCCAGTTGCGTATATCCACAGCAACTAGGGAGTCGATTCCAATCTCAGCAAGGCTGCTATGTCGGCTTATTGAGCCGTCTGGCAGCTGAAGCATGACCTTGAGGTGGCCGGTAAAGGCGTCAATCAGGCAATCGGCCATTGAATCGATATCATCCATTGATGATAGCTGTTCCAGCAGACTACCTTGGGCACCAGTTTCTGCGTTTGCGCTAGAAGCCCCATCATCAAGAGTGAAGTGACTGAAACGGGGATCTTGATGCCAATGCAACGGGTTCGAGCTTCCCCAGGTAAAGCGCTTCAGGCCGGTCGTGATGTCAAAGGGCTCCGATGTGTTCGGTCGCCCTGCAATGATGGCTTCCATGAACATGTGGTGTATGTCCCGCTCCGAGATTGGCGGATATCCTTCTCGCTCCAGTCCAATGTACAGCTCCTCCTTCTCTCTTTGGAGCAAGCCGAGTCCGTATATGACACCAATGTTCAGAACGGATCCAGTCAAACCACGCTGGCGTCTGCTGGCTGCGAGGCCGTTCATGTACATGTTGGCTGCGGCATAATTACACTGCCCCGGGTGTCCGCCAATTGCCGCAAATGAAGAGGTCATAATGAAGAATTCCAAATCCAAGTCGGAGAAGACAGTGTCTAAGTTCTGAGATCCGACCGTTTTTGGGCGTAGGACACGATTCCACGTCTCAACTGTCATTTGGGAAAAGACCCGGTCATCCAAAACCATGGCCCCGTTGATCAAACCGCCAACCTCGGGCATAGATTCCTTTAGTTTCCCTCTGAATCTCGCGACATCCTCGAGGCTGGTCACATCCAGCTTCTCAATGACGACGCGTGCTCCATGAGCCTGACGCAGCTCTTCTGTCCAAGCTGGTGACATGGCGGGATTCCGGCTGGCCAAGACAATATTACGAGCTCCGTGTTCGACAAAAAGCCGCGACAAGCTCTGTCCGAGGTCACGCGTCAAGCCAACAAGTACATAGGTCTTGTGTGCGCTCAGATGTTGTTGCTCGAGAAGTGGCTCCACGATTTCATGTGTGTTCCTTTCTGCGGTCCAGTCGATGATGTTGACAGTGAATTCATGGCCATTCTTTGCGATCGCTTCGTTGATTGGAAGAGTCTTCTTTAGGCCGTCTTGGAAATTCTCAGTGTCGCCCAGGGTGAGTGTGGCGGCATGATTGAAGAGGTCAATGGAAGCAGATACATCAGCATCACCATTCTGCCGTTGGCTTGCCCAATGCGATGTCAGGAATGAAGATCCAAAATAGTAGTCGCAATTGTCTGGGAGCAGGTTTACCAGCCTTTCGGAGAAATCGGAGCCGGACGAAAAGTCATATATGGTTGCTCCCGAGGGTGGCAACATTGCCTTCAATTTTCGGTCTGAAGATCTTTCGTGGATTCTGATGCTGACGGAAGTGTCTGAATACCGAGACGCACTTGTAGACCAAGAAGTGAAAGGCGCCGCTTCTGATTCGGCGACAATCTTGGCACATCGGATGAGCAGAGGGTCTGCATCGATGAAAATGACACATCCGTGGTTGGCGCGCAACTGACTCTTGAATATTGTCATTGAGACTTGGTACCGCGCAAGGCAGTGAAGGAACTGTGGCATGGCCAGAGTCATCTTTGGCAGTACCTGAGTTTGATCGAGGGGAACTTCAATATACGACGCATTCGAGGTAGTCATCGCCAACCTGAGTGTCCCTGTCGCCAGGTCTGTTCCGATACAGAGATGGGAAAATGAGTCATTCTCCGACTTCACTGCTTCCACCGTACTGTACGAAATGCGAAGAGCTGCCATTTTGTCGCTGGAGCCACATCTCGGAGCCGGACCTAGGTTTTTGACCACCAATCCCGCAGCGCCATCCTCCGTGTAGCGCGACGTCACCCGCACAACCTCATTGATCGTATTGACGGGTCGCGAGACGATTCGTCGATTGGCATTGACGCGATGGTTTGACTCTTTGAGAGGCAGAACGCGGGCTACTAGACGACGACCCTGGCTTATATAAATCTCCGGCTCTTGGGTCCAGAGACTTCGGCTCGTATCAGGCACTGGCGCGAGGAGCTCCTTGAAAACATGGGCGATGAGGTCTTCGCAGTTTTCAGTCTCATCCAAGTCCAGCACTTGAAGTTTCAGGTTCGGCACCTCTGCAGAGACTGTTCGGGTGAATCCAAGGGTGGAAGCATGCTCCGGGTTGCCGAATCTTGCATGGTGGGTGACCCAGAGCACAGTCATGTTCGGATGAAGCAGTTCTTTCAGATGAGAGAGTTTCTTCTCTGTCATGTTAGACATGACAGTACACTCCAAATCTTCGAGGACGATCGCGGAGGTATAGTCTTGAAGCTGAATGGCATCCAGACTTTCAATTGACTTGGCAAGATCAACTGAGACATCATCCCGAGCGAGGATACGCTGCAACTCGTAACAAATCGGCGAGTCCACCATGACACCATGGCCAATGATCAAAGCTTTCTCTGTAACAAGAGGTTGCTGCACTTTCTCGGGGGACGTAAGAGTAGTAGAAGCCTGGCGGATGTGGATGGAGAACCCTTGGCCCATCTTCTGGTCTGAGTTCTTGGCGATACTCGAGAATCCGCACTCTTCCAATAAAGTTTGCTCTTCCTGTACATGAAATCTGGATTGTGCCGCCTTGGATGGCTCGACGACGAAGCGGAGATGTCTTCGCAGAGGGCTTTCGTCAAATTCAACGAGCAAGAGAAATCCGTGATCAGGCATAGATGCCCTGACATTTCTCAGTATGATTTGGGGATCGCCATGGGCGAGGATTGTTGTGTCCAGGACGACAAGATCCAGAAGAGTATTCGATTCTAGTTGCTTTGATATGTTATCGTTCACGTCCAGCCATTGTTGATTTTCATTCGCTCCTGGAAACTCCAGAGTCTGCTGGCTTCCGTGGCCGGAGAATACGGTGGCAAAGGAAAGATACGATGATCCAAGACCCCGAAGCAGTGACTGTGACAAGTCTACCCCACCACCCACGATGTTCAAGATTGCCATTCGTGGATATCTGTGAGATATTTGTTTCACGATTCTCTCGAGGTGATGAGAGAAGCGCAGCTGGCTGCCTGCTTCGTGTATCACCTGTGGAATAACGCCCGGCAACAAAGCGGGAACTGCTCGTCCAATGTCTTGCAGAAACTCCATCGACCCATTACAGGGAGAAAGAGATGCCTGGGCTTGAATATAGTCCAAAAGACTGTGATCACCTGGTGAGCGTGCCGATTCATCTTCTCCTGCGTAAGATGGAAAGTTTTCGGTCGTAAGTGACCCATGCAGTGTTGGGATTTTGTCCATCCTGTACATGGATGTGATCTTATTACAGGTCTCCTCCAACTCAGGGGCATATTCTTCCGTGTTCTCGCAAGGTAGCACGATCTCATCGGCAGGATCGGCATCCATTACGGTGTGAAGATAGAGCTCGTAATCTTCATCTGGGCGAGTATTGGCAAAAGCGGCGACAGTCAGACCCTCTATTTCCACCTCCATCTCATTATTCTCGTTATAGATACCGATCTCCACCGTGAACGTAGCCTTGGAGTCTGGTGTACTCCCATGGACTTCGGTCAAGTGACTATCGACTGTGAGAGTGGTCAAGTCTTCTGTCTTCGACTTGTTGTACAGTGAAGCAATGTTGAATTGAATTCTGGCAATGCGAGTCGGCAGGAAAGATGTCCAAAGTGATTTGTCTCCAGGAGACGAATATGTCAGGAAGGCTGACTGGAGGCAGCTGTCAAGTGTGGCAGGGCAAATAACGAGCTCTGTCGTGTCTTCTGGATGGCGTCTGCTCAAGGTAGTTGAAGCGAAATCGCATCGACGTTGTATCGTTTGCAGGGCACGGAATGGACCGCTGTATACCAGACCAGTGTCGTCCATCATCTTGTAGAACGCATCGGTATTGGCAGGAAGCGTCTCCGACAATGACGCCTGCCTACGCGGGAGGGCATCGATGCTCATGTCTTCCAGGCTGATGATGACATTTCCAGAGGCATTCTTTCGCATGGCCGTACTACCATCTGCTGGGCATGAAGCCAAAGTGAACGACGCCGCAATGACATTAATGTCTTTGTGCTGATCAATAACCTTGAGTGAGAAAAGCAGCTCTGTTCCAGCAGAGTCCGACTCCATGCTGATACCGCTCACGATGTCAATGTCTCTGAGTTCGACTACCGAGGCACTTCTACCATTGAGGAGCTGGAGTGCAGAATCCAAAGCCATGACACAATATGCCGATGCAGGAACCAAGGCCTGACCTTGAAAGCAATGTCCTTGCAGCCACGGTAACTTGTCCGGCCGCAGGATATTGCGCCAGCGAAGCTCAAATGCATTGTCGTCGCGGGTCCGAACACCAAGGAGCTCGTGCGGAGCGGCATTCTTGAAGTGATATTGCCTCGAGACCCTGGACTCTCTGTAATGAGTTTGCGTGTGATCCCACTGATATGATGGGAGATTGTTCAGTCTGATATCTACAGCAGGCGACGTTGACGACTGCCGGACATACTGCGCAATGTCGACAGACATTGGCCCAAATTGACACCACATGGAGCCCAAAAACTCAGCAAAGGCAAGACCATCATCTTTCGATCTCTCCAATAGGCCATAATAAGGCAATGGAGTATCCGCAATCGCTTTGACAGTCTGCGTGACCGGTCCCTTGAGTGCCGGGTGTGGCCCGACTTCAATTGCGCAGTCGAATGGTCCCAGATCAGACATTGCTGTCCTGATGGCATCATAGAACTGCACCGCCTCAACCATATTGTCTCGCCAATACGTTGACGTCAAGTCCTTTTCCCTGCGCTCATCGTAGCCATGCACACTGGAAATCCATGTTGTCTTGGATTTGCCCGCGGACGGCATGATGCTGCAAGTTTCCAGCGCATCCATGTACACCTGTGCTGGCTGTGTCATATGTGGCGAGTGATAGGCTGTGTCCACTTGCAAGACTCTGGCAAAACGCGACTGTTCAGTCAACATGTCCTTGGCGGTCTGTATCATATGCACGTCTCCAGATAGTGTGACACTTGAAGGAGCGTTGCTGGCCGCCACACAGATCTTGCCGTCAAACAGGGGATCTCGACAGAAGCTCAAGGCTTCATTTTCTGAAATGCCAGCCGCCATCATCGCTCCCCGCTCGCCATTCGTGCCACGAGCAAGGTGCGCATAGAGTCCACGATAGTAGGAAATCAGTATCGCATCTCTGGCTGAAAGCATCTTGGCAGCGTAAGCTGCAGCAATTTCACCAGATGAATGACCAACAACAGCTCGAAATGCCACTCCGAGATTCTCCAGCACATCAATCAGTCCTATTTGTAGTGCTGTGCATAACGGCTGTGATATCTGGGCCTCGTGGGTTCGAGACTGAGGCTCGTCCGCAAGAATCTGGTGCTCCAAGGTCCATGAGGGCGGATTTGGTGACTGTTGCAGAATCTGATCCAACTTTTGGATCGTCTGGCGGTATCTATGATTGGTTTGTAGAAGGGTACGGGACATGGATGACCACTGAGCGCCCTGCCCGGTGAATACGCCGAGTATTTGTGGCCGTTGTGTCAAACTTTTTGAACGAATCCCAAACTCATGGACACCTTGCTCTTCATTGATTACTTTGTCCAAATCCTCGATAGCGTTTTCTCTGGAAGTTGCTGGAATGAAAGCTCTGTATGGAAGAGCTGTTCGGTATCGAAAGATGTTGGAAGAAAGTTGTGGTATTGAGACACCCTCACACCCCGCAAGATAGCTTCTCCAATAACGAGCGACATCGAAAAGGGACTTTCTTGAAGATGCAGATATCAGCAGGGGGATAGACAGGATGTCTGGACTGGTTTCTTTTCCCGAATCAGTACACAGGAAGTCATTTTCTTGTGGATTGGCTGTTGAGTGGCTAGCCTCGGCGGCACCATGAATCTGTGGATCATATGACTCGATGATGGCATGGGAGTTGGTGCCGCCAAAGCCGAAGGAGTTGACGCTTGCTCGTCGAGGATGGCCTTCCAGTGTTTGTGGCCACGCGACCAAGGAAGTAGGTACCTCAAGTTGATTGTAGAAGGGCAGTATCGTAGGGTTAACCTGGTTGAGATGGAGGTTTGGGGGTACTTTGCCATGCTCCATGGCTTGCAGTACCTTCAACACACCCGCTAAGCCGGCGGCCCCCTCGGTGTGCCCTATGACCGTCTTAACGGATCCGACCAGCATTGTTTTCTCTGTCTCGGCATGGTGGCCTGCGCCGAAAAACGCATCATGTATGGCCTGTGCCTCTCTGGGGTCGCCTGCTTGAGTACCGGTGCCATGTGCCTCGAAATACTGACATCGGTCCTCCGGTGACCGGGGATCCAAACCCGATGAAAGATACGTATTCCTGATCAGGGCGGCCTGTGCACTTGGATTGGGCATCGTAATTCCGGGGGTTCGCCCATCTGAGTTGACTCCAGTCTGTCTAATCAGACCCATAATGTCGTCTCCATCGTGCAGCGCAAGCGAGAGTGGCTTGATGAATATCGCCGCTATACCCTCCCCTCGGGCGTACCCGTCGGCACTTTCATCCCACATCCTACTTTTCCCCGTGGGACTAAGCATATGCAAGCTCGACTCGACAAGAAACTGTTCTGGGGTGATCATGAGATTGACGCCAGTGACGCACGCCATGGGAATCTCGCCCGCGCGAAGACTCAATACGGCTTGATGGAGAGCAACGAGCGATGAGCTGCATGCTGTATCGATTGTCATCGAAGGTCCACGGAAGTTGAAGAAATAGGACACGCGATTTGATATGATAGATCGAGCATTCCCTGTCGCATAGTACTGGCTAGCTGAAAGCTCGTCTCTTTGGGATAAAGTATCGTAGTCGGCGGTCATGACCCCCGCGAATACGCCTACATCCGAGCCGGAGTAGCGATGCATTGGAAGGCCTGAGGATTCCATAGCTTCGTAAACAACTTCCAGTAAAAGCCTTTGCTGTGGATCAATGGCTTCGGCTTCCTTCGGTGTAATGTTGAAGAAGCTAGCATCAAAGACTCTATGGTCTTGCTCAAGCCAGTAGGCCCTGATGGAATTCGTTGTTCCGAGGTGCTCGCCATCTTCGTGGTAAAAAGCTTGAGCATTGAATCTGGCCGGGGGAACCTCTTTAGAAAGATCGGGAGGGTTAGCAAGAACTTGCCAGAGTTTGGAAGGCGAAGTCGCATCTCCAGCAAATCGACAGCTGCTTCCAATAATTGCAATTGGCTCTTGGAGTGATCTTTTATACATTGTTGCTACACTGATGAAGCATCAAGTTATACAAGATTAAGTATGAGTTTAACAACAAGTAAAGATTTGGTACAATAGATGTCCTGGGAGCCTTGTATGAGACCTGCATTGAACGAGATCCATGTTGTACGACAGACGCAGTTGTATATTTATATACCATGGAGACATCAAAAAGACATGAGGTCGTACCTCAAGCACTTTTACATGCTGACAACCTCCAGTTCTAAGCCATATACGAAGAACCACTCCTGATTTGCTGCTCAACGCCGAACCTGAGCCCCGTGGTGTTCTCGGCCCCTCCGGGCCGTCATACCTTCGTTCTGATTCGTCCTTTCAATGCCGAAACTCATTTCTGGCGGACTGAGGGATGTCCGAATCTCATGTAGC
This sequence comes from Pestalotiopsis sp. JCM 9685, assembly GCA_001599175.1. NCBI lineage: Eukaryota > Fungi > Ascomycota > Sordariomycetes > Amphisphaeriales > Sporocadaceae > Pestalotiopsis > Pestalotiopsis sp. JCM 9685. Next base: position 50,950 of record BCGF01000004.1, read on the forward strand.
TCTAAATTGATCTTTGTCTTCCCCATTGGCTATTTGGTGGCGGCTTGAAGCTGCCTCTTGTTGGATGGGGAGCAGAGATTCGACGTATTTGGGTGCAAGGGCTCACCGAAGGCTCCACTGAGTACGAATTCTCATGTGATAGACTAAGCTGATCGAAAAAAGACAATTTTCCTTTGAGTTACGTTATTAATTAGAGTGGCTCATCTCTATCGTGTAGCCGGCTCGCCCAGTGATGAAGTTGCAGCTTTAACTCATGACGGCTTCCGCAAGACATTTCAGTCATCCCTCCAAAATCTTAATCCTTAGTGGTCATGGAGACCTTTCTCTCTATTCGTATGATCACAAAAGTCTTCATCTATGCGCATCCATATTTACAAAATGGCTCTCCTGGCCTGTTGTCGTCTCTGCCCCCAGATCTACGCCATTAGACTCTGTTATGAGCCATCGACAAATGGGATATATACACCTTCGAGTGGACATCGGTCTCAACGCTGTTCTTTCTAACTTCTGCCACCAAAAGTATTAACTTTTGTATTCGCTGCAGTCGTCATATAAGAAAAGATCACAGGGATACGCCTGTGTTGTCATTGACCGTGGCGGCGACGCTATGGCAGACGCATCGTTGAGCCAGTCAACCTGCCATAGCTCTCCTAACAAAATGGATGGATTGACAAAGCCATTGAGCGCAAGACTTTGCGTGATGACCTGTGTTCCGCCGACAATATCAGACGGAGCTAGTGAGTTCAGCCCTAGATTATTCTCCGTTTCGAGGTGGCTGCCGCAGGCTGTGTCGAACGTGTAAGTCTCGAGACTCCCACGAAGCCAATCGGAAAACTCTTCATGATGGGATGACGATGATTCGGCCTGTGAAGTCATGGTTCCGGTGCCCCTAAGGGCTGGTCTTACTTAGTGAGTGTTACACGAACGGGTGTGGCTAAAACTTACACTCAGGGCTGGGAACAACACTCATCGGACGTAGCTCTTTATAAAGAGCTGGTTTCCTCGCCTCCACATGTCGTCTGCAAGACTTTGAGGACCTTTTTCGATTTCGTTGAGAAGGACTAGATTGGCACAAGTATCCAGATTTGAAGCATCTCTCGCACACTGCACCATCCACTTCCCGCCTGCAACCCAATTTCAGATCGTGGCATCTGTCACAGGCTTTGCGAAGAACTGCTCCAGCCATGTTATTCGAGGGAAGAAGCCAGTCTGACTTGTGTGTGAAGTACAGAGTAATAAAAGAGTAACGAAGGTGGCTGCGCTTACATGCATGAGCTTCGGTGAGCAACCCGAGCATGGTGTCGGCCAGCGCCTCTGGGGTGGATCTGGTTATATCAGAATTCGCATGCTCGCAGCAAGCAACTGAACTATTAGGCTGTCAATATTACACATCATGTCCCAGTGCGGTATACGGTCCGAACAATGGATGATGCTGGATATAGACCACGACTAGTGAAATAGAGTCTGGATCCACAGTGGCTGGCAGCAGCGAACACATACCAGACGGTTGGGGCACGATCCCGTGAGTGTTTGCTTTAGTGACCCGGCACACTGGTAGAAGTTATTTAGGATGTATTGCTTCATCCAGGTTGATCCCTACAGGGAGCTGGACTTCCAGCGGCCAGCTTAAGCAAGCCGAGCGAGGACCAGCAACGTCAAGACCGCCGCTTACAGGCTTTGGACCCTATCCAAAGCATACCAACGACATTAGAGTCGAACCTCGACTCATGAAGTGAGTCAAGCGGTCCATCGAGGCTCCTGTCCCTTGCTGAGTCTGCGTCTACTTCGTCATCAAGGTTCCCTGGCTCAGAGTAGAGGCGTGAAGCATCGCCGACCTTGCTGACACCGCAGAAACAGTTTCTGATAAGTCGAATTTCCTCTCACTGAACGCACCTGTGAGGTTATAGGCTCATCGATAGTTCTGATCGCTGTAGTGCCAATTCGGCGACTACCTGAAAGTACTTGCTGGACATTGGAACGAAGTCAGAGGACACCCACATCTACAGCACATCTAGGCCGTACCACACAACTCAGCTCTCAACTAGGAGGTACCTAGGTAGTGAGTTACACGACATGTTTCGTGGGGGGGACGTACATCAGGGGCACGTATGGTTGCGTCAGTGGAAAGCCGCCCCGGCTTGATGGAGTTTTCCACGCCTTCGTCCCATCCAAGGCAGCCATGCGAGGGCGAAGTCGAGAGACACGCGTTATGGCGTTATGGCCTATGTTGCATTGTAGAAAGTAAATCCGCACTGCTCTATCGGTCCTGAAAAAGGATCTCTTCCCATGTCAAATGGTCCTATGTGATTTCAGCTCATGTTCCCTCTTGAGTGGAATGCAGCATACAACGATCAGGCTGTGCCCTCCACGACTCGGTGCTGACAGATGGTGTTGAGCATCACGGTGGCGTCTTTTGTCACTCTGTCGATAGCATCCGGGCAACAGCTCCAGCCCTGGCATGCAGCCTTCATATAAACATCCTTGGTGCAGATCAAAAACCCATGCCAAAAGATTGCGGAGCGTGTCGCTCGGGTCACACCGTGACGATGCGGTCGATGCGGCGTACGGCATGGGCATCAAGACGGGTGAGGACAGGATCAGGGAGCGCGTACCAGCGGGACTAGCTCCGGCGACTACTAGTGTCTCTGTTCGGCGCGTCAAATAGCACTGCATACCCGGATCAAGGCAGGAAGGATGGATACTAGTATGTGGGTGCCGAGTATATCAATCTAGTATTGTCACATCCCGGCAATACTGCGCGTGATGCGTAGGTATATTGAATGTACAGTGGATTCTAGATATCAGCTGCTGTTGCCCGATTAAAGAACCATGTCGGCTTGCCAAGTTAATTACCGGATTGCCTGCCTATCGCGTCGGACAAGTGTTTGTCTAATCATCCCTTCAATGAATGGGCGTCACGTGCCAGTATAAGAATTATCCTAACCCAGTAGGAATTGCTCGGGGGGAAAGAACGAAGTGATAGTATTGTCTGTATTGATTTCGGAAACAAACGAATTCCGAATCGATGTATCCGGCTGGATCAGTGTGCCGGGCCCTACTGTAAATACTGTAAGCATAAAGACAGGGGTATACACCTTGGCCTCTCCGTAATAAGTAGGTAGGCTATTACCGTTTGGTTCCTGGTACCTCGTAGTTGAGCTTTCGCAGTGCTACCACAGGGTGCCGAATCGGGCCACTGCAGGGCGCGGCATGTCGTGCGCGTACAGCCCCAAAGCAGTTTGGACCCAGGCTGCTCATTCGCGAATGGGATTTCGAAAGTGACTCGGATCGTGCTGGGGGTCCTGGAATATACAGCTACTGAATCAATAGTGAGGTACGGGCAAACAGCCTCGGACCCTTGGGTTCGTCCACGCTGTTTGATAGCGCGCGGTAGGATCAACAGACCCATGTTCCAGCTGATGCAAGCCGCCACGTGCGGATTCAGGTTTTCCTGCAAGATCCGATAGAGTCCAATGTGCCGCAGGAACGACGGCTATGTCGATCACTGACTATACGAACCTGTCAGGCTTACCAGGCTTGCCAAGACCAGATGGAGTGGCATTGTAGTGACTGACTGCCTGGACGGCGCGCGTGGCGGCGGGTAAGGAGAGCCCTATGAGAATGCTCTAAGCTCGATACGATAGAGTTCAACCGGTCCACTTTAGCTACGGACGTACAGATGGAATGTCATATTCAATAGCAAGAAGAAAACAAAGGACACCGAGGAACTGGTTCTCGCGTGCCTTGCCCAGACTCGATATCATTGACAACATGCTACTATTGAGCTAAGTCATAAATTGGATGACGTGTGCACGATTGCCAGCTGAGGCAACCAGAATTTTACCCTATTCACCCATTGATACGAGGCCCATTGGCAGCGCTTTGGTAATTTGGTTGTTGGTGTGGGCCAAACGCAGTGCGCCACTGATCAATGGCCGTCGGCGTCATCTTGGTATGCCCTGAAGAGAATGCCAGTAGATCTCTGTGTCACGCGGCTGTGATCTATCGACCATGCAGCGCAATCTGAGACGATATTCTACCTGCCGGCCTCTTTGGGGCATGGAGCCAGCGGAGTGGTAAAACTCTGTGGAACATCAGTCTAAAACACAGAAAAAGTATAACCGCTAGGTTAGGTAGGTACGGTAGCTCGGTTAGGTATTCTCTGGCATTCTCAAGCGATGGTGCACTACCTACCTTGCGCGAGTAGCATACCTAATTATCTGTTATCTAACCACTAAACCGGGTTTGCAGAGACATGCACCAGTCTGCTAACACACGAATCGCATTTCGAAGTCCAATCTGAATTTACCAGTGAGGAATTTGAAGCCAAGGTGACATTCTACAGCCATGAAGAGTGGTTTAGCTATTTGCGTACAGAGGTTTGCAGGCGCCTCTTCCGGCAAGATCTTTACCTACCTACCTAGTAATGGGGGTCCAAAAGCTCGCGTCACGGCTTGCAACATCATCAGTAGATACCTAAAAGACTCGGTGAATTAAGAGAAGAGTATTTCTTTCTTGGATTCATAAGGCTATAAACTATATAATGGGGCGTATAACGCAATACCGAAAATGCTGTCGCTTCTAGGTGGTAGTATACATACTGTTCTGCTTGATTACCTAGCCAATCTTGAGCCGTGGCTCTGCCAGATCATTCACCATCGCCAACGCCAAACACTTCCATATGTATCCGAGTGAGATGCACCTGGCGTTCAACAAGATGCCTCTGCATGTCATGCATGAAAGCTGTTGGGCCGCAAATATAGTACTCGGCATTGGCTTGGTCAAGGAACAATCGATCCTGGCCGAGTTTGCCGAGATCGACACGCCCTTCGAAGCCGTGGTCGAGTTCTTGGGCGTCCCCATGATCGCGGATGGTTCTGAATATCGTCGCTTGAACATTCTGATGTTTGGCGCAGATTTCCTGGACCTTTTCTCCGAACGGCTGCAGCTCGGCACTGTGAGCACCCTGGATCCAGGCGATGGGCCTTTGCGAGCCGGCAGAGACGGCGCTATTGAGGATGGACATCATTGGGGTGACACCCACGCCTGCCGAGATCAGAACGATTGGTGATGTCTCAGACGACCCCGTATTCACGAAGAAGTCTCCGGTAGGGTGCGTGAGCTCCACAATGTCTCCCTCCTTGTACTTGTCGTGAAGCGCAGTCGAAATCCATCCTGGCAAGGTTGTTGCCCTACCCTCCTCTCTCCTGACACTGATCCGGTAGTGACTGCTTTGGGGTGCGTCAGAGAGCGAGTACTGACGAGGTTGCATATACCCAAACTCAGGCACCATAAGCCGGAGACTGATGTATTGGCCCGGCTTGAAAAGGGGCAGCGGCTTGCCATCTTCAGGGACCAGGTAGAGGCTTGCAATCTGAGTCGTCTCTGCCACCTTCTTTTGGATCCTGAACGGTCGCCAGCCTTTCCAGTTCTCGTGGGAAGCATAAATCTCCTTCTCGCGATTGATGAAGATGTTCGCCAGTGCACCGTATGCCGCCGTCCATGCCTCGGCCACCTCTTGGGTGACAGCATCACCGAGAACAGCTGCAACCGCCTCGATCAGATGTTTTCCCACGATCTCATACTGCTCGGGCTGCACCACCAAGCTGACATGTTTGTGTGCGATGCGTTCTACCAGTGCCTGGAGACGGCCGAGGTCATCGACATAGCTAGCGTAGGCGAACACTGCGCCGGCTAGTGCTCTAGGCTGAGCACCTGTGGATTGTCCAGTCTGGTTGAAGATGTTGTGAAGCTCCGGGTGCGTCCCGATCATGTTCTTATAGAACAATGTGGTGATCTCCTCGCCTTTCGCTTTCAGGGCGGGTGCCGTCGACTTGACAATAGCCAGTTGCGATGCAGTCAGTGGCGCTGAGACAGGCTTTGCTGCATGTGGGGCCACCCGATCAACCGGTGTTGCGGTCGTGGCTATCGGCTTCGTTGCTTCGAACATTGTCGTGAACTGATTATGGTGGATTGTATAAACAAGTGCAGATGTGCTAAATCTCTGAAGAGCGCTTATTGGAATTGGTATTCAGAACTTGGCAGTTCCATATTCATCTCGCAGAGTTCCATGGTGTCACTTATATATTCTTCACACTCGATACCAGGAATCAAGCCTAGTTACATGTAATGACCGGAGAAAGCATTGTCGGCAATTGCCCAAACATGGCCAAATTCAGTCAATTTGCAGGATGCATGAATTTCATGACTCTTACGACAGCACCATACTACCTGTGTTGCTGACTAAAATGTCCACTTTGTTGTATGGTGCGATGTTTCGTGAGTAACATATCGACCCATCAGCATCCTATTTATTCTCGTGTAGTTGCCATCTCCGCGGAGATGGGGTGAATTCGGGGGACGTACACTCCGGGCTGACAGGTTGGAAATAGGAAAAAAATATCGTCAGATTGGCCCGGAACCTGCGGAGTGCTTAGAAATGGCATTGTTTTTACGGGAGAATAAAATTGCAAAATCATATGCTTGTTGTTTCTGTCGGTCAGGCGAACCGGAGGGGTCTTTATATGTCCGCGGATTGACACCTTATTAGTTGGGGGATGACTAGTGCATGCTGTCGTGCTCTGAGCCTTCAGAAACTCACAATGCAGTAAACGGACCTCTCGTTCCCCCGAGATGTTGAAATGTCAACGCCCTGAAATCCTCGTTACTGCTGAATTCTCTTCAAAATACGCATGGCGCCAGGAAAGTCAGTTCAAGGGAGTCATAAGTCGGCGTCTTCCTTGTCGACTATGTCTACTTAGGTACACATGCAAACACCATGGTCTCGTTGTGGGACTAACTTCCTAGTCTTCACGCGGGAGTCCAAATCTCCATTGGAAAATTCGGCAGTTTGTGCACAACTCACTGAATCCTCGTGATTTACCATAATTGCATTTGTAGCGACCACGGAGTGCTTTGTTGTTCATGTCATTCGGTGAGGCTCCTGCATATTGCCTCGATTGCATTTGCTGTGTACATGAAATCGGCCACTATGCAAACAATACTTATGTCCAATGACTTATGTTTCGAAGCAAACTTCTTATATATACCGATTTTTTATCCTGCAAAGATACAAAATCGCTGGTTCCTACAGTGCCCCATGTCCCAGCATCAGTACCTGGATCTTGATTGCTCAAAAATGGAAACCTCCTGGGAGTTCACATACATCTGATTGAATTGATCTGGTACATCATACTATATGACTAGGTATAATTTCAAAAGATCTGAGTATGGCGCATGACTTTCTATCGATTTTCCATGTCGATTCCACCAACCATGGCAGTTTACACTCAAGTATCGTCGCTTTTCGTGATAAGGTGTACATCACCATCGGAGCTGTGCAGTACTCTCCGAGACTTGTGCAATACTCGTGACTTTGCGACAGTTGATGTGTAAGACCGGTGCTACAGATTATTGGAGCTCAAGCTCAGATTGCGCAGCAGTCCGCTGCAGTGTGCTGTCTACCTATGCAAAGATACTGGGTAGTCGCATGGTTCATGACTCGACCGGGGCTCCAGTTTACTCAAGTCCACATCTCAACCTTAAGCAGCTTCCCCCTCGACACAACATCTTGTGCTTCACGAGAAGAGACTTGTCGGATCTCGCATGTTTGGCTTGGCTTTCACAGAATTGAAATATTTGTGCGCCGGTGATTTGCTAAGCTGGTTGTTGTAACTACGCAGTTCAGTGTTGTCACTCAGCATGTGATCATGGTCGTAAATTTACAATCTTGAAAGCATGGAAATGCGTTTTCAGATACACTAGGGCTCAATCCTGGTATCTCTTCAACCCCTTGTCTCTCGATAACAATGGGATGTCGCTCTGGTTGGTAAAAGAGCGAGGAAGTCGGTTCTCGCCTTTCGCAAAGGGGTATCCAGCCTCCGCTCGAGCCATATCGTTGATCCATGCTCCATCACCCGCCAGTGTTGCCTTGGGCGTTTGACTGCAAGTCTCGGTCCATTTGAAGGCGAGGTAATACCATGCAAGCGCATTCCCGGGTGTGCTGACCTCGTCGCTGACGCCTGTCCGTGCAGCTTGGCTCATATCTTCCCACAGGTTCTCGTCGGACAATAGCTCGAGTAAATGCTGTGCGACCGCGCTGTAGTCACCAGGCGCAACCAAAAAGCCGTTACAGTTATCTTTCACCTGTAAAGGGATACCACCAGCCAGCGTGGCAATGACCGGTCGTCCTGCGTGAAGTGCTTCTGATACCTTCACCTCAAACCCCTCGCGAGTGGATAGCTGAAGCACTACGTGCGCTTTCGCAATGAGAAAGTTGAGCAGCTGATCATTGGCATCCAGTCGCATGACACTGATGTCTTGGGCAAGGTGTGTGTAATGCGTCTCAATCTGATCAAGGGCTTGGTCGTAGATCATAGTCCCGTCTGGATCATCAATGGAAGAGTTTCCTGCACTGGAGACAAAGTCAGCTTATGAGATGGGATGAACAAGGTCGGTCACGTACACGACCAGCTGTGGAATCTCTGCCAGTCCGGATTTCTCTGCGCGTCTCCGAAATTCCGCGTACGCATCAATCACGGTGGATATTCCCTTGGCAGGATCAAATCGAGCAACCTGTACAATGTATCGACCTATGCCCTCCCTGTTAGCATCCAGAACCGTTCCATTGCTTCCTCAAATGAAGCAAAAAGTGTATGTCACTAGTACAACACGCTACTCACGACTGGGGTAATCGAGTTCGGTTCTGCGCGGAAGTAATTGTGTGAGCATACTCTCAGTGTTATCATCATCGGGCGCTATGGCGTGGCTTACATCTTCTGTGCTCTACACTGGATATTGTAGTTATTCGCGTAGTAGCCACTATCCCATTCATTCATCGGCTTGTTCAATCCATCCAACCTTGATTTGTCAGGTATGGCGGCATAATTGAGGAATCATTGATACATACCAGTCGGAAGTGGCAGGCAGATAGGCGACCTTCTCTCGAGGCACATTCTTTGGCACGAACTGTGGGATTGGGTGACTGATGAACATGTCCGCGTGACGAATGTCATTCCACAAGAACTTCCAAACGTCTTGTTGCGGGGACCCTTCCTGGGCGATGAGATCACTTCGTATCTGGATGTGAGATCTATACAGCACTGGTCGGTCGGGGGTCAGCTCTTTGATGAGCGGAATGAGACCAGGCATTTGCGGATCGTCAATCTGCCGATATTGTTATAAATCACATCCTTTAACGACAAGCACACGATAGAATTGTCAGTCGATTCGTGATTCTTACCACGATGATATCCGCTCCGCCTTCAGCGCTCGGCCGGAGAGGTCCACCTTCGGCCAGCCAGTATCGCTTTGCATTGTCTGTGATCCAGCCTCTGATGGCTATTTTCTCGTCATCTGAGAGCCTGTGATCGGGCTTCGCAACTCCTTGTAGAATATTGTGCATGTTCTTGGTGCTGCGGAATACACCAGGCCGCGGCTTGGGAACTTGGTACAAATACCCGTGAGCTTGCGATCTCAAGCTGTATGTAATCATCTTACTTACCATACCAGTTCAACTCAACTCCAAGAAGCTTTGAGAATCGTACAAGGGCATGTCGCATCAATGCAACGCCTCCACCTTGTGGTGTAGCACTGAAGAAGGCGATCTTCGTTCCATTTCCCTTGAGTCTGTCGGCGAATTGAGTCACAGCTTTCCATGTTGCTTCGGTCACTGTTCTCTGGTGATCTTCAGCAGTGTTGAGCTGGACGCGAGCAGCAGAATCGACCTGGACAGCACCGCGCCATCCAACTTGTAGGAGGGGCACAGAAGAAGGCCCAAAGCACCTAGAACCTGTTAGCTTGGACAGTCGTTGATAAACATGAAGCGTGGCAACAACATTACGCATTTCCTGGCCATAGAGTCGGCCTGTTCGTCGACTTGTTTGGCCTCCCAGAAGGAAGGTCGCTCTGTGTAGTCGTAGTGGTGTAATACTACAGGAATGACGTCGACTTCTAGCCACAGCCGCGAACACAGCTTTGGGCTCAGGTCCTTGACGATGGAGGACACACCAGCGCCTACCATTTTGACATAATGTTCGTGTTCGTATCTCTGCACGGCATCGACAACGTAGTCTGCTATAACGTCCCGTGCAGACGACGCCTCGGCATCCAATTGCAGGTGCTCAACAGTGAAATCTAGAAGATAGGTCGTGTCATGGGCAGCTAGTGACACGGCCACCTTGTTATCATCAAGCTTTACCGCTGCTATTCCCATGAATAGGGACTGATAGTGTTAGCAAATTCAGAAAATCATGTCTCGAGGTCTTCGCCTATACCTTGAGAGATGGGCCAATGTTGCCGCCTTGATCAGCCACAGTACTCATGCGTCTTTTATGATGCTGAGAAGCCCCGAAAGAAAACTTTCGAGGCTGGTGGCCATCATGGGAGGCGACCATCGTGACTCTAGTCGCTTTGCAAGTAGTTTGGTACCTCGCTTCAGTGGTGCTGGACCGGGTCAATAGATCGAAATCTTTGAACGAGCTGCACAACTGTCAGTTTATCCTTTATACGACTCAAATTACTTACAGTTATATGACTTTGTTGTTCGAGACTCGACTTTCGCTATCGAAGTACGAACACTACCTACGTGCTCAATTGGGGCATTAAAGAGATCAATATGAGGAAGAACGTGAGATGAAGAGGAAGATTGACACCATCGTTCTTCCTGAAATCAAAAGCGATTCGTCTGTGATAAAAACTCCAACTGGGCTGATTATGCAGCCGCCTAAAAACAGGGCGCGCACTTTAATTCCAAGCTCGACCTTCCGTGGGATGAGTAAGGTTTTACCTTTGAAAGACTAAAGGTTGAAAAGCAGCTACAGGCAGGATGGCTTCTACATGAGTATGTACCCCTCAACTGTATCATCATCATGACGCGTTCGAGGGGCCTCGATAATACCTATCACCACATGGAGCTGCTCGAGATCAAGTATGACGGGGCCCACGTCTACGTATAGGCGACGTTTTCATGTTTGAAATTTTGCCAATCTAGCGCAATTATGCGGACAGACTCTCTCTTCGCTAGGTATTTGTAAGTGATGTTTGATATTTTCTCGGGATCTTGATCATCTCAGCTACTAGCTCGTGTGGTCTATTGCATTCTTATCTAGAGCTGGCGATGCCGTGTTGCTTGTAGTCCCTGCTATTATCCGCTGCTGATGACTCATTATTGGCAACACCAATCCGGAATCGTCACTTTCCTCAGGGCTCGACTGATAATAACCACTACGAAGTTCATCCAAGGACGTGATGCCACGCAGCTCGACGGTATCAGTCTCTCCAGGCGAGGAATTTTTGTTCTGCAAAAGCCACGACTTCCGGGAGCTTGTCGGCACATGTTTTTCTGTGGATGCTTGATATCTATCGAACGATCGATTATACTTCGACACTAGTGATGATATCGGAACTGACTTGGTCGGATCGCTCGTTGGTTCTTCCTTCTTGGCGCCTATTTCCGTTTCCGCAAATAGATCTGTATTTCGCTGCACATTGTCGACTCTCTCGACGTCGGAGAGCTTCTTATTGCCAGTCCTCATCTTCTTTCCAAAGCTGGCAGTGAGCAGGCTTTTGATGGCGGCGCGGCAACCTGCAGTAGTACCGAAGACAAGAAATAAGAAGATGCCAGGTGTAACACCTGGGAGAAATAGGAAGAACGTGGACTTGGCGCGTTCTACGCTATAATCTGGCTCGGTAAGTGTGGCATCCTTTTTGTTGTTGTTGACAGATTGAAGCTGGAACAACGTATTTGTTACTTCAAAAACTCTGTGGGACTTGTCAGCATACGTTTAGGCATCCATAAAATACCGACATAACCTACGCCAAGATCACAAAGGCCACTGTGAATCTAACCATGAGCCACCGATCATATAGTCCCTGGTTTCTCTTGAAGCTTTTGCCCTTCCCAATCTCTGTTGAGGCGGCTGTCTGTATCGTCTCTGCAGATGTGTCGGAGGTATTTGTCGTATTGTTTCCCTGCGGCGTCCAATTGGAAATCTTTTTCCGCGATTGAACATATTTGAAAAGAATAGCAATCATGGTGATGCTACTGACAGCCAAGCTAATCATCACTGCAACATTTTAGCAGATAGTTCAGATTGATGGACCAGGGTGAACTCACGCGGGAGATCTGCAAGGAGTATGAATGCCACAAAAACTTTCTGTACGCCCGGAACTCTCAGAAGCAGAATTGTTAGGAGAGGAAACAGCATCGCGATTGCCTTGCCAACAGAGTTGGTCCTCCTAAGGATTTGTCTGAGGTGTGGCTTCGCGCTTAAGCCGTACACTGACTGTGCCAGCTCAAATGCCCAAAACATGACCAACATGGACTCGACGTTGTAAGAGTAATACTCTAACGGGTTGTATTAGCTCGGTGATTATGAACAGATCTGCATTTTGGTAGTGATACTTACGGATGTAATACAGAACCAAGTCAAGTCCATACGACCCATTGGCAATTGCGAGTTCCGGGTTCTCTAGGAACGTGGTCTTTCTGTAAAATTGACCAGCTAGAAGATCTCGATAAAATGTGATATCATATGCTTGCTGCGTTATTGAAGCGCTATCGCTTATGAGAGCAAAGTACGAAAGCAGAGAGATGTCTACACTTGTATGTCAGTATGCCAAAGCTAATATGCACTCGGCTTGGTGACTTCAACTTACAAGACCATGTTTCCCGATGCAGCCTCGCGCACCATATCAGTAGCATGCTGCACACCAAGCTAATAGACGAGTATATCAAGGCAAAAGCAGTGACGCCTTCGACGCCAGCTGGTAGCTGGTTAAGCCCGGCCATCGCAGTGGCTCGACGATGGCTGCCGCCGCTCACAACGTTGATTGCTGAAGAACAATTCTGGTTATCACTAGGCACAATGAGTCGTATAAAGATGAAATAAAGGCTAGGAGCATATTCAGATTTCGACATGGGGGACGCATAAGCTTTTAACCCTGAACGCAAGTCACAGATGCAGATGGGTTACATGTTGTGCCGCGGGGATCGTAGGCGTTGGATGCGACGCGGGTCACACCTGACATGGGAATGATAAGGTTACATATCTGCGCAGCTCGTTGTGGTGTAATTGCTCGGACGTTTAAGGATCAGACCATGTATGCCAAGTCACAAGTAGACTTGTTGCCACAGATCTTGACATTTCCATTGCAACGTGGGGTGTTGCAATTGCCATCAAAGCTCACTTCGCTGGGGGAATCATCTACGGATTGGTCGTTACAAGCAACATGCCTTATATCAAGCCTCGAAGATTGGCGACGCAGAGCATCAGTTCAATATTCCGGATGCAATGGCAATGCCTCAAAGCTGGGTGGTATAAAGAACGGCGTACAATGTGATTGACCTGGGCGACATTGTGTAGCTAACAATGCTGGGCGGGAGTTCAGAATCCAGATAATCGCAGCAGATCCTACCCTGCCCGGCCGAGACGCTCACACAAAGCCGAAGCGACGCAAGGGCTCGGAGTGTCTAAGCCAACTGGCCATGGGAGCAATATTGATGATCCAGCCGGGTTTGCCGACAGGTAGGTATAAGGCGGTTAGGTGCTCCGGACCCTGCACTGCAATATGGCAACAACCAAGAGCATGGAATAGGGACGAAAAATAAGCTTGCTGATTGTGACAGGGCCTATATCCATGCTGAAAAAGCGCACAGACATATTCTGGATGGCCGGAATACAATCTCATTGGCCAATCCATCTATGCGATACTGGATATCTTGCTTGGAGCTATGCCGTTTGGCCATGCAATGCTTCCGGGAAGGGGTGGTCAATGATACGCAACGAGTGAAGATGTAGAACAGAGGCCTCTCTTCGACGGGTGAGTTTCTGTGGGTATCCACCAACTGACCAGAGGCACACTTGATTTACGGCTTCCATGGCAGTATTTCAGCAACGGCAAGACGATCAGATGCTAGGATGCCTTTTTCGCCTCTTGATAAAATTCTTCTCTACTCCGTGCAAGAAATGGGTTAAGAAAGTTCCAAGTGCCTGTGACTGCGCGAAATAGTAGCTTAGGGATCCAGACAGGCCAGGATGTTCGGTCAGCTTGCCGAGGTCCCAGACAAGGGTGCGTCGCCCAGATCTGGGATGGTTATTTTCAACACAAATTTCATTTATTTCAAACTCAGTCTGAAGCTTACTCAGGTATGAAAATCTCAACCTATGAAGGAAATGACATTTGGAACGTGGCACGTTAGAATGCATGACCGGGTAATTCCTGGAAAGAAAATCAATGCTCTAGCAATCGGAAATACTCTTGAAGACCACAGACAAGAATGGATACAACATTCTGGCTACTTCCATGCATTTCCAAGCTGGAATGATATTTTACAGTCTTCCAAGGAATTTGACGGTTCGAATATATTTCATTTGTGATTGGCATCTGTGGTGACTGTACTGCTTGGGGGTCCGTGTGGTAGCCACTCAGAGATAGGATACGGGCGCAGTCACATCGTGGCGTATCGTACATCGTACGAATTGCTGCCCGTTTCAAGAATTGCGGCGAATGGGAGAAAAGCTTTTCACGCATCACACTTTTCCGGATGGTACCGAGGCCTTCGTCGCAAACACACATTGAACCCTGGGCAGACTTCGACAACCCACTGTAAAGCACAAGCTTGAATGCATATATAAATTCCCGCTATCCTGTATCATGTTCTCTGATGACGATGATGGTAGCTATTCGAATAATACCAAACTTGGTATCTGCATTACTTTACTCGCCATATTTTCGAAAGGCTTTTGCTTACTGCCTGGAGTCAAAGCGGCTTCGATAAACACAGCTCAATAATACATCAGCTAAAGCACGGACGTATGTTGGTCCTCCATATGAGCTTCTACATTCAGGGTCACATTGTTTGTAGCAGTGTAACCTCTAGATGCCATCCACAGGGGAGACCGTACAGTCGCTTAAGAGGTTGAGGGGGGAAAAAGTAACAAAGAAAAGAGAAAAGAAAAGTCAGCTGAAGTGTAGTTGGTCTATCATAAGAAAAATAAGTCTAAGGAACTGGAACTGCTGGTCAAACCATTCCATACGATGCGAGATATGGAATATATCGGTTCTTCTTCTTTTTCCCTAGAGAGACTCGCAATTCCACACTAATCAAGCAGGAGCGTTGCCTCGTCGAGATTTTAGAACACACACGTCAACTTTTAGACTGCGTCTGTCCGGAGATAACCTCACAGGGCTTGAGATCTACAAAAAAGCACAATGTCCTAATTTCCGAGAAGAGTCAAAACATCTATGGCCCTGAATGCCGATAAATGAATGCATCAAAAGTTAACCACGGCTCGCAACTCGACACCCGTCTGCCATGTTCATCCTATCTCTGCTGGATTGGTAGCGGAATACATGTCCATCAATTGAGGCAAAAGTCTGAGAAAAAGGACTCCAGTATGGGATTTGATTGTATCAGTAGGTAACATTCATCCATGGGAGTTCCGCATGCATGTTCATTCCACTGGAGATCTATTAACACGATGCGGAAGCCGTCGGCGATCGCGAAGGTCCAAGACTTGAGAGCGATGCAACATCGGTGGCATTGATTGATCAAGAATTTCAACACAGCCTGCAAGCGATCAGGCACGGAGTGAACACTGAAGGGCACTATCTTCTGACAACATGGTCCTAGGCGGCTCAGACACGCAATCCTAGTTCTTCAGTCCATTGAAAACAAGCGTGGCTGTATTTGAAGGGCTAATACAAAGGAATGCTGCCATTATGAAACCCGATCAACTCCGAGCTTGACTTATTTGTACAAAACAACAAGGTAGACTCCACATGCTTCCACAATAACACCGATCAGACTCTCCGATGATTGTCGATACTCTGCTTCTTGGCTTTTTGGCCACATCAATCATTTCGACTTCTCATCCCCCTTCTCATTACTCTTAGAGTCATCTTTGCTCTTAGAGTCATCCTTACTCTCCGAATCATCCTGCTTACCCTCCGAGTCATTCTCCTCGTCCTTGGATTGACTCTCCTCTTTAGATTCGTCTTCGGACTTGTCCTCAGTCTCAGAACTCTTGTCTTTATCTTCTGATGCTTGTTTGTCAGAGTTCTGATCCTTTGCAGGCTTCTTTTCATCCTTCTTCTTTCCTTTCGCGGAATCCTTGGACTTTTGCGCCTCTTCCTCCTTCTTTTTCTTGGCTTCTTCTTCCTTCTTGCGCTTCTCTTCCTCCTTTTCCTGCTTCTTTCGACGCTGCTTTTCTTCAGACTCGGCTGCAGCCCACTTGGAGCTGTAAGCCTCTTCGCCATGAGTCTGATGGAACTTTTCTCCCAATCCGGACAATCTTGGGGCAGTGTCGCCAATCTTGGCACGTCCGATCAGACTGAGCATGATGGCAACGCCGACGATTGCCGTCAGGACGAAGCGATACGTCCCATACCAGTACGGTGCCCAGCCACGGACAGTAGCCCTCGAGTCGGCAAAGTACAGAGCTACAAACGCGGCAAACTGGGAGGTCATGGCAAACTGCCAAGGCATGAAAAGCGTCGGCCAAGCCACAACTGATGCCAACACACCGAGTCCATATCGGAATTGCGTTCGAGGATAGCTCGGCTTTTTCTCGGCGTACTCAAGCCCCCAGTGTATAGCACCAAGAAAGCTAATAATGACCGCTCCGTAACCCATTTGTAAGGGTTCGATAACGCTGAGCCAAGATCTCGCGTTGTCGTGTGTCATGAGAATGCTATTGAGGAAACTCGATGACGTTGGCCAGTCGGTGTTCAGAGCCCAGGAAAGATACAAATTGCTGCAAGATGTGGCGAGGTAAGGGATGGTTCCGGCAAGGCCAAGGAAATAGGACTCTTTCGGCACGGTGTTCAGTGCAAATGTTTCTTTGACGAGGTTCTAGTTGGACCCAATAGCTGATTAGTGATATGCTCTCGACCACAGCTTCAAGCATGCCCTTCGTGGCAACTGCACCGATACATACCAGATCATGGGATATTCCTTCAGAAACAGGCTTTGCGGAGCCACTCGCCTGGTCTGGCTCCATGAGATGGCGAACGCTGGATTCAGTCGAAACCGACTCTGGGTGCGGCTTGAGTTTCGCTTCACCCCATTTCTTCTCTTCCTCTGGGTTCGCTGGCTTGGTGGCGTAGTATGTCTTGTGAACAAGAGCTAGTGGCTTCCGAGTTGTAGAAGGGCTGTCTAGGCGGGGTTGGCTCACAGAGCCGACCTGTGCTGTCCGAGTTCGAGATACAAGCGTTGCTGGGCCCTTGAAAGCGACGCCTCTAATGGAGGTCGACCATAGAGGTCGTGTGGTCCGGAGCATGTTGCGGCGTCAGAATATAGAAGCTCGATTTCGAGTAGTGGTTGGTCTTGCAATTCTAGAGATCAAGGCTGGTTCTTGTTGCAACGACGCGTAACAGAGTTACTTATTATAGTGTGTGCTGTAGTCACGATGACAATGCCAGGAATTGGAAAGGAAATTCACGAGCAAGCTGCAAGGGACGGTATATAAAATGGTAAGAGTTTCATGTTTTGGAGTCGTGCGGGACTGTGACGAAAAAGTATCAACTCCTGATGCAATCAAGCTTCGGTGCATGGTTTAGAAATGCCGAGAGACCACACAAACCAAGCCTGGAAGTCAATTGAGCACTGTCCTACTGTACTGTGCTAGGGAACCGCGTTTCGGTACAATGCGGCACCAGACCAAAGAGCTGCTGTCGTACATTGTACATCAGACGAAATTAATTCCTGTCCCAGATAGAATCAATTGATACGGTATTGACAGTCGGATGGCCGGCAGCCGCCTGGAGCTTTGGGAGCTGGGAGCTGGCAGCTTGGAGCTGCTGGGAGCTTTGGGCGTCGTAGTGACGTAATGGGGGAGATCGATCCAGCAGGGCGGGACCAAACAAACCAGGTCCGCCAAAATTTCGAGAAACCGTGCTGGTAGCATCATTATTATCCTCCGTGCATCGAGCCTGCTGAAAGCCTAGATCAGGCCCATTACCCCGCAATTCCATGGCTTGGAATTTGGAATGATCACATCGCAACAAGCACTTCTAGTGTACCATTTGGACATGGCAAGAGAGGGATGCTCGCTTCTCGTTGCAGGTCGTTTTTTTCTTTTTTTGGTTGACAGAAAGGTACGAGGTTATGTGATATTACCAGGCAATAGACCGGTAGCCAACAAACTCTCAAGAGAATCATTCCTTCATTTCTGCATTTGAGCTTCCCCAGCCGAGTGATTCAACTATGAACTCAACCCCACCACAGCCCTCAGCCACAACTGTGGCATGTGTTTGGCAACCATTTCCGCGTTACATGCGATCAACTTCTGTGTTGAGGATCGGGATGTTAAATTGATCTGCTTATCGGCCTAGGAATTGGCGTCATACACGTACCAAACGTACCGTGTGCAGATCAAGCCAGTCGTCCTTGGGCGGTCCTTCTAGTACACAGAGCAGTGTACCAACGACCGACGGACCCCTGGCCTGGGACATTTCCAGCAGGGATTAGGGCAGGTACTCTCCGGTGCTAGAAGGCATCATTACGTTACCAGACTTCCTCGTTCAACTGGTATGGTGTGTAGGGCAGCGCATGTTGGAGAATTGGCATCCTGCCATTGTTTTGTATGGTATGTGCATCGTAGCCGTACCGTCAAACTACCTTGGGGTATCCTCATGATTCCGCTCGCTGTCCACTTGTAGGCAGTAACGGCTTGCCAAATCCTTCTCCAACAGGATTCAGCCCAACCATACGCGACACGGCACGTTGCGGGTTGGATACGTGAATGCACAACCATTTGACAGGCGGGTGATCTGTGCCTCGTATCCAGTCTTTCAGATCCCTACGTAATACGGCAAGGCACCCAAAACAACGTGCATAGCGTCTTTTTTCTCCTCTAGTCGTCCTAGCATACCGCATTGCCAACGTCGTCACTCTATTCTTCTACCTCGTGGTTCCAAAGCTTCTTTCACCGCGGCCATTCCACATACCTGCGGCGAGAGTAAATATTCTCTGTTCGAAAACAGAAGAGGTATTGACAGACGACCTGCTATTTGGGTCGGACATTGCTAAACGTTACTGCAGGCTGGCTCACTTAGCCCCCACTACCTTACCTAAAAATCACCTGCTCTGCATTCTTGACGGCACCCCGTAACTTTGACGATACATCCTACCTCTCACGCCCCTCCTCGACACCACACCAACCTCCCACCCTCAAGTGTGACTTCCGTTGAAGCAACGACTACATGACGATAACGTGACCCTGAGAACCTGTTGTCGAATTCGGCGACGTCGACATTTCCCTGCCCCATGTGGCGCCTCGATACCCCGCCCTAATACCCAACTGTTTCCCGGCCCGGGTTACGGCAACGCAAGATCAAGATGCTCGAAGGCCTGGTCGCCGGTCTCTTGAACCGCTTTCTGGGCATGTACGTCAAGAATTTTGACCCTGCTCAGCTCAAAGTTGGTATCTGGTCCGGTGATGTGAAACTGCGCAACCTTGAGCTGCGCAAGGAGGCGCTCGACCAGCTCAAGCTGCCCATCAACGTTGTCGAAGGGCATCTAGGCGAACTGACCCTGGTGATACCCTGGTCCAACCTGCGTGGCTCGCCAGTCCAGGTCTTTGTGGAAGATGTTTTCCTACTGGCATCACCCAAGGAGGAGGCCGCTTACGACGCAGACGAAGAGGAGCGGAGGAAGCAGAGGCTGAAGATGGAGAAGCTGGATTCCGCCGAGTTGTTGAAGGAACGCTCGCAGGCTGGTCTCAGCCAGGAAGAACAGAAAAAGAGTCAGAGTTTCACGGATAGCCTGGTCACTAAGATTGTCGACAATCTACAAGTTACGGTCAAGAACATACACGTACGATACGAAGATTCGATTTCCACCCCCGGCCATCCCTTCGCTCTCGGTATCACACTGGAGGAATTCAGCGCCGTGTCAACCGACGGCGAGTGGAAACCCACGTTCATTCAGAACTCGAGCTCGACGACGCATAAGCTAGCCAAGCTAGAAGCACTCGCAGTGTATTGGAACACAGACACGAAACTCCTCGGATCAGGCCGCGAGGTCCCAGCCGACGATGAGGCACTACCCCATGACGATATGATCGCCGAATTCAAGAGAATGATAGGAAAGGGAGAAGACGCAACAACGGCAAACCACCAATTCATTCTAAAACCCGTCAGTGGCCAGGCGAAACTCGAGCTGGACAAGAGCGGTGATGTCAAGGTGCCCAAGTTCAAGGGCAGCCTTCTGTTCGACGAGATCGGTGTTGTGCTTGATGACGATCAATATCGTGACGCTCTGATGATGGTGGACCTGTTCCATTACTTCATACGCCATCAAGAGTACAAGAAGCTTCAGCCGAAGGGGGCCACTCCCAAGGAGGATCCTCGCGCCTGGCTCAGATTTGCTGGCGATGCGGTACTATCCAAGATCCACGAGCGCAATCGACGGTGGAGCTGGGACTACTTTCGAGAGAGGCGCGATGATCGACGGCGATACATTGAGCTGTTCAAGAAGCGGAAGGCCAACCAAAACCTCTCATCGCAAGAATCGGAAGATATCGGCAAGCTCGAGCAGAAGCTCGAATACGAAGACCTACGATTTTGGAGATCACTTGCCCGAAATCAGCTCAAGAAGGAGAACGCAGAAGCTCTCAAGAACGCGCCGCCGAAACCGCAGCAGCAACAAGGGTGGCTGGCATGGGCTTGGGGCTCAAAACCTTCCGAACAGCAACAGCAAGATTCTTCAGAGAACACGCAGATGACCGAAGAGCAAAGGCAGGAACTCTACGAGGCAATTGACTGGGACGAGAAGGCAGCATTGGCCGATTCTGTCGACGTCCCCAGGGAAACCGTGCAAATGCAAATCGATGCATGCCTCAGCACTGGTAGCTTCACCCTGCGACAAAGTCCTCACAAGTCCCGGAAGGATTTGCTGAGTTTGCACTTTGACGTCTTCAAGGCAAAAGCGCTGAAACGGCCAGATTCGTTCTTGGCGGACATCAGTTTGGGCGGCTTCCGGGTGAACGATGGAACGACGGCCGACTCCTTGTTCAAGGAGATCGTGCGGGTCAAGGATGCACCCGAGGCCAGCAAGCAGAAGCGCCTCTCGATGGCTGATTTGGAGCAGTCCAAGCAGACATCCTTCTTTGACTTGCAGGTCGAGCAAAATCCACTTGACGGGCAGGGTGACTTTGCTGTCACAGCCAAGCTCAAGCCCTTGGAAATCGTCTGGAATCCAAATTTCGTGGTAGGCATCGTGGACTTCTTCAAGCCTCCGGAGAGACACATGGAATCCATCACTGCGCTCATGGAGACGGCTGGCGCCACTGTCGAAGGGTTGAGACAGCAAACCAGAGCTGGCCTCGAGTTTGCATTGGAAGAACACAAGACAATCAATGCGAAGCTGGACCTGCAGGCACCCCTCATCATCATTCCGCAGAGCATCACCACTCATCGCTCGACCTGCCTCATCCTGGATGCGGGTCATATCAGCGTCAACAGCGAGCTCGTGGACAAAGACGTACTGAAACAGGTACAAGACAAGCAGCACCAACGCTACTCGGATGAAGATTTCAAGAAGCTCGAATCCCTCATGTATGATCGCTTCCTGGTCAAGCTGACATCGACCCAAGTTCTGATCGGCCCATCGATTGCCGAGGCAAAGTCTCAACTCGTGGAGAAGGATGACAAGCGAATGTTCCACATCGTTGAGAAAATCAATCTCGACTTGGTAGTCGCCATGTCAATCATACCCAAAGCCCCAAACCTCACCAAGATGAAGATATCTGGTCACATGCCTGTTTTGCACGCGACTGTTTCGGATACCAAGTACAAGAGTCTGATGAAGCTGATTGACGTTGCCATTCCAAAATTCGGCGATGAAGCGCAGCAGAGCCAGTCGCAACAAGAAACAAAGAGGCCACGATTGCTCAGCAGTGCATCGGGTCGTTCCTTTAGGTCACACCATAGGAAGTCTTCCGCGAACATATTTGCGACGCAACAGACTGCCGTCATTCTCAATGATGATGACGATGACGACGACGATTTTGAGGACGCTTCCGAGGGCAGCACCAATCAACAGATCAGGATGCAGCAGCGCACCTTTGAATTCAAATTTGCTGTCGATAAATTGCAGGGTTCTCTGTACCGGAGCGATCCTGACGGAATAAAGTCTGACTCCCTGTTAGTGGAACTGGTAGCCGAGGACTTTGATCTCAACTTTTACATGCGACCATTTGATATGGTTGCCGAGGTCTCCCTTGGATCGGTCACTGTGGATGACTTTGTAGACAATCCATCAGCAGAATTCAAATCGATCGTTTCCTCGGGCGATGTCGACGATCGGCGGGAGCAAAGAGACCTTGTGACAATCAAGTTCATCAAGGTCAAGAGAGATTCTCCGGAATTCATGCCAGTGTATGAGGGCATTGAGACCAACATCAACGTTGCAGTATCCACCATCAACCTCGTCGTCACGCGGAAGACACTGTTGACATTGCTTGACTTCATCCTCGTCACTTTCGCAAACAACGACAGTGGGAATAATCAACAGAAGGCAGCCATCACGAACACGGATGATGATGAGGAGGAGGTAGACGATGCTGTACCACAGGTAGTGGAGCCCGTGGCTGAGCAGCAGGCACAAGAGAGCGGATCAATCCGTGTCAAGGTCGACTTGAAGAGTATCCGAATGATCCTCAATAATGACGGGATCCGCCTAGCGACTTTATCCTTCAATCATGCTGATGTTGGCGTCTATCTCTCGGGCAAGACGATGCGCATAGCCACAAAGCTTGGCGATCTCAGTCTCGTTGACGACATCAATGTCGGAGCCTCGGAGAATTCCAGCCTACGAAGACTGGTCACGATCCAGGGAGATGAGCTTGCGGATTTCCGGTATGAAACCTTTGACCAGAATAACGAGAAGGCGTATCCTGGCTACGATTCGTCAATATTTCTACGCGCCGGTTCGATCAAGGTCAACTTTCAAGATGAACCCTTCAGAAAGATCATTGAATTCCTGGTCAAGTTCGGGAAGATGCAAGCTATTTACAACGCTGCTCGTCAAGCTGCCGCCAACCAAGCCCAGCAGATCCAACAAAGTACCAGTCGGATGAAGTTTGATGTCGTCGTCAACACCCCCATCATCGTTTTCCCTGGCGCTATCGTCCCGGATCGGCCGGAGCGCGATTTGATCACAGCCTACCTGGGTGAAATTTATGCACAAAACAAGTTTGTATCCTTGGATGACTCCCAGGATGCACAAATTGCCATGAAACTATCGGCTGGTATTCGCAACGTCAGACTTACATCCCTCTTCCACTATGCAAACGACGAGTCAGAAGAGCTGGAGATGATTGACCATGTTGACCTGGGCTTCAACATCACATATGCCGAGCACCAGAGAGGCTCGAAGCGACCAGATATGGAGATCGAGGGCAAGATGACAGACGTCAATTTGAAGCTCACGCAGTACCAATTGAAATCCCTCCTGGAAATCTCGAGGGCTGTCCCGGCTGCCTTCTCCACTGATAGCGATGCAAGTGGCGAAGAAGCTGAGAGGGACGTTGACGAGGGCACCCTGCGACGAGCTAAGACCATGTCTTCTACTGCTCCTACTGGTGAAGACTCTCTCATCGACTTGAGTCCTGAGTTGGGATCGCACGAAGCCACCTGGACCAAGTTGGATCTTGTCTTCAATGTGCACAAGATTGGTTTGGAACTGATTAATGCCCCTACAGCGAAGCCTGTTGGAAACACCGACAGGGCCAGTCTATCCCAATTCTCACTTGATGACAGCAAGCTCAAGACGCGCATTCTTGCAGACGGCTCTCTTGAGGCTGAGTTTGTCATTCATTCATTCACCATTCAAGATTCTCGATATGGTGAAGGGAACAAGTTCAGGAAGATCATGACCTCATCTAACAAGAGTGTGCAGCAATTCATGGCATCCATCTCCATGAGTGCTGGCAAAGACCGAAACCTGATTGCAATGGTTGCCATCGATAGTCCTAGAGTTATCTTTGCTCTGGATTACGTGTTTACTATCCAACGATTCGTCAGCGCCAGCCTCGAGGTCGATGAGCCGGTGCAGGTAGAAGACAGCATCGAGGATTCTCCGGACGCTTCCGATACCGACTCGACGCAAGTCGTCATAGCGGGAAGCAAGTCCCAGAAGTCGCAACAATTGGAGACTGCATCCGAGGACAAGGGGAAAATGAACATTGCCTTCCGCGTGAATATTGTGGATGCGCAGGTAATCCTCATCGCAAACCCCCTCAGTTCAAGCTCGGAGGCTATTGTGCTAGGCACCAAGCAGGTGCTCCTTTCTCAACAACATGCACTCACCTTCCAAGTTTCCAAAGTTGGCATGTTCCTGTGTCGGATGGACAAGTTTGAAGACACGCGGCTTCGTATTTTGGATGACTTCTCCATTCAACTTTCCTTGGACAGTTCCCAGCCAAACCTGACCAACATACACATCGATGTTGAGCCGCTGATCCTGAGGCTTTCATTGCGAGATATCCTTCTTGTCCTCCAGATTGTACGCAAGGCTTCGGAGTTGTCTGGGAATGAACCAGAGCCCAACAAGCCAATCGCGTCGGACAAGAAAGCCCAAGAACTTCGACGGGAAGGCCTCAAGGAACGAACGGCAAGCGGCCGGGGTCAGTCCACTATCGCCAACCGTGCCAAGACGACAGGAACCGTAACGACTCGAGGTCGGCAAGCATCCCAGCCTCAAAAGCCAGTTCACGACGTAAAGACAGGCCCAAAGCGTCACGAGGAGTTGACCGCGACTATCGATGGCATCCGTGTCGTGTTGATAGGAGATGTGCACGAACTTCCCATCGTGGATCTCAGCATCAAGAGCTTTTCAGCATCGGCTGCCGACTGGACCGGTAGCCTCAAAGCTGAGACTGCGATGGACATGTACATTAACGTTTACAACTTTGCCAAGTCTGCGTGGGAGCCTCTCCTCGAGCCCTGGCAAGTCGGCCTCGGGGTGGCCAAAGCACAAGATACCGGACTGCTATCGATTGATATGCAATCACGAAAGACGTTTGATCTCACAGTTACGACTGCGACCATTGCCCTAGCATCCAAGTCCTTCGACTTCCTCACCGAGAACGAGGATGTCCTTGGAAAGCCGCGAGGAGCTGAGTCACCGTACAAGATCAGAAACTACACGGGGTTCGAAGTGCTTGTCCAGGCCAGGAACCAAAGCAATACTGAGAACATCTCTGTCAAGCTCGAAGATGGCCAAGAAGCCCCCTGGAGCTTTGAGCATTGGGAGAAGATGCGCGAAAACATCATCTCTGAGAACAGCACTGCAAACAGTGTGAGCGTCCAGATTGAGGGCAGCGGCTTCGACACGGTCAAGAACATTCGCATCAATCGGCAGGGCGAGTATCTCTACAGCTTGAGGCCAAAGACGGACAACACACTTCACCGACTTCTTGTAGAGGTCCAGCTTGGAAGCGACAACATCAAATATGTGACTTTGCGCTCACCGTTGGTTGTTGAAAACGCAACTCAGATCCCTGTGGAGCTGGGTGTATATGATTCTCAGGAAGGCCATCTCTTGAAGATCGAAAAGATACCCCCAGGAGAGAGTCGGCCGGCTCCTGTGGCTGCATGTTTCGTCAAGTCATTGCTGGTACGCCCAGACTCTGGGTTCGGGTACGCCTGGTCGTCTGAGCATCTTTGGTGGAAGGATCTCATCAAGAGGCCAACGCGGACCCTCGTTTGCAAAGGGGATGGCAATGATCCGTTCTACTTCCAGATGAACACCAGTTTCGACAAGAGCCACTTCCTCAATGGGTTTGTTGCAACTTTTCTTGCGATGTTCGCATCTCACTAACACGTCGATAGGAAATACCCCTACATGAAGATCAAGCTTTCGCCCCCCATCATCCTTGAGAATCTCCTGCCTTATGACTTCAAGTATCGGATCTACGACAAGAACACTAAGAAGGATTGGACAAACTTTCTACGGAAAGGCGGCGTCAGCCCGGTGCATGTTGTGGAATTGTCGCATCTCCTGCTCATGAGTGTGGATATGCAGGATACCGTCTTCAAGCCCAGCGAGTTCGCTATTGTCAACCCCGGACAACAAGACGACTTCCACAAGGAACACAAGCTGGTGTGCAAAGATGAAGAAGGTTTGCAACTCCAGCTGCGACTTCACTACTTCAAGATTCCCAATGGCGGAGGTGCTTTCAGAGTCACCGTGTACAGCCCGTATGTTGTCCTCAACAAGACCGGTCTGGAAGTGAACATTCGGGGCAAGCAGTTCCTTCAGCAGGCCAAACGAGCTGCAGGCCAGTCGCCACTTATGGACAATTCGGACCAGCAACAGCCCAAGGCGCTTCCTTTCATGTTTTCATTCGGAAGTGATGACCACAGGAATCGTGCTCTTCTCAAGGTTGGCGAGTCGGAATGGAGCAAGCCCCAGAGTTTCGATGCCATTGGCAGCACCACCGATGTTGTCCTGCCAGCAACGAGCAAGAATGCAGAATACCACGTCGGTATTACTGTGGAGGCAGGAGAGGGTAAATACAAGATGACCAGAGTTGTCACACTGGCTCCGAGATTTGTCGTCCAGAACAAGTCTGGTGAAGAACTCAACATTCGGGAGCCAGGCTCCTCGAACATCATGACGCTACAGCCCGGTGCCCTGCAGCCTCTGCACGCCTTGCAAAGATCGCACGCAAAGCAACTTGCGTTATGCTACCCAGGCATGGACAACCAGTGGAGCTCGTCGTTCAACATCTCCGATCTAGGAACTACGCACGTCAAAATTGCAAAAGCAGGACAACGACAACGTCTTGTACGCGTCGAGACGTTGATGGAGGACGCAACAATCTTCCTGCATCTGAGCCTCGAGACCAAGAATTGGCCCTTCTCCATGCGCAACGAGAGCGATACTGAATTTACCTTCTGGCAGGCAAATCCAAATGTCGACGATGACGGCGTGGAAGACCGATCAGGCTGGCGGCCCATCCGATACAGATTGCCGCCGCGCAGCATCATGCCATACGCCTGGGATTTCCCGGCCGCCAAATTCAAGGAGGTCGTGATCAGCACCTCGAACAAGGAGCGCCACGTCAAATTGGCTGAAATTGGCAATCTCATCCCCATGAAATTTATCGGTGCCTCTGGAAACCAGAAGATCATCGACATCAATGTTGCCGCAGATGGGCCGACCCAGACGCTGATTCTTTCCAACTTCAAAGCAAACAAGAGTCTGTACCGACAAAAGAGAACTGGGACTGGTCTCAGCACGAACAGCACCGGTGGTTTTGAGGTCAAGCAGCTCGATACTGGAACTACGTTCCAGGCGGCTTTAAAGTTGTCCGGTATTGGCGTCTCATTGATCAACTCCCAGCTCAAAGAGCTGGCATACGTGACGTTCAGGGACGTTCAGCTGAAGTTCAACGAGTCGGCGCTTTATCAGAGCGTCAGTGCTTCGATCAAGTGGATTCAAATCGATAACCAGCTCTACGGTGGGCTCTTCCCGATGGTTTTGTATCCATCCGTCGTCCCGAAGCAAGCCCAGGAGATCGAAACGCATCCATCTCTGCACGCCATGGTCACAAGAGTGAAGGATGATTCGTACGGTGTGCTCTACGTCAAGTATGCGACTCTGCTGTTACAACAGATGACGGTGGAACTCGACGAGGACTTCATCTACGCCGTCCTTGACTTCACAAAGGTTCCTGGCGCTTCGTGGACCGAGACACATGAAGGCAAACTGTGCGATGAGGGTCTTGACATTCCTGAACCCAAACAGCAACAGTCAGGACAGGACATCTACTTTGAAGTACTCAACATCCAGCCCATGCAGCTTGACCTCTCCTTCATGCGCACCGAGCGCGTCAACGTGGAGGACAAGACATCTTCGCACAACCCAGTCATGTTTTTCATCAATGCGATGACCATGGCCATCGGAAACGTCAATGACGCCCCTATACGACTCAACGCTTTGCTGCTTGAGAACGCGCGTGTTTCTATTCCTGTCCTGGTCCAGAATATGTCCAACCATTACAGCCAAGAGGTCATTTATCAAGTCCACAAGATCATTGGAAGCGCCGACTTCTTGGGCAACCCAGTCGGTTTGTTCAACAACATCAGTAGCGGTATTACGGATGTCTTCTACGAACCCTATCAAGGGCTCATCATGTCTGACAAGCCCGAGGATCTGGGAATTGGCATAGCCAAGGGAGCAGCCAGCTTTGTCAAAAAGTCGGTTTATGGGTTTTCGGATTCTTTCTCGAAGATCACCGGCAGTTTCAGCAAGGGACTCGCTGCGGCGACACTGGATAAGCAATTCCAGGATCGTCGCCGGATCACGCGAGCGCGCAATCGACCGAAGCATGCTCTCTATGGCTTCACAGCTGGTGCAAATTCCTTCTTCACCTCAGTCGCATCCGGCGTTGGTGGAGTTGCGAAAAAGCCACTTGAAGGCGCAGAACAGGAGGGCGCTGCTGGTTTCTTCAAGGGCGTCGGCAAGGGCGCTCTTGGTCTGTTGACCAAGCCTGCTGTTGGTGTGCTCGATTTCGCGTCCAACGTCTCAGAAGGCGTCCGCAATACCACGACTGTGTTCGACGGCTCTGAGCTCGATCGAGTTCGCATTACTCGATTCATACCTTCAGACGGTGTCGTTCGTCCCTACAATCAACGAGAGGCCCTTGGTCAGTCATGGCTGAAGCAGGTCGACAACGGACGATACTTCAATGAAGAGTACATCGCGCACCTCGAACTCCCACGCGAGGACATGGTCGTCATGGTGACATTTAGTCGAATTCTGCTCATTAGAAGTCGGCGCTTGACGACCGAGTGGGATGTTCCGCTCAAGGATGTCCAGACGATCGCCAAGGAGCGCACTGGCCTCAGCATTGTTCTCAGAGGTGGCACGAATGGTCCTTTTATCCCTATTGGTGAAGAGAGTGGGAGAACATTCTTGTACCGCATGGTTGCAGTCGCTGTGGAAGAGTTCAACCGTAGGTTCAGAGGCTTGGAGTGAGAAGTTGGTCCGGGACCAATGTGTACATTATCTACAAATAATGACACAAAAATGAAGCGAGTTGGAGATGCGGTTCGGCATCAAGAGTATACGGAGTGAGGTTTTCGGTGCTTGGAAACATCTATATCACGACCGGCCATGCAACAAAGGCGCGGTGTCACGTTCCATGTCACCTTTCGTGTAATCAGAAAGATTTTCGTATCAATACATTTGCTTACCCATGATTTGCGAAAAGGAAAATTGCATGAGGTCATGCCGTTGAGACAGGTTTTTGAACGACAAGCCCATGTTCTTCTACTTAGTTATCAGACTCGAGTTGGCCGGTTCTGGGCATCCACGAAACAGCATGTTAGTCGGCGGACTTGTCGCTGCATGTCGATACTTCGTGGATTGCAGAGCCCGATAGCTACACCATGCAACCATGACTCTCGATGCGCACCACGTCCCCCGTGGCGCGTCGCTCCGACATGGCGATGATATCACCGAAGAGCAATCTCCATGGATCGATCCATCATGAATCCACCAGAAGCCATGAAACCGGTTGTCTGGATCCTCGGCCACTACTGTGTAAGTCACGGACAGGGGGGCCAGGTACAGGAGAGCTGACGGAATGACGACATTAACAGACAGGGGTGCGTCTCTGGGAATTAGCGCTCTCCCATTCACATATGCAGCATGTGCCACGGAGTTATTCCTGGGTTTTGCCATTATGTTAGTCACTTGCTATTGAGGTCTCGTAAAATCCTTTCTTCCGAAAGAGACTATTCGTAAATTGCAAGCACAGGAAAAATGATTGCTGCCATATTTCTAGAGATAGAGCTGCCAGTCAGCCGACCAAGTATTCACATATCATAATTTCTCCCGAAGTTTGAAGTTTCAGGTGACCGACAGAACGGCATATAGCACGTCGAAAAATACCTATAGGTAGACAAAAAGGCCGAGGAGGGGTTACGTGACGCACATCTAGTTGACCAATCTGATGTGTAAGATATGAAAAGGGCTGAGCAGTTCCCGAATCTCTGTACACATCGGGCTACCTACTCCAAGCCACCCCTGTTTGCCGCCTGCTAAGTGAACAAGCAAGACGAGGCACGCAGACAACACCGGCTCGCACGGGGAAAGCTCGTGACTCTTGATTGATCATTTGCCTAATGCAGGATTGTTTGATTTGTGGGAATACCTATTCCGTCATAGGTTCTCTGTTTAACAAATAGTGCTCCATGTTCCGCAGCCTTGACAGAAATCTAACATTTATATTGAAAAGCAACTATTGCGCATGCGCTGAGAATGAATAGATTGCGCCGGCCGAAGTATAATAACATGTCTATGTAGTAGCGGAGGGCCAGATGACAAACAAGGAGAAGAGAGGAGCTTTATGGTTCATTTAGTCTAGTCCGTAGCATCTCTAAAAGGGAGAAGAAATGAAGAAATGAGAGAAACCACCAGCTCCGTCTGCCACCTGAGAGTGTGCACGATGAGGCATCAGGGGGGCAAAGCCATTTTAGGGGTCCAAGTACGGAGTACGCCTGTACTCCGTACATTATTCCCTGATCCTCCCCGCAATGGACTTGGCATTGCGCGGGGTTTTGTGCGGAACCTTTCCATTGAGGCGTAGGTACTTCGTAACCACAGAATAGAAGCATCGAATTGATGCAAACATGGCTGATGGCCGACAGAAGACGTGACGCTTGCTCTACCAGTTTAGGCCTCGAAAGCATTGCCATAGGTAGCAGCGATTTTAATGTGATCCCAAAGACGGCATGGGGAGCCATCGATCTCTACATACGAAAGAAATCGGGACCGTGTAGCTATAATTCCAATCTTGTATCGGTTCTTTTTAGATTGCTTACTTCGTATCTCACATCAGAAAGTCGGGGCTTCAGTGAACGGTGAGGAAGTACAATGCGAAGCTGGAACAGCCTCAGAAGATGACCAAATTGCATCGGCACCAGTATCGTCTCTAGCCGTCTGGTCCCGAGTATAGCTTTATAGAAGACTCAATTCATTGTGATGACTTGGTGAATGGGACGTATTGTATATTATCATATAGAGCCCATGCCTGACGTTCTCCAAATGCATTATATCATACGAGGTTGTCATTCATATCCCGAAATGGCCCCTTGACACTGTCGATCATTGTCATGGCAGTAGACGTTGCATATGCAAGGCGATCTACGTCCGCACACTAGTCAAAAAGGCTGAGAGAAGGATGTTTGTGGGATGGCTACGTCTAGATACGCAGCATCACGGTGACACGAGAGTCGCGTTGCAAAAACAACGGAGATACCAAGTGAGGCCTGGTTCGTGTTGAGGTGGCTGCCGCGTACAGTAGACGTGTATGACAAGTCATGGACGCGCTGCTAGGGGGCCAGAGTCGCGAGTGTGTAGCACAATGGCAATTGGTCCTTGGTCGCATCGTTTTTACTTGGGGTATGTAGCTAAAGCCAGCCTTCCAGGATTGCTTATATTTTGCGGGACGGTAAAGTAGAAACAGACCTCACAGTAAGCCCGCCAAACGTGCCGTAGATACATGATACTGCAAACTTACTTTGCCAGACAGCGGCATAGTGAAGCAAAAAGTCCATTCTTACAAATATACCTTGACTTGGTAGACACAGGTGATGTGGTAAGCTGATATGTCTTTTCAGACCTGGACTCGTGGTCTTACCGTGCCTATACCAAGACTCTCATGGGCAGAGCTCCCATCTACTGTGATTCTTCTGAGGACCATGAGGCCTCGGGCGTTGTCGAGTCTCCAATTTGTGTCTTACTGCGGCGGGGTCTATTCGCGTTCTGACAAGGCGGAACCGCGATCAAGAGGTGCCCACGGACATCATCACCCCAAATGTTCAATGTTCATTCTGATATCTTCTCCGCCTCTGATGTATACACACGAGACACCTACCGTAGGTACTTGGTTCAACTGCAGATGCCAACAGAAGTATGTTTGAAAAATCGAAAGTTATAGTATCTTCCATCATTCCGGGCGGGTCTATGGGCATGTTTGCGACATGGAATATGCAGAATGGTTCAGCCAAGATTGCCGATCTATCTAAGTGCTACCACTGTTGAGGGTCCGATTTGACATGAGGCGGCGAAGTTCGGAACGTCGGCCAAGGTGATGCTGGCAATCATGACTTCTCCTGCCTTCATGACGGTATAGAATCTTGGCGAACCTTGTGTAGGCATATTTCAATGCTTTGGTCAAATCTACAACGTTCCTGACACTGCGGTCAGGTATATCTCAACGTGACCCACCGAGCCCACGTGCAAGTATACCTACTCACTGTACCTCGTAGACTAGCAATGTAATCGTAAGCAGACTGCTGATTGTACGGATCGAGAGCCGCCACAGAGCCAAGTCTAGCGTCGGGTTGCCCGTCATTGACGGGGCATTCATGCACAATACGGACAGAGTTATAGGCCAGAGTAGGCAGCGAGTCAGCGCGTCCAAAGTCCTCAGTCATCAACCTGGGCGCCGTACTGCTGGGAAACCTCTAGTGGCAAACCGTGAACGTCGTCAGGAATACCAAGAGACGCAAGACACCTGCGGTTGGAATAAATAAATAAATAATTGCAGACTCGAATTAATCAGGAAAATATTCACCTCAACACCTTATCAATGCTGTTAAAGGTATGCATGGTATCGTCATTCCGTGCATGAGAGTGATCGCAGATCATGACTTGCAACCTGAAATAGACAAATCCGCATTCCGTTATAATAGTTGGGGGGCGATATACTCAGAAAGCTATTCCGTAGTTATGTGGTAATCATGTACAAAACTTCACAATTACACGTACACCGTAATGCCCATCCACAGCCCCAGCTTGGGAAGGGGAAAAACCATGGCCACTGGATAAGGCTTTTTTCGCCTGATGCAATCGCAAAACAAACCTGGCATACTCTTGTTTGCGTCGAATATCGCCTCCGATAGAGATTTAAAACGAAGGAACGCCCATTTTCGCAGATGAATGCCTGATCAAACTTGGGATAGCCTCAAGCGGATACTGTGATCACCACCATCTTGTCATCCGATAACTGGGTCAGACCATCAAACACTGGACAACATTTATACACTTCATGTACACAACACTTGCCATAATTTACCACCTACCTAACCCACTGATTTTATCTTGTATTTGAAGCTAAGCCCTACCAGCATCGTCAATCTGTCCTGTCGACGGTACCGACACACTGAGCCAACATAACTTCCAGTCTTCCTCGTCTACCTACCTGCTAATGATTGGGCTGACTCGGTAAAGTCTGGTCCGAATCATCATCGCTGCCGCCGCACGACATCTCCCTGCCGCCATACCTGAATCAGCGCCTCCGCCAAGTTCCCAAGCCCAGCTGTCTGCTGTCAGCTGGAACGCGGCGCTATTCCCGCTAAAAATTGAATCACCTTGCCCATCCTGGCGGGCTGGGACATCCACCACAAGCCACTTCCTGCCCTGCCCTGCCCGTCTGTGACCTGCGAGCTAGGGGTACTTTGCCTTGGGAACGAGCCCACGGCCGCTGCAACCAGAGCGAAGCAGCCATTTGAGTTCCCTCTTCCGGAACTCCCCGCATTCGGTCCAGCTGGGCCTGGTTCTTGAGCCCTGACACCCCCCCAGCCTCCCCGCCCCGAGGCCGCCTCTAGCGCGTACCTACGCCCCCAGAGTGAGGGGGGCCCCCGACTTTTCAGCAGGTATCAATCCTTACAGGGAGGAGGCCGCAAGGTATACCTGCCACTCTCTCACCTGCACCGCATACAGCGACGTACCTTACCTGCACCTAATACGGCAGTACCTCGTACCTCTGCCTGGTCTTCCATTTTCCGCCATTCCTATCTCATACAAATCCCATCGCATCGCGCATCTCCCGCGCATCGCACCAGCATCGATCGCAGCACTGCATCGTCCATTAATTTACACTAGTTCGCGCCCACGTTGCCCGATTCTACGCGTCTCTCGGTTCCCTATTCTTCCATCTGCTGCCGCCAGCCAGACTCCCGCGATTTCCAACCTTGCCTGCGATATACCTTCACTCAGCTGCGAAGCTTTGCCAAACCTTCAGCAGCCTCGAATCCAGCTCACGTCGCCGTTCTACAAGGGCTTGCTTACATACATGCAAGGCAGCCCAGACGGCTGAGCCGAGACAACTCATCTGCGCGCGCGCAAGCTTGCAGGTGCACTATATTATCCTCTGCCCGCCGATCCGATCCCGGCACGCATACATACCTACTTGGGCGCACAAGCCAAACTCGACTTCACGTCCTTCTGTATCGGGTTGCGCTTCAAGAGAACGAGCACTGCATCCCTTGGCTCTTGCTCTGTCCGTCTTGCTCGCATAGGCCCCCTCGTACAGGCGTACGCACGTATTCGAGGTTTCCAACGGCCGACACGTTCTCCGGTCCCTCACGACATCTGGTCATCACCACCCACCCGCCTCCTTATGTCTTCGCCTCGCTCTGCCAACAGGACCTCACCGCAGCTCACGTACCACCTGCGCAGGAAATCGTATTCATCCCCGCTGCCGCATACCGCCGGGACATCTACTACGAAACGAAATACGCTGCAATCGCATCCCAACTCTGCCACCATCAATCCTTCACCGCTCAAAATGGTGACCACCTCGACGAATCCCCACTACGCCCAGCAGGACGCGTCTTCCCACTACATGGTAGCGGAAGGAGCATCTCAAACCTACGGGTGGGTGGAATCGATATCCATTGAGGATGAAGATCTCATGTTTGGTGGCAAGAGCCTCAGCGCCTGGCACGAGGAGGACCGGCAAAAGGTCAGCTTTCCAGAAGAAGAGAGGAGAGGACGACAACGTGTAAGTGTCCTGCGAAAAAAAGAATCGACCTCCTACAAAACGTTCCCATGCTGACCATCAACTGTAAAGGTTCGCCCAAATCATTCTCACTCGCAGCCACAGTCCAAATCCACAACAAAGAGCCAGGGGCAATCGAAATAACCTAAGTACACGACGCCGTGGGCGCTGTTGAGCAGCATGCCTTCCTCATATCTTGCGATACCCCCGATCCGGCATTCTATTCGGCCATCATAGACATATCCAACTATTTCATGCTTCAGCTGCCACCGGTCTTTGTGGCGGCCACCACCGCATTTAGACACTTTCGGCGTTAATCATCATGAGCTTTCCTGTGCTCGAAACGACGGAAACTCGCACCAGCATTTCGCACATCTTTCAATACTGCAAACATTTCACAACAGGACATCATCATACCGGTGCATGGAAAGCATAACTTAGACTCATAATAGCGACGGGCTTACCATTGTTTTCTACATCATCCAATTCGGGAGAAGGACGTTGGATCAAGGATCCGTCCTCGGTTACTTTTCTTTTTGCATCAGCCGTATCACAGCACAGATTGGACAGATTGGGCCAGGATTCTTTGGAGAACCAAGTTCGGCGTATCGTTCTTGGGTTCGTGGTGTAGGTCTGCCGCAAGGCATTCGTCCGGGGTCTGTTTTTCCAACAAGAAAAACGTCTTGCCGCCGACGCTCGGTTAACGAACTGCGTGTGGTTACGAATTTCGTGATCATCAAGGGACGTTCACCGGGATAGCATTCGTAGTGCTAATAGACCTACATGAAATCTACCTTCGCAAGCCTCTTTATTGTCGTGATGCATAACCCAATTGTTGTAGACTGCGCCGGATAAAGAATGCTATTTGAGGGCACCAACACATGTGAATTCGAATAGTTCCCTGATGCTACACTCTTGTGCCAGTGACGTACGGCCATCGGCGGGTAACGTCCAGGACCAATCGATTCCCTATTCTCCTCGTGAGAAGGAGACAGAACACTGATCCAAGAGTTATTTCAAAGTGGTAATAGGTCCTTCGAATTGGAATTCCCGACCCGGGCATTAGCCGCACGGGCTGAGATTGACTTGGGAGGTGATGCGACTGCTGCAGTTTCATACGACGTACATAATCTCTCTTCAGTCCCTGCGCAACGCCCAGGCCAAGCTATTCACGGATCTCCCGCTCCACTTTGCCGGCCACGCAGTTTCAGCTTGCTCTTTTTATACTACCAATTCGTGGCTTGTGGTCTTGGGAGGGTCTAAATCAGAGGCCTTCTCTGGTTCGCTTGGAAGACCGACATTCCATGTTTGTGAGCATGTGCCGGTCTCGTATCTCCCATCACGACGTGGTTGACAGGGATCATCTCGACCATTCTGGATACCGTCTCAAAATTCCGTTGCATCAAGTTTGCTGTCAAACTGGTCGCATCGGACCATGTCTGAGTGATGTGAATGATCTTCCCAATCCCCGAGGGGATCCCATCGTGGTGTCCTCTTCTTCCAGTGCCGACAACTCGTGATACCAACGGACGCCAATAAACAAAAACTGCTCAACGAATAATTGCTGGTCAATCAGAGACAACGACGACCATCCGTCCCGTTGAGGTTGTGTTGATCACGAGACCTATCAAATTCAAAGGCAATAGCCCTGCTCCGCGTAGCAGCGTCGAGAAGTCGGCACACACAGCTTGAAAAGTGCATGGTACAGCCAAACTTGTCATTGTATTTGCGAGAATACGGAGTTGTGCGACTCGGATAGGATTATCATCAAGCACTCAGCCGTCCTGGGAGTAGTTTCGGTCTCTCAAAATTGATCAATCGCTTTAGCCGGACTTGGGTGCTCAATCTCGGCCGTCGCCACGCTATTTCGACCTTGGAAATCAAAACCCAGCCGCAGAGATGATATTTCGTATGTATATAGGGTTCTTGCTTACATTGGCATTAGGTCTTCTTGTAAGTCATTCTGGCTCTTCAGATCAGGGAAACACTCCTAACGACTTTCTTGGTGATAGGCTCAAACCAATGCCGAAGTCACGACCGAGGTCATCGTCGTATCCGTTGTCAATAATGTGACCGTGACCCAGACGCAGCAGGTCACAACAACACAGACGGTGCAGCAGACCGGGAGCATCACATCGACATCAAGAATTGGCAACTTGACGACCACCATGGCTGGCACAGGCACTGGGGCAATGCGTCCCAATGCGACTGGGTTGATGCCGGTGCAGGGTCATGCTGCGTCAGTTTTCAATCAATACGAATGGCACATGCTACTTCCGCTGCTTGTTGCAACATTCGCAGTCTGGCTGGTATGAGATCCGGGCTTCCAAAAAAGAGGAATAGGAGACGACAACACACTGGGCAGTAATGACGCGAGAACAACAAGCTGATCTTCTTTGTCACCGGCGGGTGACTAAATATACAAAAGTCCCGGTGGCATATAAGCGAAGAGAGCATTATACAACGAGATGGCTATCGTTATCGTCGATTGGCATTCCTGTCCAGAAATCAGTACTCGCACGACCGGGACAGAAACGGCAAAATGATAACATCTGCTTCTGGCTTGCGTGGATCAGCGTCGCATCTCGAATCCGAGCGAAAGCCTTGAGAGCATTTCAATGAAGGTTCGTTCTGTTGAAAGCAGGCGAGCGGCCATATACACGAGACAACAAGTTGATGGCGCCTCTTTGTGTTCACAATAGCACGCAACAGATGGAAAGCATTGCTGACGCACTATGCTCGCCGGTCATCACGGCATTGGCTATGATACACACACCGAATCATTCAGAGCTGTCAGGAGAGAATGGCTCGGCTATTTGCTGATCGGAGCATGCGATATCTCGCAGCATTCTCGGTTAAACGCTTCATCACTCGGTGATAGTCAGGGCTTGACTGGCCAGTGTTTGATGTCTGGACGTCAGGACTACCCGATTGTGAGCTGGAACGACTTGTACGTAATTAGATATAATAAGATATTTGGTCTACTAGATTTGAAAAAAAAAAACGTTAGAGGAAATTTTCGCTTAAAGAGGCAGTGATATTCCAGCAAAACAACCCGATAAGACCTACGGGTGAAAGAGTAAAATATGGACCCTCTCTATACCATCCCCGGCTTTTTGACGACTCTGTTAAGACTGGTAAATAAACTGACTGATGTATTCATGTGCAACGATTGTAGTTCCCTGTAGCCCTTGGAGCGTTTGCCAAATGACTGAGGATATCCTTGGCTGTACCTCACACTACTGGCCCATCCTTTGTTCAAAATCTCGGAGGATTGGTTGACTGGCGGTTGCTTAGTTTACCTGATGCGCGACTCTTGTAGATGTGGTGATGTCAATCAATTCCTGGGTGTCGTTTGGGTCACAATAATTCAACAATACATGTATTTATTCATAAACAGATTTTTTGGACTGTGAGGGAGGTCAACCGATGTTGTCCGTAAATCGTTTCTGGACGTATCGCTCACATATGCTGAAGGCTTCAAACTTGCGATGCAATTCTGGAAAGGACGAACCATCAGGTCGGCAACCAGAGACACTACCATTCAGCACCAAGAATATAGCACACTATCCAGGAGGCCTCAACGTGCAGATACTCCGTATGTCTAAAAATGTTTGTAAATAAGACTTCACCACCTTCGACAATATGTGTTATAAATCAAAGTCAGGTCTTCGTCAACAGGCATGTTGACGTCTGTGTAGCTTTTTGGAGATAACGTCAATGCTTCACTTTGTATATTGTAAATGATAGTCAGTCATGTGTTACTGTGACGTAAAGATAAGCAATATTCCAAGTATGAATGTCCCTTCCAACTTCTCTTATGATACTTACTTTAATTATGAACTGACAGATCAAGGTATCTAGTTCTTTATGTCTTATGCAAGCCTCTCTTCTAGCTAATCATACGTATACCAGAGGATATGAATACTTGTCCTCTCTTTTGAATGCTGTAATGTAATCCTATACCATGATGATGATCATGCCATAACAGAGAAGCATAGGTAGGAAAGCCAATTAAAGAGACATGGGGATTCTGGTATGGAGGAATCATACCGAGACTACTTAAATGCCGAAGGCGGTCGATGAACATATGGGATGTTGTCAATCATAAGTTCTAGAGGAATCTTGACTAGTATTTGGCGTCAGTATATAGTAACTTCTTATTATCATTATCACAAACTGGTGTCTAAGATGATTGTTCCCTGCTTACTGCTTATCGAGTGGACATGATGTGAGCTGCCTCCTATCTGTCTAGGGAACAGAAAGGCTTAGGTTTTCTCACCATCTCGATTTGCTATAACTTCCCATGGTTGCATTCATAGAAGCAGCATCAGGATGCTATTCTGATGCGATTTTGTATTCTCTAGTATTATATTCATACACCAAATATAATACTTTTTGTTCTCAAGCGTTAGCACATTCGTCAATACAAAAGATCCGAATGTGCAAGATTTTTTGACACAAAACGTTGCAGATTAGTATAAAAATTACAAGAATACGTGGCT
Source organism: Pestalotiopsis sp. JCM 9685 (assembly GCA_001599175.1). Classification (NCBI taxonomy): domain Eukaryota; kingdom Fungi; phylum Ascomycota; class Sordariomycetes; order Amphisphaeriales; family Sporocadaceae; genus Pestalotiopsis; species Pestalotiopsis sp. JCM 9685. Next base: position 90,263 of record BCGF01000004.1, read on the forward strand.
GAGCAGTTTGTTTCGGGTTCGTGGCCTCAGCGAGATTCTTATTGGAGACCAGCCTCGCATCACATTCTTGGAGAATAACAATTTCCGTGATGAGCATGATCTTGACTACATTGGTTAGTATATGCTGCACCAAGAGATCAGAACATGCGGGGGATGATCTGCTTAGAAATGATCAACTCTAACAACTCGTCGATGGTCAATGGTTCACACGCTCGGAACAAGATTTCCAATAAGGCTATTTTCCACGATCAACATTCCATGTCGGCACAGGCAATATAGGAAACGGTTTGTCCGCTATATACATCAGAGCTTACCACGGTCTGGCTATTGCGGCCGCATCAGTTGGATTTAAGCTAATTTTCGAGCCTCGTGGAAAATGTAGGCACTCGTGTCAGAGCTCTTAGTAATGCACATGTGCTGCGGGGATGCATTGCCGGAATATATCAGACTTGTGGTGTTCTGTATCATCGTACATTAAATCTTGTAAGCATGCGAGTGGATGACATGAGAGCTTAGCAACAAACCATTATCCTGCAGTCGCCCGATCTGGCGTTGCATGCATTCGCGGGAGCATTCCGTCACGCGGACTGCGCTGTGATCGCTTACATCCGTAAATCGGTCGACATCTTGCAAGAGAAAAAAAAGATTTGTTACAAATTTTCTCGGGTATTTTGTCAAAAATTGTAATAGTGCGGCTCGTCCATCGCATACACCACTCTACTCGCAACAAAATTCGGGTCAGAGCGCTTCCATAGGCTGTAAACACGATAGCATGACTCAATCAAGAGCCTGATACTAGAAGTGGTATCGCGGGTGGCGTGCCGCAGCCTATCCTGATCGATTTCTTCTCGTCCATGTTATATCCGGTAGCGGAATAGAGGCGACGGGATACCAAATCCGGCGCAACACATGTTCTGCTGGTGAGTACGATCGATTTTTGCTTCTCTCCTGGTGTTCCGGAATAAAGGAGGCGTGGCCGAAAGTCTTGCCAAAAAGACCCAAAGATAATACCTCAGAGTATAAAAGCCCTGACGATAATATCCAGGTACACATTCTAAGCAAATCCTATAGACTGTGATATGGCCCTTAGTGGACCCTCCGGTAAAAATTTCTACTCAGAGTCTGGCCGACAAGAGAAGAAAACCGTTGCCTTCGCTTGGTTCTAATCTTCAAGGCGGTGAATCGTGTCTGCACAAAATTTTCAATATTTTTCACCTATTTTTCCCGATTCTATCATGCATCACATGCCTTCACTGAAATGAGTATCGTGCGATGGCATTTGCAATCACCAAGCTCCACTTTGCCAACCTGACCACAACCACCACAAACTCGCACGACCCCCCGCACTACTGCGACATTCAATGGTGCTATGATGGGACGAAGGAGAACTGGCGATTACTCTGTACATGTTTTGGACTCAGTCTCGGCATGCACAGATGGGGATCCACGAGCCCAGCATGTGCAGCGCGCCGCGGATGTCGAATGACCTTAACCCAGGCCTTCTTGATTAGGTGCTGACGGACTGCCTCTGCAGAGCACGGCTTGCGAACCTTGATTGACTCCCATGCATTCACTACACTTAAATAAATGCTCCGCGTCTCACGAAGGGCGTGGTATGTTGTTTATCGTGTGGCTCCTCCGGCTGCTTCTGTTGCCGCTGCCTTTCTGCTAATACCATCTTACCCAGGCTAGATATTATGTCAGATAAGGAATACAGGCAGCGCCCCCTCCGTCTCGTTCCTCCAACGCCGTCGTGACGCCCCTTCTTGGGGTTGGCGCGAACGTATCACAGATGCAATGCTGCAGTAGTCATAAGAACGTCCATCCAAGCAGCCATCACCATATTGGTGCGTAGACAGGCGACAAGTGACGAGCTCGTGCAAGTGACACCTTGAAGAAGAATTGATCAGCGAGCCGAGAACGGTGACCAGGTATACCCTGGACTGGTGGGGGGAGGCTTCGGTAGTTGGCGATCGACAAGGCCGCGCAGAGTTGTACTACAGCACTACAGCAGCAGCAAAGCGAGCACACAAGCACACACCAAAATAAACGTCAGGGCAATCCCAAAGCTTGGCTGCGCGGGAGCTGCCTGTCGTTTGAGTCCGTCTCGATTTTTCCCCTCCCAAGCTCCCACCTTTGCCTCTTGGGCTGTCCTGATGGAACTTTCCTGAGTGGCGCTTACTGCGCCGTTGAACGGTACCTTTGACCATGAGCTCATGCCCAAGACCAAGAGGATGCCCGATCTACGGGCCAAAAACGATGAACTGTCCAAACACAATACTCTGGGGGGCTGCAGCGCGGAGCTTCATAGTTTGCATCTTGGCAATGCTGCCTCTCATGTTGATCCTGCATGTTCCACAGGTACGACGGCACATCGGCGAAACTTGACTCGGGCAACCATGGGTGCTGTCGCCGAGTGGCGTCTTCACGGCCCAACGCGATTGGTTCATCTGGTCAGGTCCAAACAGGATATACACTACCTACGACTTTGTGTGACCGAAAAGACCAAGAAGAGAATCAACAAGAGAATGATAATGACATGTCACGGGTGTCAAACCGAAAAATGAAATAACTGCAGCAGAGGGATGCTTCAAGGTGCCGCAGCCGAGATGATGGTAAGGGAGGGAAAAACAAAAATAAAATAATAAGGATGATATAATGCACTGCAGTATATTTAGAGGAGATGACCTGATGCATGCAACAGCCCTTGTCAGGTATATAAGACAACCATCCCACCCACCCTACAAGGGTATCTAAAGGGGGGCGGGCACTATGACCAAATATATCACATTTCTATAAACGGCACTTGGCGTCGCGCCGAAAACTTTTCTTTCCAGCAGCAAATTTACAGCCTTAAAACACTTTTTTGTTTATTCCTAGGATCCAACTCAGAACCTACGAATATCTTGATTTGATCTTCATTCTCATACCAACCCCATCGCCACCCACTCTGCACCACCTGTCAAAATTATCAATAAGAGGATCATACTCGGAGGCAAAACAAGATGGCTCGAACAGGGACACGACCCAGCAGGAAATATGTGGACGAGATCGACGCTATAACACCATGTCCCCTCCCGGCCAACTCTGGCGGAGAGCGATCATCTCTCGAGTCGTCGCACGGCGGAGCCGAGACGATCACGCAGCAGTGCCGCTCATCGCTACCCAACTCGCCCGGCGGCAGCGGCACCGTCACGCCCAACAGTGGTTATGAGAGCAGGCGGAATTCCATCCGGACTCTCGAGGAGGGCACCGATGGCAACCCCGAGCGGCTGTGGAAACGCATGCTGGCCTTGCAGCAGTTGTACGGGTGTTACAAGTCGGCCAGAATGAGTGCCGCACTGGAATTAGCCGATGCTAGATTTCTGCTCCGTAAGCAATGAGTTTTGTCCGAATCTGAGCAGGGTCAATATACTGACTTTTTTTCTAGCATCAAAAACGTGCTTGGATCTGATGAACGAGGACATGCACGCACTACCGGGTGATGTCGAAGCAGTACTGAAGGAATCGACTTGGGCTCGAGAGCACAAGGTCGCGTCGAATCACTCATGAGTGGTCTGCACGAGAAAAAATCAACCTTTAATCGCAATTTCATAGATTTGCATGTCGGAGTTGTGTATCGTTATGTGGGTGTGTTTAGGGAGCATCAGGGCTGGCGTTAACATGTGAGAAATACGGCGACAGGTTGGGCCGGGACGATACCCTCGAATTTTTGGATTGGATATGATATTTGGAACACTGAATTACGCGCATTGGAGATGAAGATAAAAGAATGCAAAGATAAGATGTACGAGGATATATGTGCAAGCGACATTTATAAGTGCCGTCCTCGAGGGAGTGCCCAGCAATGTGACATTACGATTCTGGACAGTCTATATAATCATACCCGTAATCGAGACCGATGGTATCAGCGCGGACTTGATACAAGTGGACATATACACCTGATTACCACGTCCATATGCGCTGCTCTTGGCACAATGCGAAATCCCAGGACGAGGATATTCTGATCCAAGCTGCCGCTCACAAGTAGTAAGAAACCCAAAAGACGTGCAACGTATCCTTTGAACAAACTATCTCATTCCTCAGGAACTGCGGCACTAGCCAAGCTTCTAAGTGCATTCTCAAAGACAGCTTGGCACTGATCACGATACTGAACCGCGATCTGCTGGTTCGAATTGAGATCCTCTCTTGGCACTTCGACAGCTTCCAAGCTGTCGAGGTCGTAGGAAAGCTTCGAGCCAAGTGCCTGGATGATTCTCTCGCGGATGGTGCTTGGCAGATTTCCAGCCATGATGTCGTCCATCGATACGCTGTCTGTGCCGGCGTCTTCCGAGCCTGCCGTGATGGCCTCGTACAGAGTCGACACCAAAGAATCCTGGATATGAGAGAATTCGGGTACGACATCGACGTCCTTGGAGATGAGGCGGCGTGAACGTCCAACTACGGAGCTGGGGTCGTTGAGCGGCCGCAGTGAGACGATGTGTGTTCCGGCGAAATCATCGTCGCTCGTGGCTTTCGTCTTGACGTGGATGTAGTCGTTGTGGAAGTAGTCGGTTTCGGGCAGCAGGAAACCATATCCAAGCAGAAGCTCCGCATTCGTCTTCATTCCATAATTCTGGCGCAGGTGTCAATTGTCACATGTTCCATTCGAGGCAAAGGAGCGAAATGGATGGACATACATTGAATATCTGCTGGCCGGCTTGGTATGTCTCGCCGCATTCCAGGGAGACCTGTTGCGACTCATGGTCGGCGTTCCATCCCGATCGAGCAAACGGAGAGTGGTTTCCGAGGTCATAAAGCGGGAGAAGGACTGAGAAATCATCAATGGCACACGGCAACTTCATGGAGTCGGCCTCTGGAATAACCAACGAAGGGTCTGGAATAACCAACGAAGGGCGAAAGCTTCTGCTAGTGAACATGGCATATGACCAAAGATAGAGAGGCTTCGTGTAAGTGGATCGGAAACTCTCTGGCAGTAGCTTCATCGCATCTTTGTACTCCTTCTTGAGAGTCGCCTTGATTTCTTCGACGGCCACATACGCATTCGTGCCCTGAAGAAAATCGACGTCGTCCTGTGCGGACCAAAATCAGTAGCTGGTATGGTAAAGACAAGGTCACTGGAGCATACCTCGGGCCATAGAGCTGGTAGCATGCCTGCCACATGTTCTGGCTGTGGAAGGGCATTTATGTATGGCCACCATTCTGACTTGCTGCCAAGGAGGTATTGTTGCCTATTGCAATCAGCCAGTGCGCAATAGCAGAATAATCGGGATCGCCCGAATTCGATCTCTTGTTGAACCTACATGAGAACAAAGCGACCAGTCACATGAGGAGGTGTCGAATGTATGAATTCTGCCGGGAAGAATGGCGTGTTGGCTGGTGGCGTGAAGGTATCATGAGAGAAGCTGGGAACATCTGGGTGGCCGCTGATGGCATTCAGATATGACAGTGTCTTTGAAAGAGGCAGAGCCACAATGACATCGCCTTTTTGAACCTGTCAAGCATCATCAGCTTTTGAAGTATCATAGGACGACCGAGTGTCGCGTAAATCCCCACTTACGCTCTCTGTGGCGCGAAACGAGCCTCGCATGCCATCTATCTGAGCAATTTCAACACCTTTGTGCAGATGACCTCCGCCCTCTCGAACCCAGTCAACGAGGGCAGAATATCGCTCTATTGACGAACTCATTTTGGACTTGATATCGCCTCAGTGAGGGCACCTGGTCGCAGCCTCGCACCGAACAGCAATGCTACAGGTTGCGAGCAATAGTCCCAAGCGACGCGCTGGCACGAGTCGTCTTGTGTGTGGATGTTCGCGTCTTGTCTCTTCGAAGACCTCAGGCTTGATGAATATCAAGTTGGGTTTGCAGTCCAGGTACTGAGGTCCCGGGCCGTGCAGCTTGGCTGGGGGATCGGTGCAGGGAGTGCTCACCAGAGGAATTTTTTCGTGCAGCGCTGCTCTGGCCTGTGACCCCGCTAAAGCACCACTGAAATTAGAGGGTCGCATTGCCTTGTGGAACGATCTTACGATCACCAGTGGCATGCATCAAAGAGCTCCGCGATTTTTTAGGAGTTGGCAATTTGAATGGAATTTTTGGTTGTTTATTTGTTTTTAAACGCACCTTTTCCCATCTGCACATGACATCCAACGCCTTTCGTTGATGAAGGTATCAAAAGCATGCAAACGCAGTCCGACCAAGTAATCTAAAAGCTTTACTGATAGCCCCGTGGGTATAACGTCAATCGACCAATCGTCAATGTGTGGTATAAGAAGTAGCAGAACTGGAGGGCCTCTACCTCCTACCATGCACAAGTTAGGGAGCCGTCTGGAAGCATCAACTCTCGGAATTGATCTATTCATGATTTAGAGAAAATCTACGTCTATTGGCTCTGCAGACCACCCGTAATCCATCTCGGATCCGTCCGCCCCTGGCACTCCTGCTGACACGCTCGCCATCGACCCCCGACCAGTTCCGTTGGCACTGGAATGCGAGGCAAAGGATCCCATCCTCCCACTGGGCCGCTCTTCTGTGACCTCCAGCATGGAGTAGCACGTTATACGCCCGAGAGCTTCCTGCATCAGCTCGGTGAAACTCGTCATCATCGGTCTGACCATGCTGCTCAGAGGGGATTCTCTAGAATTGCTCATCTGACCGCCGACGAATGCGTTGTTCGGGAATTGCAGGTAATCTCCTGGCCCGCTGTTCACAATGACCATAAATTGACGCAGTATTTGGGATGCTTGGCGCGCATGTGTCCATCCGTCTGGAAAGGCCTCGAGGATGTTGATCATCATCGTCACTTCTTCCCGTGCTGGATAAGGGACACACTCGGCTGCGCACGAAACAAATCCGTGGATGAGCACCAATCCGACCGGGAACGTCCGGAATAGTGTGACTCTGTTCAGAGGTAGCTGTCGCTGCTGGAAGAGCACCGATGTCGACTGGATGTGTTTCTGCGCAAACCGCAGCACTTCGGGTTTGGAGACCACGGAACCCGCCGAGTTGAAGTGCGACGGATAATAGAGAAGAACGAGTAGATAGTAGTATCTCGCACTCAGCCAGGTAATGGAGTTGTGTATCGGCACGTTGTCTGGCTCCAACGGCGAGACCAGACACCCATTGCTGTACCAGTTTTCGATCTCTGCTCGCATGTCCTGTACGATTGACCGCCTGTCTGCATGGCTCAGAGTGCTGATCTTGGATTGTTTGAGCAAATGAATCTGGTCCAATATTCGGCCCTCGATTTGGCGCAACATGATGACGTGGCGACTAGTCTGAAGGATGCTGGCAAATTGTGACCGTTCGGGAGATGCAAACTCGTCAATCGTCAACCCTGGAAGGGGGACGTCCAAGTTTTCATCCGTCAGAGCGGCGGGAAGCCCGAGAGAGGTCGCCATCATTCTATCCAAGACGTATACGGACCACAGAAGACGATGCCGCAATTCTATCTCGGTGGGGGATATAGACCGTCCCTCTGGTGTCCGGCGCGTGAGGCCGAGAAGCATGGCCTGTCGTGCCGCTATACTCACCATTGACCACGCTGATGGAGCTGTTGGATCAAAGAGCGAGTAGAGGGCGAGGAGAACAAGTATCTGTATCGACTCTACGCCCTCCCGAGTCAAACACTCTTGAATGATGTCCGCGTAACCTACCTCGAACTTGGAAGTCGTGTCTGCTGGGATCTGGCCCGCGCGCTGCAGCGTGGTGCACCCAATGGCCATGATCAAGTATAACAAGGTCGAGTCGGCGTCTTGATTGCGCTTGGGGAAATCGCCCAGTGTTTCCAGGTTATTGAGGACCTTGTTCCTGTCGACAAAGGGATACGCCCGGTTTACGTTGCGAAAGTAAGCATCGACGAACCTCCGCGCCGCTGCATTTGGCGGCAGTCTTTGATTTATGACGTGCCCGCCGTCTGCCGTCGAATGTGATGGTCTACCAAACACTTCCGAAGACTGGTGAATGACAGGCTGGTGCACGGAAGAATGTCTCCTGGGTTGTCCATCGATGCCCGGCTCGAGATTACGGTGATCCACCATCAGCTGGTTGCCCTGGAGCAGAACATTCTGAGAGCCAGATATACCTGAGCCGGGCGAATGTCCCTGGGACAATGCCGCAGTTGTCGAGATCCATTGCACAAGTTCGGTCAAGTCTGAGCCCGTCTCAATCGTCTCGATGGCAGGCGCCCCAAGCGGAAGTGCTTGGTTGAAATAACCCGTGAGCCACTCGACGCGCGCCCTCAAGTGGTGGGTTTGGGCGTCGGAAGATGACGCCGGCGTGGAAAAGGAACACTTGGTTCCGGCACTGGCGCAGAGCGAACAGACGGGGAACGTCCGACTACACTTCTTCTTGAAGTTTCGACACCTGTGCGGAGGGTCAACTGCCGATGCCAAGTACCGGTGAGGAGATCGCAAGATGCCTAAGGCAAGTAGTAGTATTGCTTACCTGTCGCATGCCGGTATGTGGCTCGGCTTGGCTGTGGACGAAAGGTGCAGTGGCTTCTCAGATCCACCTTCGGACGGCGGCCGGTCGGACATTGAGGAGGGATCGCTCTGGGACGATGGAGACGCCCGGCTCGTCACACGGAAACGATGAAGCGACGACTTCATATCTGTAGACATGATGCGGAGCGGAGAAGTGCCGGTCCGGCCCACGATGGAGTTCTTTGGACTACATTAACCCTCCCACAGGACATCTTTTCCAACACCGACTCGCCAGAGACAAACGCACAGCTTTCTAGGGGTGAAATACGACCCCATGAGTACAGTCTTCAGACCGGGAAGAGAAGGAAAAATTATTCAAAAATGTCGGTCACGATTCAGCCCATGTTAGATGGCACACGCAACCCGTGGATCGTGGGTGCGCGTAATTACTACGCGCGACTCGCTTGGTTATTCAAAACGTAGACGTTGCGCGGGTCACGAGTCAAGCTGCGCAGTCGAGTCCCCATAGACTGCCCAAGCTGTCGGGACGCGGCCGACCGTGGTTGGCTCAACGGTCGCTAGAAAGATACCTTAATGGACATCCTGACTCGCCGCCGAATTCAGTAATTTGTCGGCACTCAGCCCGGTTCAGTGGAGTCATCTCGAGAGCCCCGTTGCGCGACAGCGCGGTTGCGTGATGGGGGACAGCTCCACTCGAGCTCTTTGGCTTGATTCCAAGAACTCGGTTGGCATTTTGGAATGTCATATAAAAGCACGAGGTACCTACGTCCCGAGGTAGTATATCCAGTCTGCCGCGGGCGCCAAAGGGTCGTTTCGCAGTATACATGCATCTGTCAGTCGATTTCCTCGGGAACCATCCTTCTGGACCTCTTCACCGACACAAGGCTGATCAACGTAGCCACAAGTTGCAGACCTAGATTGCTAGGCAAAGCATCTCGTCAGCAGAAACGATGCTGCGCTAACGCTTTCAGCTCAAAGGATGGCACCTCGATTTGCCCCTAACTCTCAGCTGCCCCCAGCACACGTGGCGATGCCCCTGAGGCAGTGGCGAAAAGGAAAGAAAAAATGCCACGATATTTACAGACAACCATGTGCATGTTGACTCGGTCGTGGTCATCGTCGTTGGTCCCTGCGGCGTGGCTGCAGCCAGGCCTTTCAACATCCCGGCCTCACGTGGCAAGACAAAAGCTTGATCAACCTGTCGAACTGAAAAGGTTCCAGCAAATGTACTACTGGGAGGTGTTGAAAACAAGTTTTCCACGATCTGGTTCGGTCCAAAGGCTATTCATCGATTGACTGATTGGGCGAACGGCACGAAAACATACAGTCCTGGATGTCCCGCGTGAATGATCGAGGATTTCCGTGACCGATGAGCCAATGCAACCAGAAAACGAGACTGCAAGGGGGTCATCGTCGACGCCGAAGTGCGCCCATTTTTCTTCTCCTTGGCCTTCACGGAGCTGCACGGAGACCAGCATGCACCCTTGTTTCGGTGTTCCACTTGGAAAGGGTCTTTTCTTCGTTCTCCAGCCTCTCCCACAAAGGCTCAGTTCTGACTTTCTCGGGCTACTGGAAGTGGTACAATGAGCGCGCTACTTTGGCAACTTGCAGAAAGTGTTCAAACCCCGACCCGACTACGCTAGGAAGGCCAAATCCTTGGGGTGGGAAAGATGCGCTTGCGCTTGTGGGAGACGCGGCCTCGGCACGAGGTCATCTAAACGACTAGAGATCTCACGACAGACGATCACGACCGCAGAGTCAGATGCAGTCCTGGTCGCGAGTAGCTACTTCACTGATCTACATATCACAGGCAACGAAGGCCTCGGGCGGCTCAGCGAGAGAAATACGGACTTGCGGCACATTCGAAACGAGATGGGCGAGTGAACCAGTCGTTGGATATACAAGACAGCAGTCTGAGGAATGGGCTTCTGATCCAACGAATCGGCCAGGCCGCAGAGTTGCGTCGCGGAGGTCGATGCGGTCGGTATGCGCAGCTCCCGACACTGGAAATCCACACATGCCGGGAGTGTGGGAGAAGCAAGTGCCAGATAAGGGAAGATTCTCCAATCGGATTTGTATGTTCAGCCGCTGCGAACGAATTGCGAATCGTCTTGTCGTCCCATGAATACACGTCTCAATTCGAATCCAAAGCGACAAGGAAGATCATTGGTCTTGGGTGGTACATATGCACGATATATGTGCTCTGTATCGTTGAAGAGTCAGGTCCCTTGATCAGCTGATGGACCTATCTTGGTTGCTACTTCTGGCATATTCAAGGATTATTGCGTTTGCGTGGCGAGCTACGAGTCGAACGATTTGGCTTGCCCGAACGGTAGAAGTCGGTTGACATAGGAGGGCGCATATCTTGGAGAGAAGAGGGATACTGAAGCTACATGATTGCCAGAGGTCGCGGATACGAACAAGCATTTGCGTCTGTCGGGCCCCTGCGTAGGTGAGTTGGGAGACACTGGAGTTGGAGAGGGATGCCTGTCGATCTGGAAATTCGGCCTTTCCGACAGCGTGAGACCGACATTGAAAAAACGACCTTGATGCAGCTTGGCTGTTGTTCTGTAGGTCATGGCCACGCGCAGGCGAGCCAGGAGTGGTTCAGTAGGGGCAGAAAGCTTATTCCTCTTGTTCGCCAACTGGAAGGGGATGTTCTGTCTCGATGTTTCGTATCAGCAGAGTATCACTGCATTCACTGTTTCGTTTGTCGGTCTTCATCAAACCGTCCGGTTTGGACCTCAAGGCTGGAGTCGCTGTTCACGTCAGGATTGCTTTCGGCGCGATGAAGGATCGCTACTCTGTACCTTGCAAAGCCGGTAGGAAGCACGCGATTCCCCATTTGCATGGTGACCCACCAATGCTGGATTCTGAAGCACGTCGGGAGCAATTATCCGTTAGATAGGCAAATATACCTCGTGAGGAGAGCTTTCGCATTCGCATAGTGGGCATCAATCAAGCGAAAGCCTCCGAACATCGTACTATCTAGATCAATAAATCCAGACGGTCACTCATCTTGTACCTCTTTTGCTCTCTCACGGATTTCAGGAAATTTTGTAAAAAGACTTGCCATTACTTTTCGATCGAAACTAGGTATGGGAGACCGACGAATTGTCCTCATCACCGGTGGCAATGCTGGCATCGGTTACGAGGCCGTGAAAGCGTTTCTCCAGTCGGACAGATCCTATCACATCTTGATGGGCAGCCGGTCCATTGAGAAGGCCAATGCGGCAATCGAACAACTGAAATCAGAGGTTCCGGGCTCTCCGAGTACGGTGAATGTCGTGCAGGTCGACATCGCTGAAGACCAATCGATTGAGAAGGCATTTGCTCATGTCCAGGCCTCTCATGGTCACATAGACGCACTCATCAATAATGCCGGTAGGTGCCGCCTTGACTATGAATGTAGCACACTTATTAATGGATCTCAAGGTGGCTCGTACGATTGGGAGCAGAAGAAGGGGGATATCACGTTGCGAGAGGCATGGAACAAAGCTTACGACGTCAATGTATCGGGGACTCATATCATGACTCACGTGTTCATGCCACTGCTCCTCAAGTCATCGGACCCTCGACTCTTGTTCATCACCAGCGGCCTATCGAGCCTGCAGCAGACGAGTGCCAAGTTTTATCCTAACCCGACTCCGCCACCAGCTGGATGGCCCAAGGATATCGACTTTGACACCATGGCATACCGGTCCAGCAAGACGGCCTTGAATATGATGATGGTCAACTGGGCGTGGAGATTGGCAGAGGACGGCGTCAAGACCTGGTGTATCTCGCCCGGTTTCCTAGCGACGGGTCTAGGCAACGAACCCGAACTGCTCAAAGCAAGAGGTGCTGGTCACCCAAGTGTTGGCGGAATCTTCATCAAGGATGTGGTGGAGGGCACGAGAGATGCTGATGTTGGGAAGGTGATTCACAGCAGCGGTCAGGTCCAGCCTTTCTGATATGGGCACATATGTGCATTTTGTCGCGATACAGCAGGACTTCTATTCAATGTTCCTTATAAGAGGCACCTCATGATAGATTCAAAATCGCTATGTAGAACTCCTGTCGGGCGGCGCTGCCAAATGCAGTGATGAGCGAACTACTTTCTGCCCGCAGAAACCAGTGATTTACATAGTGTCAGCGGAAGGTCTCAAGGGCCTGCTTTGGGAATGTCACCGATCGCAATAGTCTGACAGTTCACTCTAATTCAGTGTAAGCTGATCCCACCAACCTGCTGCCTACCTTCTCGGTCCGCCGTGCAGGTCGCCCACTAAAAACGACCTAGCAAATCGCCGAGGCCGAGTCTCGTCTCCGGCCCCGAGTCCGAAGCCCGGGGATAATATGGCATTTAAAGACATATAGGAAGTAGGAATAGAGAATGGAAGGAGAAGCGCGACAGAAGACTCGTTTCTCCCCTCCTCTCTAGTCATGCACTATTTTATCTGATTGAGATTTGATTACCTTAACCGCCCAGCAATTTCCCATCATGGAGGTCCTTGCCGTTAGTCGGTCCATGCCAAAGGAATATGAGTTGCGTGGAATGAAGATTGCTTCTTCAATCATTCATGAGCCATTGACTTCGAGCGATGATTTTATCGAGATTGATGAGAATGGTGTTGTGGGCAATGAAACAGCAGCTCACGATGGACCCGTCTACGTCTTCTTTGCCGAGAACTACGACTATTGGTGCTCTGAGCTTGGTGTCGATAGAGCTTCATGGGACTGGTACGTATCTGCCGACGAGATTTAGATATTCCTATGATCTGACACTCTCTCAGGTGTCATTGGGGCGAGAATATCACACTAAAGTACAAGAACAAGATATTTCTTGAGAATGAAGTCCATCTAGGAGACATCTGGAAAATCGGACAGACGGTGAGACTCGAGGTCTGCGGCTCCCGTATCCCATGCGCAAAGCTCGCTTGGAGATGTGGCCAGAAAGATCAGTGGTTGAAGCCACTGGCAGACACCGGTCGCGTAGGTGTCTACCTGCGGGTGATAGAAGGTGGTAGAATTCACCCCGGTGATCATGGCTCTCTGGAAACCTCCTCAAATGATTCCATGAATGTAGCGGCTGTCACCCAGGTTGCCTTTGATACATCTCTGAAATACATCTCTGAAAACAAAAGACACGCTGAACATACTGGCAAATCATCAACTGCTACTTCGAATGAACAAGATCTTCATAATCAAGAAGCAGATATCGCAGGAGGATCAAATCAATGCTGGAAAGGCCGCTTGGAAGGGATGGCGAGACGTCGAAGTCTTTCGAGTGGAGGAAGACAAGGCCGGCGTGAGATCGTTTTATCTGAAATATGTGGACGAGGCACCACTGGCCAACTACCTGCCCGGCCAGTTTCTGTCAGTTGCACTTCCGAGTCAAAAGATACGCAATTGGACCATATCAGATTATCCCACGCGTGGTGGGCCGCCATATTACAGAATCAGCATCAAGAAGGCCAACGACGCATCTGCATGGATGCATGAGTCCTGCAAGGTTGGCACCATCTTGTCTTCACGATCTCCCGCCGGCCGGTTCTTCCTGGATTGGACCCAACAGATCCCATTCCGGCAAGTCTACCTTTCTGCGGGAATTGGCATCACACCGATGCTAGCCATGATGAAGGCACACTCCATTCATCCCAAGTACAACGGAACGCCAGCCCTTTGGCTCCATGTTACAAGAAATAGCAGTACTTTCTGCTTCCAAGACGAACTAGCAAAGTTGGACGATCGCTTCAAAAGACATTTGTTTTTCACGCATCCCCTGGAGACCGACAAGCAAGGTTCCGACTATGACTACACTGGGCGGCCATCTCCTACCATTCTGGCAAAGATCCTGGGTGCTTCCTATCAATGGGCCCCGCTTAGCGATAAAGTAATGACTTTAGACGCAAAGATGTCGACGTACCATGTATGTGGACCGGCGGCATTCGAGGAATCAATAAAGGCATGCCTCCAGGACGTCGGGATCCCCCCTCCGATAGTCAAGAGCGAGTCGTTCTCCCAGGCGGGCGCAGTGGCAGGTGAGCTCAAGACGGCCAGAGTGCGCTTCACCAAGTCTGGCCTGTCGGCGACCTGGAATCAAGAGCAGCCGCAGTCTATACTCGAGCTGGCAGAGTCGATAGGACTGAAGCCAGACTACGGCTGCCGGGTTGGGGCTTGCGGCAGCTGCGCCGGCCGGATCACCTGCGGGTCTGTCAACGGGGGTATCCAGATGGACGGGACCGTCCTGACATGCTCAGCCATGCCTGCTTCTGAGGTGGTGGATCTCGAGTGGTGATCTACTCCCTTTTGGAAGGGTACGATCTATGATATCCGATCTGGACAAACGATGTATGCGCCTCGAATCTTGGCGAATCAAAGATGTTGAAGTGTTCAACTGCAGAACATCATTAACGATTACCAAACTATATCCCGAGGCCTCCATGTTGTTATGGAATAGTTGTAGCACAGCCTCGAGACTTGACATGTATAAGAAGTGAATTTTAGCCCGACTTGATCAGTGTTGCTCCATGTACTGCATAGGTATAAACAGTAACATGAATAATTATTTCAGTATACTTAATTATTGTTACATATGATCATGTCAGTGCAGCTACAATCATGTGGCACTTGGAACAGCCGGTCTTTTCCTGTTCCAGGAAATGAACAATTGGCTCTTTGAATTGTCAAGACAGGCTTCTAGAGATCAACGACGTAGCGTTTCTGAATATCGTCTTGGCGTATTGCGGGAAGGTTCTTCACCGTGGCTAAAGAGTCCCCGATCGCCGAAGAGCCTGCTCCCAATATCATCATCAATAGTATGGACCCCGTGACATAATATTGAAGCCAAGGCAACCTGTGATTATTTAGAGAAGAGATCGGAAAACGCGGGCGTTCCTGAAATGAGACTTGACTGTCCTATAAATAATTGAGTCGTTATTGGACCCATATTGAAGACTTTCTTGCTCGTCCTTGATATGATTCACTTCTTTGGTCTCCATCAATAAGCAATCAAATATGCCATCAAGAGGTAGTGGTCACTAGGTAGACGTTACTCGATGATGCTAGATCATGGATGCCTCGTGGCAAGATTGTGGTGCCTGAGTGGAAACGATAGTCTGTTCTGTAGCGCGCACACTACACGGATTGACAGAAAGAACCTACTGGGGGCCGTCGGTGMCCCCGCCGTTCAGGGACAAACGAAGGATCCGCCGATGCGACGTTGTGATCATCCGTGCCAGGCACGACCCTGGGAGTTTGAGCGATGGCATTCCTGATCGTACGTACTGCCAGCGCCGGCTTGCTGTTGGCTCTCTCTTGCAGCGCGTTTGTCCTTGAATGTCAGTAGGTAGGCAGGTACGGAGTATGTGGTTGTAGAACGACAGGGGCCGCACGCGACATTCGCAACCCTCGGAAGTCGAATCTTGCCCGTGGATCATTCGATCAACAAGATCGCCTGGAATACAGGGACCGCTATCGACACCGCCCTGAGCCTGAGCTCGAGTTCAGCGCCATGACTGTTTGCCATTTGGTCATATGACTTGCGCTCATGCGGGTTGCCGCCCAAGAGTCTCCGCTTGTCAAGGAATCCAAAGAATATTCCGTATTGCGGGCATGTCCGGACCAGCGTCCATGCCCAGGTGTCGATCAATGCATTGCCATTGAATACGCTCAGCAGTGGGGGAGCTCGTGGGTTTCGACAATGCTTGACCCCTTGACGTTCGACCACCGTGCAATGGATCATAAGTCATAGGCAGGCAGGTTTGGCAGGTTGGCAGGCATGGGGGTGCGGCAGTGAAGAGCGCCGCAGTAAACTTGTTGGTCGTAGGCCCGCTGTTACTGGTTGCAGAGCACCAAGCCCGGGGTGGTATTCTCCTGGAAAACGTGTCACACACCTGCACGAGTCGACCAGGGGCAGGAAACCCTGGTAACCTGGAAGGCCGACTTTATTCATTTACATTGAGAAAACCAACCAGAAGCATCCCTCTTCATGAAACACGAATCCATCGCCTCTCGTCTTGCCGCTATGACATGATCAGCAATTGCATAGCATTGTGGTATAAAAAACTTCGCGAGCGAGGTGCCCACTGCCAGGTGCGAGGGACGAGCCGCAGCATGCATTGGTTCATTGATTGGTGAAGGGTCGGCCAGGAGGAAGCGGCCAAGACCGCGCGATTGCCAAATCAGGTAACAGGTTACATTGGCTATTCTCGACCGGTGAGCAGGCGCCCGAGAAATCAACGCGCAGAGTCGTCAAGTGCTGCCATGGTCTGCAGGCCGGCGGACTCGGTGTAGTAGTGTAGCAGCAGCAGTAGTGGTACTCCGCAGTCTAGTAGAAGGGATTGTCATAGTACGATACATTCAAGATCCAGGATTTACGCAACGCCATGGCGAGTCATGGCCACAGCTTCGAGAATGTTTCCGCCCCAGATCCACTCGTTGCCAAGCAGAGTTTATCAATCTTCGCCCTACTATCTTTCTTATATCTGTACGAGGTACAACATCATTATAATGACCAGACCAGGCAGATGTCAGACTGTCGACGTTTGTGTCTCTGATCGATGTCTGTCTACTGGTTCACTATTGGTCTACACCGGACAAAAGGCGATGCACCGATCAATGACGATCAGGCATGTATACAAGCGAGGACGCAACATGGCGTCCATTAGCCTACAGTTGGCTGCCAAGTTGACCTGGCTGCTGTCTGGGTACTTCGTATTTGTCGTTGCACTGCAGCGAGAGGTATAGACATTAGAATTAGACCTTGCAACCGCCAGCTTTGCACTTTTAGCTCGCAGGCTGCCTAGATGAGCAGGGCAGCATCTGGTATATGCATGAACAATCCACATGGTCTCTTACGTAGTGTCGAGAAACAGAATACGCAGGTACTTGAGCAGACCCTTGGGGATTTAGGGTTTTCTGTTTAGGCGTTGTATTGCAACCCGTCTGCCCGCCTCGCTTACGTTGGCCGTTCTGCAGAATGCTGATACAAGACACGGAGTGTGAAGTCGGTATGAGGAGAGAGCTCTGTCAATGACCGTGGGCCATGCATCGGTAACCTGCAGTCTACCATAGGAAAGGGCATGGCGTTATCACTGAGAAGTCACAAGAGTCACGAAGCAGAAACCACCATGTGTCAGATAGGCAATCCGTAGATTGATACATGTAGTATCCCGTAAAGTGTCAGGGTAGCCAAGCGCTAACGGGGCGGTCCAGGGGCTTTCGAATCCCGAGCATCTGTCAAATGAGAAAGCGCCGATGGACCGGCGCTCTAACAAGACTAGCAGACCCGAGACAACGGATTGAGCCTGTCCGCTAGTCAAGCACGTTTTCCTGTGTCCGCTAATCTATTTTCTTTCCTTCCACATCTTCTCATTAAGGATGCCTCGAGCTTCTGGTTATAGATATGGGGTCCAACAGCGGGAAGAAACTATCATATTGACTAGCCAGACCAGACAAGGCGATATTGTCATCTTACTCATGACGTGCCGAAAGCTCTCTTTGCACCTGTCATGAGTACAAGATTGCAGTCTGCTGGAAAGCGAACCGGAGGCCGTAAAGGGTGGACAACGTCTTTCTGAAGTCTTGGCATCGTGGGCTCTAGCCTCTGTCACCCCCTTTCTTTCAAACTCCACCGTCCTCGCTCGTGTACCTTTTCTGCCTCTTATTCACGGAGCGGTTGTACAATCCAGTGTCTCGACACCTGCCGCCACCGCAAAGGGTGACGGTTGGATACACTCGACATCTTGTACAGAACTGCAAGGAGTGGGCTTCAACAACAAGATGCCAAGTGCCCAATTCCCAGTAAGCGAGACAAGATTTTCGGTGATTTGCATTGGAGGCTGGTGCCCGGTTGCGAGCGAGGCCTGCCTGACGCAAGAAGCACAGAAATGACCCCCATGTTACCTAGCCTCTACCTCCGTAGTGTATGCAGATAGGTACCTACTTACCTTAGGGAACACCGAAGAGCTTTTCTGGAAGAAGCCCCGCTTGTGGACACTCTCCCAACCCTTGCTGATTGCATGAAGGTCATGGATGCCCACGTGTTGTGTCGGGTATCGGTCTATTTCTTCTGCTTCTTGCAAGTCGAGTTTGTGTTGGTGGACGAATTCTGCGCCTGGGAACGGGAGGGCGGCCTGCCAGCGCCATTGGAAGCTAAAGATGATTGTGTCACTGACCGTATCTATCTGTGCCTCCACACACCCCCAGCTTCGTGTGTAGCAGTTTAGTGATGGGCTCCCAGGTGAGCGAGCGCTGCCCTGCTTCCACTTCTGAGCTCGGCTCGCTGCCCAGCAAATGCAAGACGTAATGCAGACCGCCCATGGCAACTTGGGCCTTTTTGCTTCATATATGGTGACACCATCTCGGCCACATTTCTTACCCACGCGGCGCGCGCACGGCAAATTCGACGAAGGCGAGAAACGTGCCGTGGCCAGATGCTGCCATGTGAGCCGCCACTCCAAAGGGCCCTCGCCGAGCTCGCAGCGTGCAACACGTATCTACACGAATTACGAATGATGTTATCTCTATCTGGCTCAGCCTTCGTGAGACGACCATGATTTCTGTCAAGAGGACGTGGCGGATCTAATTCTGGCGCAAAGCGCAACTGATAACCAGAGACAGGCAGGGCAGTGGTTATGTGGTGTCTTCTCTTTGGGTCGATCATTCAGTTCTGCTTCACACTTGCATGCAGAAACACCTGTTACCGCTCGTGCTCTATCCGTAACTCGAGATAGTAGTAGTCTTGGGCATCTGAAGCTGACTTTGCAGATGCATGTCGAGCCTAGACTGGCATGTTGTACACCACAATGCTACACTGTAACCTTGGATCCATCGACCGTTGTCGGTCAAAAAAAGACTTTGCTACGCGGACATCAAGGTCACCAACAGACAGGAACAAGAGCTTGAAGTGTAAATCAGCTTGCAGCGACTAAAAGCTCTCCACATAAACCGTGGGAGAGCCGAGCAGGTCTGTCTTCAGTCCCACCGCCTGCCTAGGTACGGATATTACCAGGGCCAGACCGGCGCGGACCGTCGAATGAAAGTGCTGCTTCCAACGAACCAGGCAGATCATGTCCTTTCGCCCTGACAGGATAGACCTTGTTCGATCTCGTCTCTCCTGGAAAAATGGCACAACTGGGTGAAACAATTGTCTTCCGATCAGTGGAGGGGACAGTCGATACTTGCTTGTCATGTCTAGGCGGCGGAGACCCTGAAAACCAATGACCGCGTCGTGCTACTATATGAAATCCGGAGATACACGTCGTAGGTACGTGCTTCGAGGTAGCTCAGGGCCCAGTCAGTGAGCACCAGGCACTGAGAGGATGCCTTGGATGCCGGCCGCGACGCGAGAATCGAGATACAGACTTTTGGAACCGATGCCCACCACCATAAATAACCATCTACACTACTGGGTACCTATGTACAGGTGCGTCAGCCAATTTGCTTTCATAACAGTTAGTGGTAATAACGTGTACATCTCATCGCCATTGACATCATCGCTGCGCTGGATACCCTTTTTTCAAGCCCAAGCCTTGGAGAAGTAGTCCATCAAGTACGAAATAGGTACCCAAGATGATGTTGTAGCTGTGTCGGTACGCTCACTACAGCAAGTAGGCGCGAGATTCCAAAGTGTGAGGCAGGGTAACTCGCATACAGTAGTGGCTCGGAACTTATCGAGAGCAGCATCTCTCTCATGGCCACGTTCAAGTTGGTCATACCGCCGCGAAAGCATTAGCCAAAAGGTCTCTCGCGTTCTCGATACCTGCTTCCCTTGTATCCAAGCACGTAGCCAGGGGCCAAGCGTGAATGCTTATTCCGTCCCTCGCGCGCAGCAGGCGACGTGTTGCAGGGATGATGGATGGGTTTCCAGAGAAGAATTCTTCGAAGGTTTCCAGTGGATACAGGCGCTAGGATTGTACGTACAAGTACGTTGACCGACCAGGGACAGGAGTCTTAGCGGAGTGCACTAAAACTCTGCGGCCTACAAGTACCGGATGGGCATTCAAAAATGCACAAAGTCCAGTCCACCCCCCGCCAGGAAAAAAAAAATCCCCCAGCGAGAGAAGAGCGCGTGGAAAAATAAAAGAAAAAGAAAGCGAAGAAAAAAGAGGACGAAAAGAAAGAAAAGCCACCCCCGGTTCTCAAGGAAAAAGATCCCGGCCCTGGTCTCCCATAACCTCCCCACGCCGCCCTCAAGTCACTTTTTTGTGCATCCTCTTTAAATACCTTTGCTCTCCCATCTGGTCTTGACCGTGTTTACCCTGCTTCGACGTTCTAATGCACAGCTACGGCTTTAATACCATCGACTTGTCAGCCTGATCTAATCCGAGAAAGAGGACTGCTCCCACGCTCCCGACATAGAGCTCCCCAGCTGCCGCCGTATACACAATTTTTTTCCTACCACGGCAGATAGATCTGGCACAGCAGAGCCAGAGATCCTAGGTAGCGGGTCCGACTTACACAAAAAAGTCGCGGCGTTGCCATAAATACATCTCCATCAGTATCGCGACGCCGAACATGTGCGATTACACTCAAGTATGCCAACACCTGCTACTACCGCCTTGCCACGAGCATCGCCAGTATTATCATCATCGGCAGTCTGGCTGACAGATTTTATTTCTACGGCTATAGGTGCAATACTGCTGCGATCATTTCCGTTTTCGTGTTCTCAGGTGGTGCTCAAGCTATGAGCGGACGCACAAGGTATGCTCGCCGAACGTGACGACCGCCGAGTATAGGTAAGCCTCATGATACACAACTCACGTGTGAGAGACGCATAGCTAATCAAAGTTCTTTGGCAGGTCCGATGAAGTTTGCAGTATGTATAAGCGATACCCTGTTGCCATTTATTTCTCTTGTTCTCGGCCCGTTGAGCATCGTACTCTATTGCCCGAACGGGCCACTTGGTGTGGATGATGCTTGTCAACCTCGAGTTCACCCATGGCAAAAGTCCAGGACTCTTTGCACTTGCTCGTCACGGACACCGACAAGTCATTATCCTTTTTGCAAAACGATTCACTAACGATTCATCTCTAGGCGATTGTCGACCATACTCACCTCCAGCATGGGAATGGATGATCCGGCGAAGCAACCGACGGACCTACGTCTAAGTCACAGGCTGGTGCCCGTGCTACGAGAACATGTTGCCGTGACGTCCGACGCCTCTTGAGGGAACCGCTCTCAAAAAAAATTGTTCTTGGTCAAGCATCATTGCTGCCTTGAAACGCTCGTCACGAAGTTGGGAAAAAAGCGCAAAACAAAAAGTAGATTACATATTGAGGTGCAAACCTTTGGGCTGGCTGGCTTTTGACTTTTTCTTCTCGCATAGCTCGGCGAATTGGGAGGGTCTTTACGGTCACACGGCACTTTTGGGACTGGGGTTGTTTTATTCAGTGGCGTTCATATAGGTTCAGGGGAGGCGCAATTGGAATTTGGAAATTTTTGGAAACCAAAGGGAAACATCTCCAGCTATCTACACCTCTTCGCGCGGCCAGGTAGCCACAGAGAGATATATCATAAAATACTAGTACCGGAAATTAATGCTCTACGCTGGACGCTGCCACACGCAAGAACGTGCAAACAGCTTCCTCCCTATATGTATCCCAATCCATCGTGTCTGCGGCCCGTACTCGCTAGGCTGGGTGCAGCCAGACGAACGACTAAGAATGTCCTGAGGGTATTACCCCGGAGCAGGAGGGGTCTTCTCATGACTGATTGGCTTGTGTGAATGGGTGAGATGGAGGGGTGAATATTGACTGCGACCATCCCTTTACATGTACTTGGTAGAGCTGAGATCTTATCTCCAGAATGATTCGGTTATCATTCTTTAATCTGACTTGTAACATTCTCCTGAAGCAATCAACTTTTTTTTGCTTTGGCTCTGCTTGGCGCATTCCAAACCCTTCATAAAAGAAACTCGCCGCCACGTCGTCTTGGAGCTCTGTGAGCTGGCCTCGTGAGTTCTCATGGCCCAGATGTCACGGTTCCGGGACGACTACCATGTACACGAGATTGGGCTGAACCACATGCCGACCCTAGATAGCAGGCGAGGCAGGTAGCCGTCGGCACAACGGTCTTATTTTGCTTTTATGCTTATCCTCTCAACATATCATGGTGTTGTACTATGCAGCTGGGCGTTGCGCCGTGGGCATAACATCAGGTAGGTAGAGCCTTGACCATGATTGACAAGGTTGCATCCGATGTGCCAGGGGGAGGCGGCATTATGATACCCTTTGTCACAACGGCTATGCATACTGGATATTGCCAGTCCGTAGGAGTCACTTTGGTACTTTGACTACTCTCTACACGTTGTGCGGTGTGCGGTTCATAGCAACGTATTCTTGAAAGTCGTGTGTGCGTTTCAGACACCAGTTTCGACTCGGTCATATTCTCAACGAGGTCTCAAAGTACGATCAAGACATTTGATCCCTTGCGCGCGCCTAGTGCACAACGGCTGCGTATTGACACGTGAACTTGTGCAGCATCAGTTTGGGCAACCCCTCCAAGGCTGGTACCAAAAAAAAATGCCTATATACAAGACTACGCTTTCCGGGACAGCAACGCCCGTAACAAATCAAGGAAAAATGTTAAAAATAAAAGAATTTGACAGGAACAGACTTCTGCAATTAAAGAAGCGTAGTAGCAGTCGAACTATTATTCGAGCAAGTGGATAAGTGGCTTTGAACAAAGATGTGTGTATAGTCAATTGTAGGGGGTGAGGCGTTTTTTTTGCTACCCCGTTGCCCTCCAAGCTGCATGGGTGTCTGGCATGCCGCAGGCCAGTAGAAGACCCGGCTCGAGATGATCACCTCTCTTTCCAGTCAAGCTCCCCCATTCCTCATCCCGTGCCAACCTCGTGGATTGACTGCGGGAAAAGCCTCAACTCGCTGACAGCTGCTGCAGTACAGAAAGTATGCAGTCTCTCGAAGAACTTCCCGACGTGCGTTTCTTCCACCGGCCAGGAAAAAAGAGGCAGCATGAGATCCATGCTGAATCACACCACTAGCGTTGCCAACCCTGCATTCATAATCGCCCTGTGTTTGCTGATAAAACCTGTCTGCGGCGCATGCTTCTCAGGTACTGGCTTCAGCGGTTCCTGTCGAACACTACCCGGGGCCCTCATACCGCCTTCGGGTCGGACGCTGCCTTATCTCTTCGGACCTCCAAGGATGACAGCATCGGACCGTCCGAGTATGATCAGGTTGGCGTGCTTCAGGGCACCAAAGTCGCAATGACATGCTACGAGCAAAGGAGGTGTCAAAAAGTTCAGCTGTCCGGCATCCCAGCAATTGTGTTATTAATTCCGTGTTTTTAGCTTTTAGATATGCGTCCTTGTTAAATGCACAATAGAGAAGCTGTAATGCATAGTGATGCATGTGGGCATGGAGCGTAATCAATATGCAATGCGTAGAGGGAGTTTACTCGTATTGATTTCTTTTCCGTCGTTCATACTCCTTGTCGACTTGATCATCATGACTTGGCATATAGAGATCATTGGGTATGCAGGTAAACTGTGGATGATAATGATTATCCTCGGGGCACACCGTAACTTAGGACTGGACGCAACCTGCGGGTATGGCAAAGGATCGTTGCCGCCGCCGAGAATACAATAGTGAATGAGAAAGAACCATGGTTCCATGGTACGGTAAGCTTTCACCTGATGAATTCGATATGCAAAATCCTTGATACCTCCAGCCTTGCCGCTCCTCCTCCATACCTAGGTATACGGTATCCATGGGCAGGCTTCAAATGCTTGGTTCATCCAAAGCCTCCACCTCGAGCCGTCTTCACCTCCAACAGTTATGCATGTAATAATTTGACTGTATTCATTTTTGCCCGGAAAAAGCAAGCTGCATTCACGCGAGAGAGAGAGAAACCGTAATAATTGCCGCTATGTATTTGTATTCTAGTTGTTTAGATGTTGCGGAGTCGGCATGCAAGCTGTTATTGGGACCGAGGCATAGATCCAGTGGAAGGGAGGCACGTACAGACTCATGTTGATATAGGCTGACAGCGATACATATCTTTTCAGTGTGCAATGCATCCACTCGGTGAGAGCCCAACGCAATGGTCTGCTCGGTTAATGCTCACCGAGTGGCACAAATGCGGTATATTCCTCCGTCAGGGATAATTCATAAACCATGTTGCAACCGACAGTATCTCTAATGAAGCCAGACTTGGTTTGAATGTGTTAGTATCAGGCGCTGGAATAATCGTGAAGAGTTGCCATTGCGCTCCAAAGCTCCGAGTGCCCAGACAATTGTTGCATCGATTGACGACTTTGTTTTGGCCTTTTCTTTTCTCTATACTGATTTGCTTTTCGGCCACTCATTTTGGAAGTTCGGGGGTCAGAGGCTCGCGTTGCCACGTTTTGAGCCAATCCCGATTTACCGAGAACGAAAAGTCGTGGCTGCAAGCCACGTTGACAATGTTGCCGCTGCTACAGTAATTACTTTACCTTGACACAACCTGGCTGCAAAAAAGGCCAGGGACCGGAAGCACTTTCTGCCATGTCATCAACCAAATGCTACGTGGGGAACAATACTCTGTACTCCTTGGGAGGGATTCCGCGGATCGCGGGGCACGTATTGTCATGTCTGACACGAGAAGAACAAGTAGCAGAACCGACCCCGTCCGATTATACCAGGCAAACTTCGAGAAATTGTTGAATATGATCCGATATACTCCGGATAAATAACCGCATGTTCATGTACTCATGTGACGGTACACATGAATATCCGACCGCCACGCTGCCATCTTTGACCGCCGCTTCTTGTAATTAAATGGAATCGTCATATCATTCCTTTGGACAACTCGATTTGCTCACTTGCATGGATCGATCAAATCATCTCGTCGTCAGATGAGCCCGGAGATGGAGGGTTTTCGCTTTCTTTTTAAAAGGTTTCTTTTTCTCTCAATTTCCTTCCAAACTGTATGTAATAGGTGGGAGGCACTCTCGCATTCTCTTGCATTAAAAACACCAGCGCAGCGGAAGAAGCAAAACCTCCCTCGACGAGACCCCAACCATGGAAGGTTCGAGGCCTTGCTCGCGAGGCCAGCGAAAAGTGTTGAATGCAACCCCCAAAGGTAAAAGAAAGACCTTGGACGCTCGCAAAAAGTCTTTTCCAACAGCCACTATCATCATGGCCGTTGCTGGCCGCATTTGCTCCCGCAACTACTTTTGGGCGATTCGCTTTCCATGTATGAAGTACACCATACAACTCAATGGTCTTTGGTCGACCGACTTTATGTTATTTGCTTTGCCCGCCTGGGAGTTCGAGTTTGGCTGCATAAGGCCGCATTGGTCAAGTAACCATACGCGATGAACCATTGTCGCTGCGGCTGGAATGGAGGTGCCAGGCCAGGATGAGTTGTCATTGTGATGCGATACTTATCTCCGGGCGACGTAATTCTTACAAGTGATGACCATGTTTTCGGAACTTTTTGTCTTCACCTCTCGCGTGCCGCTGCAGGTGATGGGCGCATGGGTAAAACGATCCAAATGCAGCTTACATGCATGTAACACTGAAATATTTAGGTTGGCCATGTTAGATCAAGAATGTCAAGGTATTAGTTCGGATCTTGTCAACGTGAGCGAAGTACCAGAGTTATCTCCGACTTTAATTGACAGAGCAAGCACGACTCATAGGCAGGAAAGTAAGTTGTTCTGATGATTCCTGGAGCATGCCAGAGCTCAGTCGATGGCACCGGTCATTCGCGGATGACTTTGCGAGATCCCAAGAGCTATTTGGAACTCGTGAGGATTTCTCTTGTTGAGACTGCTGTCCAAGCATCAGGCGCAGGTGTGTAATTGACATGCTTGGGCATTGCAAAACAGTTTGATGTTAGGCAAGGGGAATGAAGGGGATCTGTGAGACTTTAGTGATTTCATCATGGCTAAAAGCAATCTTGGGGGACTGTAAACCCTATGTCCACTGTCTCCGGAAAGCGTAGCGTCCATGATTTCACTTAAGATGATTGATATAATGTGGATGATTTCGGTAGATTAAGATTAATATGCTAGGTGACGATATATCGGTCTGCTAATAGTGGTATCTCCTTCTAATTATTCATAACAAACATCGTAATCACTGGTCACTGAACCAACTGCACCCGACACATGACGAAGAATGCCTCCGTCAAGGGTCGATTACGCACTGCTTCCAGCTGGCGGTGGTGTGTGGCGTGGAGGCAGTGCCGGCGACGGCTCCTCGTGTCCAGTAGCCGGTGCCGCGGGAGCATAAAAGCCTGCCGGGTTGTGCTGGCCTCCATGAGGCGGCGGTGCGGGAGCAGCCGACTTTTCCATCATACCAGGCTGTTGGGGATGGGCCATGTACGCCTGGGGAGGCATCATTGGGTAGCCGTAGGGAGCCATGCCGCCTTGTGGGTTGTAGTACATTTGCGGCGGCATCATCATGACTGCAGAGCGAGACTTGTTCCGCACGTTGGTTTCGATACAGGCCAAGACGAAGAAGATGAAGTGGTCGAGACTGCATGAAAGGTTAGCATACTGTCATGGGGTGATTGATTCGAGGCAGGAAGGACATACGTCAGGAGCGCAACGAAGGCCTCGATCGCTTGGATGGCAGGGAGGTAGAGACCCGAAGACAACAAGGAGTACTCGTCGTCATCGCAGTAATAGTAGTAGTAGCTGTAGTAACTCGAGTCCGAGTTCTGCTCGTCTTGGCAACTTCGGATCTGAGATCTCGCTGTGATGTATGCGACGACGGAGAGGAAGATGCACACGATGCCCACCAGCCAGATGATGAGATTCACGCCGACGTGGGCACCGGGGTGGATGCCGCGGCGGAATTCACCGCCGTGTCGCTTGCCACAACCGAACAACGTGATGAGCTCGGCAATATCCCAGCATGCCGCAATACCAATCAGAGGTCCGATCCAGTAGATGGTTATGTTCCAGGCGTCGTAGCCAGGTCCAATGGAGATGGCAACCGATAATCCAAGCAGAACGATACAAAAGACCAACGAGGCAATCGTCAGCCCGATCTTCATCCAATGATGAGTCTTGTTGAAAGGGATGATCCGAGGGGGCTGAGCGTAGGGATAAGGCGCATATTGCATCGGCTGAGCATTCGGTGCCATCGCCGGCGCCGTAGACTGTGGAGGAGCGGCCGTCCTTGCGGGCGCCGTAGGCTCTTCGGTTCTCGTCTCCGACATCTTCTCTGTAACTTGTCCCGTGTTTTTCTTTCCCGTTTTGAAATTGCTCGGTCGGTAGGTGTCAACTTGAATCTGGTGGACCGTATACAAGCCGACCCAAAATTAAATGTATGAACAATGATATGAAATAACGAAAGACACGTCAAGAACGAGGTTATAGCGAGTGACAGGCTCGGACGCGAGACGAACAACAAGAGAAACCCGAAAATAATTACCAAAAGGAATGGAGCGGCTGAAAGATGTCTTATTAAAAGAACGCAGATTTCTGCGCCAGGCAACAGACTGCAAATCTCGTACGGTCATGCCCAAGAAAAGATGCCCCCCTGGGCTGCCGCCGCCGCAATTCTGGCGATGTGCCAAGGCGGCGCAGCGTATAAGTCTAGGCCTATCTCGTGCCTGGTCTTTTGCCTGAAGGGGTCGCTAAGTCAGCTTTTAGCCGTTTCTGATGCACACCATTGGCCTGCCTGGATCCAGGCCAGGGCAGGCCTAAAATAAGCTTAGCATTTAGCTCATGGCCTTGATGGTCCATGGAGGCTGGGCGCTACAACGACTGGGCGTCACGGGATGGCTTCGACTGGCGCCTCTCCCGCAATCATCGTGATGTGGATTGATTCTCGTCGGGACCGGAGCAGCCCAGGCAGCAGGAAATAGGCATGACCTCATACGAAGAGTCCATCTGTAAACGATTAGCTTGAAAACTGACAGGTTGCTGAAAGTCCACGGCCAGATCAAAACGGGAAGTCTGCCCTATGATATGATCCATCGTCGCTAGTGCGGCCTGAGCACGGAAATTAGGCATCCGTTTTTAGGTAGCCGTTTCTTGTATCCAGGGATATGCATGAGCAGAATGTCAGAGATCCACTCGCTCATACACACAGGTTTTCAACTTGCTCTTTTGACACTATTCTACATCTATACTTCACCACGGCATTCTGCGGGATGGCTCATTTGCCATCGAGAATATGTCTCGGGCTTCCAACGACACATAGCTGCACACAGAGGGCCTTTGGATGTGTCTGACTGACCCTGATGAGCAGACAGCTGCTTGACTTCAAATGAAGGCATATCAACCATGTTCACCCGAAAGAAAAGTCTCAGTCACGTTCTATCATGAAATGAAATGTAGAATTTGTATATACAAGTCTATGCACTATGCTCGCTAATGCTCAAGGTATCTCTCTATCTCTCTATGTACAGGATCTTTCTCTCTTCTAGGTCTTTTGCATCGTTATCATTTACAGGCGGTTCTTGCGAGCGCCCTTGTTTCCACGTCCACCGAAGCCCCAGCCAATCTGCTGGGCCATCTTAACGTCAACCTCGAGCTCGTCGGCGAACTGGTAGACGAGGCCGGGGTTCTTCTGCATCCACCGGCCGGCCATGACCACGTCGACGCCGGACTGCAGAACCTCCTCGGCCAGCTTGCCGGTCTTGATGCCGCCGACAGCGGACACGAGGATCTTGTCGCCGACGATCTTCTTGATGTCCCGGGAAAATGGGGCCTGGTAGGCCGGGCCGGACTTGATGGCGGTGGCCGACTTGGCGTGGACACCGCCGGAGCTGACGTCGATCAGGTCGACACCCTTGTCGGCGAGAATTGAAGAGAGCTCGGCCGACTGGGCGACGGTCCAGGTCTCGGGAAACTCCTCCTTGGAGCTGGAGTCGAACTCGAACCAGTCGGTAGCGCTGATGCGGACAAACAGGGGCATCTCCTTGGGAATGACGGCGCGGATGCCCTCGGCGATCTCGGTGACGAGGCGGGTTCTGTTCTCGAAGCTGCCGCCGTACTTGTCGGTTCTCTTGTTGCTGACGGGGCTCAGGAAGGAGTGGAGCAGGTAGCCGTGGGCCGAGTGGATCTCGATAACATCAAAGCCGGCCTTGACGGCACGCTTCGCGGCCTCGACCCAGTCCTGCTTCAGCTTCTCAATGTCCTCAAGGGTCAGAGCCTTGGGGACGGGGTTGATGGTGTCCTGGGCGATGGCCGAGGGAGCGACGATATCGTCGGGCCAGCCGCCGACCTCTTTGGTGGCGACGGCGTTGGCGCTCAACCACGGAGCGACACAAGATGCCTTGCGGCCGGCGTGTGCGAGCTGGATGGCGATCTTCTGGTTCTGGCCGTGGGCAAAGGTGGTGATGCGCTTGAGGGGCTCGATCTGGCCGTCCTCCCAGAGACCGAGGTCCTCGGGTGTGATACGACCGCGGGGCTGCACGGCGGTGGCCTCCATGATGCTCAGGCCGGGGCCGCGCTGGATGATGCCACCCAGGTGGGTGAGGTGCCAGTCGTTGGCGTAGCCATCCTTGGCCGAGTACTGGCACAGAGGAGGGAGGAAGAGGCGGTTCTGGAAGGTGGTGCCGCGGATCGTGAGAGGAGTGAAGAGCTTGGTCGAGCCGCTGAGCTGGGAGCCCGAGGCAGGCTCTTGTGCGGGAGTGAAGTAAGGGATGCCGCTAGCGGGCTTGACGGTGATGGCCTCCGAAGACATTTTTGGATTAGATGTGTATTAGAATCGAACTCAAAAAGGAATGCTTGAGCGATTGATTTGCTGTATTGAATGATTGGCTTTAGTATTAGAGTTCGGCAGTCGCGACCTTATATACTGTTGATCCTGATCGAGTAATCAATCAGCCAGCCCCTGTTTGCCCGTTGTATAACAAATTCTAGAAACCCCATTGACAAGCAGGGCGAATATCCTCCCGCATTATATCAGCATACTAACCTAGTGTAAAGTGGACCTTTTCCCAAGAGGCTCGGCTCGGCTCTATTTCCGGTGCTGTCCCCAACGTCCGGTGGACGTCATTCGCACCATTGAACACTGAAATATTCCTGAACGATCTGGAAATGTCGCGTGTTTCCTGCAGCCCAGGCGTCATCTTGGCTACAGCCTCAAGATTCTGGTAGATGTTCTGTTGAGCCACCTCTGCAGCCTCCTCTGTGCGTTTGCGAAGTGGCGGTTTTCCAAGACGAGCCGGAATTGGACGGAATCGCAATTGCTGCAGCGGCCCTCATTCAAGCTTGCGGGCTTCAAAACCTCCCTTAGCTTAGCGCCTTCCCGTCTGCCGTCCGGTGCCCAATGCCCATTGTCCATCGCGAATGTTCGGTGGGGTGGCTGCAGACGACGCATCACACTGGACAACACAACGCTTGCTCGAAGATCATGTAATGATTTTTTTTTACTAATCTACGGTAGGACAGGTACGACTTTTCCCCTTGAGAATAGATGGAGCATAAAGTGGTGTCGATGTCCCTGCGCAAATAAATCCCCGGCACGAACCGACGGACTAATAAGCATTTCGTGCTCTGGCAGAATCTTTTTCTCCTTTAACTTGCACGTCGAGGAAATATTGACCCGAATTCTGCAGCATTCATGGCGATGTATTATACGTACCGGCCGTGACCGACAACTTTTCATGAGCTGCTGACATATCTAAGCAAGCAAGTCTTGACGACCTTGACTCGATTATCCGAACCTGGAGCCCTCCAGGATTATTAAAGCAAAAATGCACCCAAAACACCGGTAATGACCGTTTCGCCCATGCTTCTGCCTCTTCTGGGCGGGCGCCTTATATGGTTTCCACAATCGTTTCCGTCACCTCCCAATTCATCTCGACAATAATGCCAAACTCTTTCAAAAAGTCCGCGCCGCCATGGCTCATGGGCCGGTCATATCTCTCAGCCGTCACTGTCGCCCTGTTGCCCATATCCATCCGATACCATCGGCCGGACGCCCCACCAAGTCTGTCGCCCAGGTCGTAGTGCTCGGTCTCGCGCTCGCATGAATATGACCGGGTCTCATCGATCTTTGAATTGAACGTCAAGGACAGCTTGCGTCGTATGCTAGGCACCCAATCTTTTCCCCTGGTGTTGCTGCGACTACGTGTCTCTTCCCCTTGAGAGCGTAAAGTCGTGAGCGTGGCCGAGGAGAGGTGGCGGCTTATGAGAAGTCGTATAGTCGCGAGTCCTGCCGTAATTACTCCGGCCGACAGCTCTGCAGTATTGAAACAAGCTTGTGCCACAAAGCCATTCGGGGGTGCGATGCCTAGAGACCAAATCCGGCCGGCCGAGATCATTGGGACACTGCCATCCACGATTAGTATGAAATCGGCCAGAGGCGTCTCCATCTCTGGAGGGTTAGCAGAACTGGGAAAACTTACATTCCACCTATTCCGAAAATGCCAATCGCCGCCCATTTCTGAGATCGGCGTAGCTTCAGGCTCAATAGCGTCGGTACGGGCAGGAGGAGTACGATGACATCGGTCAAGACTGTACCTCCCGCGTTGAAATATGTTGATACCCAAACGGGCACACAAACAATCTTCGCGGCGGACGTAGGATCGATCGACTCCCAGTTTGCCCACAGTGGCAAACATGTCATGATTGTGACCAGTATCTGCGATATGCTCCAGCCCGAAATCAAGACTATCGCGACAATATATGTGATGCGCATATAGTAGATATATCGAAAGATGCGCCAAAACTGAATCAAGAATGTCAGTTTGTAAAAGGCCACCCCTATGGTGTATATGATCTTGATGACGTAGAAAAGCTATCGCGAGAGAATTAGCAACAGCCATGGATGTCCATTCTCAGCGCATCATACCTTTGCACTTTCGCCGCCTGGAGGCGCAGAACCGCTGTCTTGAGGAAGATAGACGGCTGCATACACGCTCTGTAATACGTTCACGATGATCGTGGCACACTATCAAATATGTCAGCCACTGGGATGGGCGGGAACAGAAGCGCCAAGGTAGGAGGAGTATGAGACATACCAAAGATCCTATGGCCATAAAATCGTCAAGCCCCACATGTTTTGCGATGAAATAGCGGCTATAAAGTCGAGCAATGACAGAAATTGTTGCGAGCGCCGACATGAAAGCGCCGAATATGATGACGAACTGTCCTTCTGTAGCATTATACGTGAATTCCGTTTGTGTCGGTGCGCCGGGGAATCCATCAGATGAAGGCGTACTATCTGCCGGCGATCCTCCATTTGGATTGCCTGAACCCGATGCCATGATGATGAAAAGGCAGCCGCGAAGAAGATGCAAGATCCCTATGGCTGATATTCGAAGAGCATCTCTATGAAGAGACTAAGCACTGTCTACTTGCAGTAGTCCAGCAAAAGTATCGATAGAAGAAATGACAGTAGGAAGAGCGGATATTCCTGGGTGGCATCGTGTTTTTGGGCCATCACGAGCCAGAACCAGGGACGGAGTAGGTCTGTAAGAGGAGAACATTGCCCTGTCAAGCTCAGACATCATGTCGGCACTCTAAACAAGAGTGAGGAATGGGGAATGTGACATGGTCGTGATGCAGAGCGCTCGAGACGAGCTGCATCCTGACCTACGATCCTGTCAGAGCGGTCGTTGTTGGATTGGCCAGTGCCCCTGTTCAAGCCCGAACTTAGTTGTCAAGCCCGGGGGTGAAGCTGTGGTCCAAGCGGAGACCAGATGGTTTTGTAGGGGATTGCACGTGGGGAACCTCGTCCGATCACACTCAAACCCGCTGCCCACCATTACCGACGTCTCTGGTGAAACAACTAAAACGAGGAGTTCGCAAACGTTGAGTCCTGTCTGCTGCTTCGACACATGGCGATGTTTCTCGCTTCTCAATAAGATCCGCTCAATCGGCAGGGTTGCGTAGCGACACGGACCCTTCAGTCTTGACACTCCCCCGAAAAGCCTTCGTGATCTAGGCCGATAAGATGATCAACCCCGGCCGTTCTGTGCCGCCTGGTCATGGTATCGGATTGCAGACTCCAGAGAGAGTTCAGACCACATGCAGTACATTTTGGTGACGGAAGCCCTTGGAGCCATAAGAGGAAGTTGAAAGCAAAATCCCTCGACAATCCTTGTGAGGCACTGGACTAGCGTTTGCCAACACGAACACACAAGATTAAAATGGCCATCATGTTTATATTGATGAGTCAGGGTTTCGACCAAAGCGACGGGTAATAATCACTCATGATCGCCTTGGTGAAGATGGGACGAACGTTTCCTGGGAAAGAATGCTAAGATGGCCGAGAGCGAAATAAGATGCTAGCATTGTCGACCTGACCCGATATTCGATCTGCAAAATTTCTTCATTGTTTTTCGCCATATCCACATCATGCACCATCACATCTGAACTGAGAGTGCCGCCGTAAGTAACATCACTGCACTCTCTTGGCTTCCTAGAGAATTCTTGTCGAAAGGGCCTTGCCAATTCAGACCATAGAGATCATTGGTGAGCTCATTCTGAATCGGTACTTGATCATGCGCGACCATACTCGCCGCGTTGCTGGCAATGAAAGCTCCATAAGGTTGGTCTGGAAGCTTCGCGTCGAGTTGAGCAAGGTATCGAGCGAAGATGCCCTTGAAAGAGTGTTGATCCGCACTCGCGCATCCGTCAGCGCAGGGTTCGGTGAGTATTCCCTGCGGCACAAGTTGAGTGCTCGATAGCACTGCATCAGCTATGTGACGGGCTGTGTTGATGAACTGTGCATCACCGGTGGCCATCTGTAGTTGAAGCATTGCCCCCAGTATGACTCCTTGGTTGTATGTCCAAGTTGGCGCATTGTTATTGACACAGGTGTCGCCAGGTCCTGACATCAGGCCATCATTAATCAACGAGGCCCCATTCATCATGCCGCTTCCCTTTAGCCACTCCCATGCAATCAAACTCCTCTCAAGGTAAATCTCGTCACCAGGGATCAGGTTGTGCAGGGTGGCGGTGAGCTCGATGTAAAGCTCATTGCTGATGGCAGCCTTATATGAAAGATCCGGAATCTGCCAGATCAAGCCACCATTGCACTCACTCGTCCAATACTGAGACATGTAGGCCTCATCAGCAATTGCTATATCGAGGAGGTACTTCTCTCCTGTAATGGAATACACTGGGACACTGAGTCAGTCAAGTGACTTCAGCAGACGAACGTAGCGCTTTCGAGCATCCTTGTCTGCGTCATGAAACACCACAAGGAGCTGGATTTAGCCGCGGAATGGCGAGCAGGTGAGACTTGATGCCGGAAAATACTTACTAGAAAGCACAGCCAAAGCCCACCAACCAGTGTCGTCAGTGCTGGCCGCACGGAAGTCGCCACCACCTTGCGGCCACCCTGCCACGGATGCTCGCTGGGTATTGATGGTGTAGTTGGCGATGGAAATGTAGTCTCGGGTGCCGGTCGTGATCATGAAGTCAAGAACGGCCTGCAACGCAACCGCACTCTGCCACCACGCTGCGCTCGGTTCGTTGTAGTTCCACAGCCCAGTGGAAGGGTCGTAGGTCGTCATCAGTCCGTTTAACGCCGAGATAGCTTCGCTGATGCCAGTCGCAGTGGCCGATCGCCCAAACGGTATACACATGGCCAACCTGAGCAGAAACCGCTGCCAAGTCACAAACGCTCGCATTTTGCGCTCGCTCTTCCGTCTTCCTAATCGTAAGTATGTCGTCGAAAAAGCGTTATCTGAAAGGCGAAGAGGGAGGGCAAGGAGAGAAATCAATCACCCATAGATGTTGTCTTTGCGACATGAAAATTCTAATAAAAGTAGACGCACGGAACCCGAACCAGATCCGGTCTCTGTGGTCATGATGGAAATTCCAATTTTGAAACACAAGGTGCCAGTTGAGGGCTATTCGCATTTTGCCAAAATGGAAGCTGCGAGGATGTGCTTTCCATCTCTTTGGGTTGCTGGGGAAAGGACAACCCATGATGACCCGTTGGCGACTCAAACTTGCCATTACCCGGCCCTCGTGACGTTTTGGCCGATGTTTGTGTTTCAACAGGACAATCCTCGTCTTTTGTCGAGTAAATTTGGACCACGGCAAGTTACACTGCTCTTGCAGCAAATGTAGGGACTTTTCGTCAAGATACATAAGCACTGACTAATACTAGGGGAGTTATACAGGAACAAATACGACCTCCATGAGCTAATAGTCGTAATTTCAAGGCTTGTGCTTTTCAACTGTTGAAGTCGTCTCACCTTGGACAATCTTGACTGTATGCATGCAGCCGGGCAATGTGCATTCTCAGTACGCTTTCTACGTCAGCCAAGGCCACAGCAGCACAGAGATCATCTTGTAACTTGTCATTGGAAATCTTTCAGTCGATTGATGACTTCAAGACCATCATCAATTTTCTCGAACATGTTGTGACTGTGCGTCTTACGTGTAATAATTTATTTCTCTACGGAGGATACCTACCTAGGTAGACTCCACGATTGCACGTGGAGATAGCACGAAGGCTGTCTTCTGGCAAACTACCCCAAGAAGAACTTGGGCTAGGATGGGTAACGAGTTTACATGCTCATTGGCTTTTTCCCTAGAGTGCTACTTTGAGAATTTGATATGATCATTTGCAGTCTCGAAAGACGCCGCCGCCCACAGAACTTCGCAGTGGGTTGCGCACGTATTTGACGAGAAGGTGCGGTTATGCCTAGTACTTGTATCTGCAATACAAAGCACAGTCAGGTTGCTGTAAACTAATCCAGATACGCTTACTAACACACAAAATAGCAGTATAGCTGGAACTCGAATATCAAGTGAAATCCTATTGGATCCTCCTTGATATAGTCATGTAGTGACAGACTTCTCAGGCGCATCATTATCGTTGCCGCCTTTATACTCCCAGACATCAGTGCGGATCTTGTAGCGGCCCACAGCCAGGTGCTGCTGGGGTAGCTCCAACCACTCAATAAGGTTACTGACGCAACGTGACCAGCCTAGTACCAATGATTCGGATAACGGAAAAAAGCTTCATCTAAGAGATCCCATTTCATGACAACGTTCGGATAAAAACGTGCCCCGAAAAGAGCGAGATCAGATCTCCCTTGCCTGTTGTCGCACGTGGAAGTCCGCCTCTGCTTTCATGTTGCTACGGACAAGGATGCATGGGCGCATTGCAGCGTGGACATATAAGCTGGCCCTTGTGGCCAGTGTCGTTGTGAATTTCGTCTTTACAGCTGAGATTTGGCCCAGCATGCTGCTATCGTATCCGAGCAAGCTTTCCATCGTGCTGGGACCCCTCGCAGCCCAGGCCGCCGTCGACTTGGGCTGGCATGCACCGGCCGAAACGGATATAAACAATATTACGACTGTTTTCAATGCACAAGGCGTTTATGGGTTCATCTTCAACAGCTCAGATACGGTTGATGAGCCGTATGGGACATATAACTGGTGTAATATGCCACATGCGAGGAGGACGGAATACCCGAAGCCCAGCAGCGATTTCGGTCTGAAATATGTGGAAGTGGTGGGTCAGCCAAAGCACACATCTACTAGCGAGCAAATACTGAATTACTTCTAGATACAAAGACATCACAAGCGCACGCCTTATGCCAGTAATGCGTTCCCGGTTGAGCCATACCACTGGGATTGCGATGACCAGGGCCTCTTCTACTACGGTCAGCACCTCCCTACGGATAGCGGCAGAGGCAGCTCGGCCTACACATACTGGGATGTGTTCAATTCGTCCATCAACCCTTTTGTTCCATCTGGCTGGATAGGCTCTTGTCAATTCCCCCAGATCACATCTGGCGGTCTCGATGATTCCTGGGTGCACGGTGCAGATCTGTATGGGGTGTACCACGATCTTCTCTCGTTCCTGCCCGACAAATCCTCGGACTGGCAGAGCAAGGTCAGGTTCCGCGTGACGAATAACCAAATCACTTCCCAGGTCGCTGGGATGCTGATCGCAGGCATGTGGGGAGCATCGTCACAAAACATCCCTCTCCTCGTACAGGCCAGCATCATCGACTCCCTCGAGCCTACATACACGTGCACGGCGGGTAGCAATCTGTTTGATAGCATAAAGTCCTCGGACAACCCAGCATGGACCGATCACCTCGCGCGGGCAACGGACTTGTATGCGGCTCTTGATGGCATATCCGGAGTTCCGACGTCGGACTCGGGCTTCCATGCGTCGTTTGACCACTACTTTGATAATCTCTCAGCGAGGCAGTGCCATGACAAGTCGCTTCCATGTAATGCAACGACGGGCGAATGTATCACCCAGGATCAGGTCAGCATCAATTCCACGTTCTTTTTGGCTTCTAAAGCTACCATTCAATCCTCATTTCTCCCCGGAGAGTACTAATTCGTGCTCATCGCTTAGGCCAACTCTGTCTATCGACTAGGTGAATGGGAGTACAGCCAGATTTACCGCGATGCCGAAGACTCCTTGGCCGCCAGTGTCGGAACATTTGGAGTTTGGGTTGCGGAATTGGCAGCACACTTGCGTTCGGCCATCAGCGGGACGAGTGCGGTGAATTATTGGCACAACGTCGCGCACGACGGTAGCCTGAGTCGGTTGTTGAGCATCCTGCAGATCGATCAGATGGTGTGGCCGGGGATGGGCAGCGAAGTCATCTTTGAGTTGTGGGAAAAGAGGGAGGACATCGCCGAGCTGACCAAGAAGGCCGAGGAGAGCGAGAAGGTATACTATGTGCGCGTCTTGTTTGGCGGACAGGTCATGAGGTCTAGCAACCCAAGCCTCGGGCTTTTGGACATGATACCTGTGGATACCCTGCTTTCATATTTCGACGGCTTGGTCGGCGAGAATGCTAGCCTGATCAAAGGAAAGTGCGCGGCGAGCAGCTGATAATGTTGGCGAAGATATTTTCAAGCTATACGCGTTGCGCTTTGGAATGTAATCTGCACGTACAAGTCAATCAAAAATAATGGGAAATGCATAGGTATCACCATGTGGTGGGCTCTGATATGCTTCAAGCTGATATTTGTTTTGGGCTGTTTATCATTCATCTCTTTTCTTTCACAAAAACAGGCTTTTCATTATCGTAGCACACTGTGCTCCCAATCTCCATACTCATGTTCCCCTCTAGACCCCCATTTCCATCCATTAGGCGGCAATCTTGTACACCAGCTTCTCGGCACTGACCTTGCCTGCCTGGTGGAGATCGAAGCCCTCCTGGATAGCCTCAAGACCGCCCAGCTCCTTGACACGGTTCGGCTTGATGACACCCTTCTCCAGCCACTGAGGCAGCTGGGCCAGGATCTTCTCCCAGAAGGCCTTGTCCTCGGGCGTAGGCTTGCCACAGTTGTCAAATGCTCCATACTTGAGCACGC
This sequence comes from Pestalotiopsis sp. JCM 9685, assembly GCA_001599175.1. Taxonomy (NCBI): domain Eukaryota; kingdom Fungi; phylum Ascomycota; class Sordariomycetes; order Amphisphaeriales; family Sporocadaceae; genus Pestalotiopsis; species Pestalotiopsis sp. JCM 9685. The sequence continues at coordinate 128,917 of BCGF01000004.1, forward strand.
GCTCAAAGACCGTGTAGACAATGGTGCTCTCAATCTTGACCTTGCTGTACTCATCTCCGTACTCGGAGTTCTTGCGGGGCAGAATCACCACGACGTGGCCGCCCTTGGTGGGCGAGATGGCCTTGATGACCTGTCCAGTGGTCTCCTTCTCGGAAATGGTGTCAAAGGCGTGTTGCAGGTTGTCGTGGCTCAACTTGCGGATCTGGTCTATCCAGTCGGCATCGTTGTAGTCCACGACGGCATCAGCGCCGTAGGATTTGAGCAGATCGTGGTTCCTCTTGGAGCCCGTGGCGATGACGAACAGGCCAGACTGCTTGGCGAGCTGGACGGCGTACTTGCCCACGGAGGAGGTGCCGCCGTTGATAAGCACAGGGAACGCCGTCTTGGCGGGCTTGCTGGGCTCCGGGAGCTGGAGCCGCTGGAAGAGGGCCTGAGCGGCGGTGGCGAAGGCGAGCGGGATCACCGAGGCGTCCTGGTCGCTCACGGACTCGGGGATGGGGTAGACGAGCGACGCCTCGACGACAACATACTCGGCAAAGGCGCCGCGCTCGGTGGTGCCCTGGACGAAGCCGGAGACGCGCTGGCCCTCGCGCCACGAGGAGCCGTTGGCGTTGTGGACGGTTCCCGCAAAGTCGCAGCCTACGACGCGGCCCGGTGGTGCCATGGCGGCGGCCTTCCAGTCTGTGGGGTTCTGGGCGGCGTAGTGAACCTTGACGACGATCTCGCCCTCGCCGGGGGTGGGAATGGGCACATCGCTCTTGACGGCGACCTTGTGGTCCTCAATGGTGACGAGAGCTCTCATGGTAGACATTGTGATGGTATGTATGGGTTGGTCTAGATGCCGGGTATAAGTGATGTAAGTGAGGAAAAGAGGGGGTTGCGAGTTTTTGGTAACGGATGGATGGAGATGTGCTCAAAGTATGTGCGACACGAATGGTGTCACCTCAACTTGAGAGAATAGCCTTGTTTGTAAAATGTGGATGATTGAAAATGGTCATTAACTTTGCATCTCATGATCGGGACCATGGCGTCTTTTATGATGTTGGGGCGACGCATGGATTTCGTAACAGTATGACGTGACTAAGCCGCAAAAAAGGATCACAACTCCCAAAAATGTAAGCTAAGCCGCAACTTGCTTACCAAACAGTTGTATAGTTTTCCCGGTGCTGAAAAGGCCAATGTCACGGTGAGACAGCCGGGATTGCCTTACCGCTGGAGTCTACAGGTTTGGATGGTTCGAGAAGATCTTCAAAGTACCTCACATACGGGCGGCTCATCGGTGTAATACGTGTAGATGCTGTGAAATATGGGGAATTTGAGGGCATGATGCTTTATTGCCAAGTGGCAGACTGATGGAGGATACTTTCGAATGGGGTCAACTACAATTATCCACCTCTACCTAACTACATTTGTAGACAGTATGAAACATGCGTGGCTCAATACTCGAAATTTTGGTCATCGCGGGAGATATCAATAAGCCAGGAGCTGAATGGCAATCGTGGTTACCTGCTACGAGGCATCAATATGCACACTAAGGGGTATTCGAGGCAGATCATTGGGTGTATAATTGCCAACTAGCTCGGGGATACGGACATCTGGAATACCTCGGTAATGTATGTACTTGTGTATACGTAAGGTATAAGATCAGATCAAAATACGCTATTGTGCAGAAGTGATTCATTCCTTTCGTTGACTCAGCGTATTCGTGCATTATAAGTATGTTCATATTGATTCCCTCAGGCACAATCGGGGGGTCATGGAGTAAAATCATAATGAGGTCGTTTGATGAAGTACCTACCGACGGGTAGGTAAGAGATGAAGTATCCTGCTGGGATTTAACAAATGCGTCTGAAGACAAATCCTAACTCATGAACCTACTTCCAAGTTCCTAGCACTCTTGCGGTCCGGAGCCATTATATTGAAAAATATAGGCTACAATATAAGCTGATGCTGGTATCTAGATGAAGCGTTGAAGTTTACACTACACGATGGATGGATGGGTTGCATTTCGCTCACCTAGGTTAGCTTGATAGGGGTGCTTGGCGTCCTACAGGTAGTAGGTGTAGTACGTTAGCTCCGAATACAATGTATCCAGGCACGCCAGGCTCCAGCTATCCGTGGTGTAAATCACCCCTAAAGTAACTCCACCCTAATTGCAGGGAATCATCTTACAAACCTACAAGACTCCATTCGCTGCTACCTGTGCAAGGCAGTCTGGCAAGAAAGCAAACTGGTCTCGGTTCTCAAGATCAGCTGTCTGGACGTCCCAAACCACCGGTACAGCATCGCGTTCGACATGGCTAGTGTATGCCCACTCTCGCCCCGGCTTCCGCGCACAAGAAATCGCTGATCTAATGGACAGGCAGGCTCACACGGCATAGCCCGCACGATCCGAAAGCGCACCGAGGAACAACGCCAGCAGGATCTAGACAAGATCAAGAAGTATCAAGGCCTGGAGCTTGAGATTCGCGACCTGGTATGATCAAATCCCCAGATGCGACCGAAAATACGTGCAGCTGCTCACTTCCTCCAAGGCTAGGCAACAAAACTTCGCTGACCCGACACTCTTCGACCACACTACCAAGCTTCTGCGGCTCAACCCCGAATACTACACAATATGGAACGTCCGTCGACGCTGTCTAATATCTGGCTCATTGTTCAAACAGTCGGCTGGGTCATGGCCCTCGAAGGCGTCGCCGAATACTTTAGCGAGCGACACTACGAGACCGCTTTCCGAAGACTCCTTGCCCTCGTCCTCGGATGCGACCCCGCCAGACCCAAAGTCCCCGGAACCCACGAGGAGTGGGCAGAGTGGCTCAGTACATGATCAGGGTGCCGAAGAAGACGACCAACGCACGCAAAAGGCTACCGCCGCCGTGCAGTCCGAGTTGCAATTCACCATTCCCCTGTTGCTCGAATTTCCCAAATGCTACTGGATCTGGAATCACCGCTCATACATCTTGCATCTTTGCATAGCCCATCTTCCGCTGGGTATTGCGCGCGAGATATGGACGGCAGAACTGGGCCTGATTTCCAAGATGCTGAACAAGGATCAACGTAATTTCCACGCATGGAGCTACCGCCGGAAGGTGGTCGCAAAATTGGAGAGCGCCGAGTTGCAAGGACAGAGCATGGCGGAAAGCGAGTTCGAGTACACGACAACGAAGATCAAGAGCGACTTGAGCAATTTCTCAGCATGGCACAGCCGGAGTCAACTAGCCCTGCGAGTCCTGGATGAGAGAGGAGCGGATGACGCCGCACGCAAACGCTTTCTGGAAAGCGAGCTGGATCTCGCAAGAGAAGGACTAAACGTTGGCCCGGAAGACCAAAGCCTCTGGTATTATCACCAGTTTCTCATGTCGCATCTTCTCGATACCGCCGGCAGTAGATCAACCATGGCACCAAACTTGACCAAGGAAGAACGTTTGGCGTATGCCGAAAAGGAGATCGAGGAGATTACGGACCTTTTGGAAGATTATGACGACATCAAATGGATCTATGAAGCACTGCTCGAGTACAGCATTGCGTTAGATGTCTTGAAGAAAGGATCCGACGCATCCACAAGCAAAGAATCGCCTGGAGACGAAATCCTGACCTGGCTTGCTAAGCTGAAGCAGCTCGATCCTCTTCGCGGAGGAAGATGGCAGGACGTCGAGCAGAGTTTATAGAAATCAAGTGCCACGGCGCCAAATCCACCATCGGACACTCAGTGTATGGTAGAAGCCAATGCCGCTCCAAGAGCAAGGGCAAATAAAAAAGACAAATGGGACCTTCAATATTTGTGCTGCCCTGCTAACACACAGTGCTCTGCTCCAATTTCGGTGCGGCAGGCCATGGTCGTTCCTTCCGTAGACGTGTTGCAACCCATGATGTCACGTCATCTCCAGCGCTGTTTCCTTCTTACCTTCTCTAGGGCGTGGAGGTCGGCCTAGAACATCATGTGCAGTTTCTCAAAACGTCTAGCATGCCTCAGTGGGCATCCCCATCCTACAATTTCCCGATCCCTAAGTCCATAAACGACCATACTCGCGACAGGACAGGTGAGAGTCGTCCTCATCTCCCATCGTGTCCGACGCGTCCATGACTCCCGAATTAGTTGGCCCATAATCACCATTCATACTCAGTCTTTCGTTTCAATCTTACTCAATTATTGCTACTTTGTGCACTTGCCCAGAATGGAAGATCATGGTGGACCAAGCAGGACCCTGTCAAGATGTCACAGCAAAAGCCCAGATCCTCTGTTGGATCTCCGGTTGAACTTTGCTGCCTCCCTCAAGATCAGAAATCGCACATGCCGACTGCCAGCCGATGACCACGAACAAAAGGTACCGTCGGTCTCGCGTAAGGAGACTTCCATTCCACGGGCCTCGACGACAAGACGACTGGCGTCTCAAACATATGATTGTGCTGAGAAATATTCCATCAAGAGCAGACGCCTAGTCTCTGCTGATGTCTATCTCGACGGGGCACAATCTTCTTCGGGTAGCGAGGCGACAGACCACGACGCCAGTCCGCCACCAGACAGCCAGACTTTGTATCCCGAAACACCAATGACGACTACCGCTCCCCAGACGGCCGGCGTCCGTCCTAACACACTTACCACATTCTGGTCAGATTCGGCCGTCGCACATCGCCAAAGACGCAGACAAGTTGTTACCGAAGAATCTCCTTTGAGTCGGAGCGGACTCTCTCGGCTCTCTGATCGCTTTGTTCCGATTCGCGAGTCATCCAGCCCCATAGCAGATCGTTTTCGAACATCCAAGGACCCTCATAGACTATCGACTTCTGAGCGACTGGTTCGCCAAGATGCTGCATTGCCAGACCCATTCCTCTCCAGATCACAACATTACGGAGCTGCCAGACCTGCTCAACGAAGCTCGCGGTCGGATGGAAGTGATAGACGAAATGGTAAGCAGAGGTCTCACATTATACCCACAAGTCATGCTAACAAGTTCAGGAACCACAGTGAGCATTCTGCCGCGTCATGCCATGTCTTTCAACTCTGTAGAGCGCCAAGTATGTCTCCTCCCTTGATGTTGACTTAGCTGGTTGTGGTTGTTCCTCATTTTGACTCTGTCCAAGGTCAGCGCCGGGAATGTCTGGTCCGTGGGCGGTACTGCACCCGCTGCTCAAGCGGTCGACAGCGGACGTGGCCACTTCGTAGGTAGCGGGACGAATGCACCTCTGTATACCATGCCGTTCACTAGGTCGCGACCAAGGTCCGAGGAACACCAAGACAAACACGAAGGAAGACTTGCTCAAGCCCTAGAGATAGACCCAGTGCAAAGAATTCTCAGCAGCGACCGCTCTTCAACCTTTCCGCGATGCGAGGGTCATCGCAAAGCACGGCCTTCGCTAGATACTTCGAAAACGAACTGGACAGGAACAGAATGGATGAACAATGAGAGAACACCAGGTATGTCACGACGATTGCATCTGCACGAAATACTTGTGGTTGACAATCAAAGTGAAACATGCCAAAGAGGAACGAGTGCTTCCCAAGGCCCCTTTCAAGTAAGATTAAATGACTTTTTCATCCAAACACAGGCTAATCATTTACAGAATTCTTGATGCTCCCGGCCTGCGAGATGACTTCTACTGTTCAATCATGGCTTACTCTCCGACCTGCAATGTCCTTGCTATCGGCCTCGGCAGCCTATTGTATGGATGGTCGGAGGCGACTGGCGTGTCGCTGCTGAATGCTGGGCCCAAAGACGGATCATGGCTTACATCTGTAGCATTCTCTTCCGAAGAAGGGGGCAAATCAATACTCGTGTATGGCCGCTCAAATGGTCATGTCGGCCTGCTCTCGTTATTCGACAGCCTTCTTCCTCGTTTCGAAGCGCAGCATCCCCAACCGATCGCGTGTCTCAGCTGGCGACCAGTCACAACAACACGACCATCAATGAATCCATTCAACCCAGGTGTCCCTGTCGAGACTGAAGATCTTCTAGTGGGTGAAGAAGCTGGCGATGTCTATTATTACTCTGTCGAGTGGCCTGGTGGCTAGGAGGTTGCCCGCGACACGTGGCCTGGAGCTATGACATTGCTGGCTCGCATACAGGTGCACACACAACAGATATGCGGTCTCGCTTGGTCGCTCGATGGTGAGCAATTTGCTACAGGTGGCAATGACAATTTGTGTTGCCTGTTCAGTGTCGACAAGGTCCTGAATTCTAAGGCTGAACAAGACGACGTAAAGATTGAGACGGAGCCGATATATCGTTCTCAGTCAACCACTCCCGCAACAGTCGAGGAACTTTCACCGAGTCCCTTGCCAAGAGAGCTGGGAGAACAAGCCCAGGCGGCCCTCAACCCAAGAGCGGCAGAGTTCACACCAATGGACAGGAGCGCGGAAACTTATCTGTCGGACGTGCCGTGGATATCTGACCCAGCAGCTTTACCCCAGACGTCCTATGTTACTCGTGTTGCCTCATGGTCTCGACATAGTGACGATTTTATTCCACCAGTCCTTCCGCCGAGCCCTCCTAGTCCTCCGGTCAAGACATGGCGGAATTCCGCAGCTGTCCAAATGTGGCAGCATCTCGCTGCAGTCAAGGCCATAGCTTTCTGCCCATGGCGTCCTCACCTTATTGCCACAGGTGGTGGCTCAAACGACAAGATGATACATTTTTTCCACACTACATCGGGCGCGGTATTGGCAACAATCTCCGTTAGTGCTCAAGTGACGAGCCTCAACTGGAGTACAACACGACGAGAAATCGCTGCTACCTTTGGCTACGCCCAACCAGATCATGCCATTCGAATTGCCGTGTTCAGCTGGCCCGACTGCAAGATGGTCGGCAGTGTGAAATGGGACGGCGAGCATCGAGCGCTGTTCGCGGTCACGTATCCCGGTGCCTCGGGTACACGACTACCGCTAGGTGCAGCCAGCATGATGGACGTCTCAGAACCACGTCGCGCCAGCATTCATGACGATGCCAGTCATGAACAAGGAAGGCCCGATCCGAGTAGAGACCCCCGACGCAGGAATAGACGACGAAGCAAGGAGATGGGAGAAGGCTGCCTAATCGTTGCAGCCAGCGATAAAAGCGTCAAGTTCCACGAGGTCTGGGGCACCTCTCGGGGACGATCGATCGCGGCCGCGGGACCCGGTGCTCTCGGTGGAAGCGATATCATTGAGATGGCGGAGGGCATTGACAAGGACGGGGATATCATACGCTGATGCTTTGAAACATACCCAGAGCTCCCACCGAGCCATTATGATCCACGAGTATCAATGCACATTGTTGGGCGAGGTTGCAAATTTGTTTGGTGTGGTACAACAACAAGGCAAAGGCTCACGAAACATGGACTAAAGGTAAGCAAAAGCATGAGTAGCTATAGAAAGAATGATAAAAACAAGATAAACATTGTCTTGACTGGACTCGAGGATCGCTCCTCGATCCATAGTGCACCATTCCTTGAGTGAGCTTCGGTCCCGAGTGCAGAGGAGCCTGACGAGAAGAATTACTTTGGAATGGTCTGGGCCAACGGATTTTACTAAACAAGTTGCATCATGAAACTTGATTCCATGCCACGAGGATAATCAAACACTTAAAGCTGCCTACCTATCGATCAGATTATGCTAGCCTCTGGATCCCAAAAACTTGGAACTTCAATGTGTCTAAAGTGCTGGTACCAGTCCAGTGCATGGCGAAGTACGTTCGTGAGCCAACCTCTAGTGCGTCCTGCCACGATCCTGCATTTCTTTCTTGTGTGGGCTTCTTAATCAGAGGACCAAATGGACATAAAATCACTCGCGTGTCTCATATAAATTCGGCTATTGTCTGCAGAGTTTTAGCGCACTCGATCGTTTGCTTAAATGGCAGTACATCGTACTGTAGGATAAATTCGCGATGATTTCCAAATTGAGCATCATAGGCTGGTAACGCCGCTCCCGATACGACTTTGCGGGAGGCTCTAAGCATGATGGGGAGGTAAAGTGTGTGTTATTCTAAGAGAGTCTATAAACGCGAATTGGTCTTGGGCGTTAGGCGGTTCTTGTATACATCCTCTCTTGTTCTTATAGAGTCGGAATAAAACGCTTTGTAGAGGCCAAACAGAGGTCATGCCAAGCTAGGATGACATTGGTCCTCTACGCAGCCAAGATGATATCCTAAGGATCTGTGCATCTCTTTGCTTTTGCGTCATGGGGCTTGGTCATTCACTCTCGACCTGTGCTTGGAGAATATACTCAAAGATTACAACGGCGTATTCTCTGCAGCACACTAAGCAAGTCTGCTCATTGTAGGAATGGCCTTGCGATGGGACTGGGGTTCATTATCACACGCCAACTATGAACTAGCAATTATCCAAATTATCGTGCTGGTGCCGCGCGATTATGAACGGCTTCCATTGTTCCCCTTTGTGCTTGGTTATTGCGGTTGCTTCGCATAAGCAACGAGCCGCCAACATTGGAGCGCATGGCTACCTACTTTTGGTGCAGTCACCAGAGCCCGCAGATGATTCGAGCCTCGGTAAAGTCCATCCTCACAACTTGCAGCTTTGCAGCAGGTGAGGGGGCGATGGGAGGGACAGGTCTTTCACACGGTGCTCGCAAGCCACTCGAACGCAGAAAGTCGACTAGGACAGATTTCTGCTCAACTGGCGGTTTCACCAATAGCTAGAGACGCATCTAGAATATAGAGTTAAGGTCGCAAAATAATGCTATAGCTTTTGTCCGTATACCACGAGTCTTATTGTCGAGCTAGCAGTGGACAGCTAAACAGAGTGGATGTAATTACTGCCTGATCCTCAACAGGTAAACTCAGTCGTCTCATCTGGCAGTGGGCAGGTTGGGAATGGATTTCCAGAAGGTCATAGGTGACCCTCCCTAGCATCAGTACTGTTCTAGCCTCTGGAAACAATGTTTCTAAGATTATCTGGGCGCAGATGGAGAAGGCTTAGCTGCATAGGTGCGGTGACTCGTCCCACTGCCTACCTGTAGGCTGTCGAACCACGCTCGACTCCTGCATATGCAAACCATCATCTCAACGTCCTAGATAGTATAGTAAACATCAAGGCTTCGCGCTTGGACGTTTGTTTGCCTGGTGCAATCGTCCGCCCTTTCTTGCGTCGCCACTCTTTAGCCTCAGCTAAGCGCGGATCAGCCCGCCATAGGCCAAATAAAGACGAGCGTGGTAAGGCTGCCCGCCTGCCCGCTGGTGGTTTGAGATGAAATGGTGTGAGGGAGAATGCAGTGTTGTTGTAACCTTGACCAGAGAACAAAGAGGAGTAATGAACGTTGGCAGGGATTTATGAACAAACCTACGGCCTCTCATTGGGTCGCTTGCCTCCGCACCATGCACGGATCTGTCTCCTCCCGGCCGAAACGCCTCGATGTGGATGGCCAGCAGCCGCTAGGATCGTCTGGCCACGATGGAGGTGCATATGGCCCTCGCGCGGAAATCTCCCGGGGGACCCTCGCTCCACAGGCCTGGAATCCCTGCTAGAGATCGGATAGGTCGACCGTTTTGCGCTGTCGATGGAATGCTGCCCTCTCCACGAAGGATCGTCCCGTCGCTTGTTGATGAGGCCGGTCTGCAGTCTGCTGCCGCCATAGACGCCCGGGGGGGGGGCTTTGACCCTCGTTGAAAGCAACATCAGTCTGCAGGTCTAACCTTAGGTTAGGAGGTACTATGTAGTCTGTAGTCAACCCATGCCATGCTCGGCCCCGTCGGTCATTTCTCACAATCGTTATTGTGCCATTGCCGGGGCAAGGTTTTCTTCGTTTCCTTTTCAACTCGTGTTTCCCGGTCCTGGGTGGTCAATGTCGCGACCAGGCCAGCCGACTTTGGAGTCTTGAGGTGGGAAACTCTTGGGCTCGCCGGGAAGAGACAATCATTCTGTAGAGGCTGTGACGATGGCCTCACTACTTCCCGCCGAGGGCAGCACGCTCGCTCCCCTGCCCGAGGTCCTTCGCAGCGCTCTGATTGCCGTCACAACACTGGCATTCCTCTCCTTCATCTCGACCGCCTTTCTCGTCATATACATCACATATCGGCTCATACGGTGGGATCGGGTCGTACAACAGACGAAACAGCAAGAAGTGGAGGAAAGGGCGAGGCGGGAAACCGAAATCGACGGCACCAATGACCTGTCTCTGGGTCTCGAGGAGCGCCACTATGTCTACCTCAAGGCAAAGATGCCCACGCCAACGAACAGCGAGCCTCCGACGCCACGGTTGGAGAAGGACCAAGCGCAGGAGCAGACCAAACATACCAGATGGAACCCAGTCCTCATGCTCATCTATAACCTGCTGTGTGCCAATCTGATAGAGGCTATGGCATTTTTGTTGAGTGGTAAGCAGCCTCGGTGTTACTGCTTTTCCGAGTTTGTCGTCATATACAATACTCTATAATGCTGTGTAATATTATAATCCATTCATGAGCTTGCTAACCAGTCATGCAGTGGTGTGGGTGGAACAAGATGGCATTTTTGTGCCAGCTGCTGCTTGCTGGGCACAGGGCTGGTTCATGCAAGTTGGGAAGCTTGTATGTAGCGGCATGTTGGTTCTCATCAGTAAGGAAATATTCCAGCTCACATATTCCAGCTCACCAACTCTTTGCTTTTGGTCGTCTGAAAATGATTATCGCCTCATTATACCTTGTGTTGACTCCATCGCTGACCACTCGAACCAGGCGTCAACACATATACCACGGTGGTCAAGGGTTATAAACTACCCCGTACACTCATTTACACATTAACGGCAACTGTATGGGTGATTGCCTTTGCCTTTCCACTTGCCGGGATATTGGGCTCGCATAATGGTGCAGAGCACGGCGGATTCTATTCACGAGCCGGTGCTTGGGTAAGCTTTTCCTGTCGGCGCGTCAACTGTTACCACTTTGAGACTGACTGGTATGGCAGTGCTGGGTCAACCCCGACTACACCGTCTTCTCGCTCTGGCTCGAATATTTCTGGATCTTCGTTGCCATGGCAGTGACTGTGTGTCTGTTGGTGTGGGTACTGGTCTCGCTCCAGAGGAACAACCAGTCGGCGCGCCACTTTCCACAAGTCCTGTGTGAATCCATGGAGCCGCGGGAGAAGAAGGAGCCGCCTAAGCCATCTGGTCACCATCCATCATTTCTTGTTTACCAAATCATCTACATCATCTGTACTGCACCCCTTGCCATTAGTCGTATGGCCGCCATGACTGGGACCAAGGCAGGCTGGGTATTCTACGGAATCGCTGGCGCCATGATTGCGTCGCATGGTAAGCTTCACACGATATCGTTTGCACATACTTGTGAATGACGCTGACAATATTTGACCACCAGGTTGGCTGAATGTGCTATTATGGAGCACCACGATCATTTTCATCGGTGATCACGACATCCGGGAGACGGGGTTGGAGAAATTTGCCTTCTTGAGAACGCCCGAGAGAGTGTACGGCAACATGGTCATGGTCCAAGGCGGCAACGACGCGGACGAGAATGCGGCACGACGTTGGTGGCCGCCGCGCTCGCCGTGTATCATCGCCCCGAGTCAACACAGCCGCCACGGCAGCGAGGAGTCCCTTCGGCGGAGTCGCTCTCTCGACCAGAGTGTCATAGAGGTGGAGATTGAGGCAAAGGTCGTGGTCGAGGATGTGAAAAGCAGTTATTCCGGCCTAGAAAAGGAAGGTGTCAGTTGAGCAATTTTTTCTTTCCCTTAGTTCGATACCCGATAGTAGTACAACAGCGCGTGATTTCGATTAAGTTCTGTCAAAGAGGCTAGTGTTTTTAGGTCTGGATGCTGCATGTTAAGAGACGACTGAGTAATCAACCATCTGTCACAAACGTGGCTCGGCATGACATGAATCATGATCCCACCAGTGACAGGTAGAAACGTACACTGAAAGCGAAATCGGAGAATTTTGTCAACAAGCTAGTGAAATTGAGTAAAAATTGGAATATATGTATCTTATTTACATTTATATGCTTCATATCGTCATCATGCCAGATAGTGGTATATGCAATGTATCCCCAACCCGCAAGTGCAATGCAGATAAAATCCAACAAAAGAGAAAACACCCCAAGAACAAGCGAAAGTGGTATAGGAGCGAGAGAAGACCGTGAGAGAAATATTCCAAGCAGGAGATCTATCCGGACCCTTGCTTTATCGTCAATGGATAATCGTCTCTTCGTGATATAAACAACGCTCTGTGGCGTATGGGCGTGAATCATAAGTGAGTTTGTAGCGAGCGTTCTGTCATCCCTGCTTCTCGTGTTTATGGGATTCCGCCGAGGACAATGTGCAGCAGGCGGGGGTCAGGGCCAGCGACGAGACCGGCTTGGTTCTCGCCGTCGGGGTTGACATCGTCGTACGAGAAGGCGTAGCCCTGGCCATCGGGCTCGTACTTGTGGATGATGCGGGAGTACTGGTTGTTGGGGTCCGTCTGGTAGTAGGAGGTGGCCGGGAGCTTGGGCTGGACGTTGCCGCCGTCGTCGAGGAAGGTGCCCCGGTTGAACGCCGCGCAGAGTCTGGGAACGACGGCCTTGTGGACGTCGTTGTCAGTCTCCATGATGGCAAAGGGACCAGAGTTGCAGCCAAAGATGTCGGCGGCCGAGGGCTTGGCGTAGCTTCGGTTGTCACCCTCGCAGAAGAGGTTGTTGCCACCCTGGACGGTACAGTTGACCAAGCCCGGGTCGGACTGAGTGTTGATCGTCAGAGGCTCGGTTGTGTACTTGGACCACTATATTGCGCAAGGTTAGCAAGGTTTGTCTTAAAATGAGGAAAGGTTATATGACTTACGACTTGGTCAATGTACGAGTTGAAGTAGTCACCAAAGGCGCTTCCATCGTCACTTAGATAGATGTTGGGGGCAACAATTCGCAGAGGAGTGCCGTTGGAATCGGTCACGCACAAGTCACCCCACGGCTGGCCGTCCGAGTTACCCTGGGCAACAAGATCGCTGCAGATTCCGGCGATGGCATCCGAACTCAGGCCCTTTCGGGTCTGCACTTCGCCGCTTCCCAGTGTCAGAGACATACCCATGACGAGACCAACAAAGTCGACAAAGGAGAGGTTTGCCCAGATGCCTTCGGCGAGGTAGGTCAACTCGACGAAGCCCCAGTTGATGTTGGTCGAGGGATCCTTGGGGTTGGCAAACGATGGCTCGACAAGCTGGATACCATTCGAGGCGACAGTAAAGAAGTCAAGCTCTCCCTCTGCGACCCAGACACGTGCCGCACTCAAGTATCCGGGAAGTTGGAACGTGGAGCTGCTTCCTTGTCCGCCTAGTGGTAAGGCGACGGTATCGTTAATCTGGACGGGAGCTGCGCTACCATGAGGATCTGGGTAGTACCAGCCTCCGTTTGGCGACAGGAAGACAACAGATCCAGCCGCGTTCCGGCCCGTGATGTAGGCGTTGACCTTGGCCCCGCCCATGTTATTGGTGATGGATATTTGGAAAGAGCCGGTGGTATTGAGGCTGGCTTGGGTCTTGACTGGATGGGAAGTTCCATTGATGGTGTTGTCTTCGGTGATGATGATGTCCTTTACCGTACCAGGTGTAGCCACCATTGGTGCTGCAAAGCTAGATGCATAGAGCATCGATAGCACGGGAAGGACAAAGTCTTGCCGGAAACGCATACTGACTGACTCGTGAAGAAAGGGACTATTGTTGAAAAAAAGGAAGAGTTCCAATACAGGTGATCGTAAAGAAGGATCAGACCAGTTTGAATGTGAAATGATAATGTTTCAAAAGTTATTATTGCGGAAGACATCCTACATGTTATATATTCGAATCGATCATCGATCTGCTCGGTCTGATCCGGAGAGAGCGCCTCCACCAGCCCAACTCCACGATCCTCCCTCCTGGAGCCTGGACCATGTGATGGCCGGGCAAAAGCCGTCTGTGGAGTGCGGCTCTGACTATACACACCCAGCCTGGTGAGTGGGTTGTCTCCATCTATTCGTCTTACACTGACATAGTTGGCGGTCAACGGTGATTTTTCAGAGGTCACATTGTCTGCTGTCGAGAGGATCACCACCTGCTAACACACATATTCTTACTCAGGCCGAGGAGCCATCGTACCCGAACCTTCTTGGAACATGATTCTCGGCCCGGGAATGGCTGGAATAACGGTACAGCCCCAACCTGTCGGATGGTGTAAGCGCGGTAAGGTGACCACCGGCCTGTAGGAGAAGGCTTCTAGGGCTTTTCGAGATCACGCGTTCTTCCACGCCGCCGTTTGAAAACATGCATATTTGATAGCTGCCACGAGTCTTTTTGACCGCCCGTTAGCACATAGCACACATAGAAAAGAAAAAAATTCTTGACACATATAATGGAGACTGCAAGCGCGAGTCATGGCCGGCAACGGCGAAGAAACTCATCACGTCGGAGGGGGATCTCATTTCATCGTGCATATATGGGGCCCGGAGGGAAAAAACGTCAGTCATTACTTGCATGTCCCGTGATGCGTCGTACCTGCATACGCATTATTCGTGGGATCGATCTTTCAACGCTCGTTGGGCTGTCGCAACGGTGCTTCGCAAGTGTGTGTGGCTCTGTGGCTCCGTCGGAGGCGAACTAACACTACGCGGTAGTTATCACATGTTCACATTCTCCAGACTCGAGCACTACCGCTAATGTGTGGGGTAGGGTCGGGGAAGGAGAGGAAGAAAAATGATCTCAGGCCGGTCAGCTGCCGAGAATCAGAACTTTCGAGGCACAATATGGCCCTATTGATTTTTGATTGGATCGTGTCTGAATAGTGGTGGTCGGAAGGGCTTATTCGTGGTTGGCAGTCCGGTTCGGCAGAACAGCGGAACGGATGGGCAAGATGGAGGTGGCTATAGTCAGCCCTCCCAACCCATTGTATAGGAGGAGCAGAAACTTTTGAGGTGAGGCTTTCAAATTCTCACGGGACGCGCACGCATGGTGGGAGATCGGGCGGGAAATCTACGAAAAAGCAACACCTCTTCGGCCGAGAAATATCGTCCTGCTGCCAGATCAGCCCCTTTGTTCCTCTATGCCGTGACACGGTTTGTGCTCTGAGAAGTTGCCGTTCTGTTGCTATATTAAGACATTGAGGCTCCGGACACCCCCACGCTGCCGTGTTATAAAACCCCTTTCTCCCTTGGAAACACTATGCAACTGTCCAAAGCAGTTTGCTGTACCCCTGAATTTAAGGAGCATGTAAGGAACATCTTTGACGTTGACCTAGAAGCAGTATTTGCAGCAGCTAAAGTTCATTTGGGGATGGGGAGGTCGAGTAGCTAGCCATGATGAAAACTCACAGTAGTTCTCTGCAGCTTGCTGTAATGTTGCGAATTAAGGTTCAAATGCCGCCACTCGTTTGCCATAAAAGCTGCCCCTGACTAGACATGCAAGTCTCATGGCCGTCGAGTAGGTAAAATGAACTTACCTTGGTGTTTGGAGGACGTCGGTCGTTCTCCGGCGACTACGTGTTCGACATGATGATGGTTGCATCACGAGAATATGGCTATTTCGTAGAAGGAAATCGTATGAGGCTTGAGTGTGCTACTATAGTTCGAGAAGGACGGAACAAGCCAGCACTGGTGGCAGTCCAAAGCGACCTTGCAGGTTTGGTTGCTCTCTCGACGATAGCATTCGGCATCTTCCAGGAATTAACCACTAATCCTAACTCAACCGTGTCACCAATATAACATTACCTCCATGAGCATATGCCAGGGACGGTCCAAGTGGTTTTCAGCCCTTGCATCAACAAGAGCCGGTTCAAAATAACACACGTTGATACTCAATCCAAAACCAAGCCCGAAAGCGATAGCGTTTGGCTGGCAGCATAAACTTTCTTCGCTAATCTAGACGACCCATCCGCCGTCGACAGCGAGCTGTTGTCCAGTAATGTACGATGACCTACGTGATAGTCAGTCAGAGGTTCATATGATCGGCGTAAGCACTGCGTGACTACAAAAAGCTACCACTATCGTTTGGTATAAAAGTGGTGGATGTAAGTCGCACATACCAGTCACTCAAAAGGAACATTATAGGCCGAGCCTGTTCGTGCGCCTCCGAAACTCTCTTTTGAATTGTATCGGATGTCACATCTGGAGCTTCTATTCCGGCTTCTTTCAAAGTCGCCAGGGCATTCTCCATCATGAGAGTGTTGGTGTGGCCACTGATAAGTTCAGAATAGTCATCCGAAAGTTTGCACTCAACTTACGGTGCGGTCGCATTGACTCTGATACCTTTGGGGCCGCACTCCTTGGCAACAGCTTTCGTGAGGCCCAGTAAGCCATGCTTCGCAGCACAGTATGGCGCATAGGAATCGAGACCAATGATGCCAAGAATGCTGCCGATATTGACAATGGCGGCGCCGCGTGTCATGTGTTTGAGCTGGGCTCTCATGCTGTAGAAGACGCCGGTGAGGTTGGCGTTGATGACGGTATGCCAGGTTGATGACTTCATCTCGGTGATGGGAACCGCCTCTGGTGCTTCGAGTGCTGCTGCGTTGACAGCTCCGTCCAGTCTCCCAAATCTGTCGACAGTGGCTTGAATCCAGGCCTCGACCTCGTCCTCATTCTCGATATTTACATTATAAGAGAGCACACCATTCTGGCCGTATGGTGATAACTCAGCGACCTCCGCTCCAACTTGGGAGATTCGTTCCTCGTTGCGGCCACAGAAGGACACGTATGCGCCAAAGTGTGCAAGCGCGAGAGCAGTTGAGCGTCCCATCCCGGAAGAGCCTCCCGAGATCGCATAGGCTTTGCCTTTGAAGCTTGCCTCCAGAGGGATCTGCTCAGGCTTGAGCTTGTGCTGGTCAATTGGTGTTTGTGTTGACATGATGAAAAGCTCCTCAAGTCGTGTCAAGGGAAACATGTATGAAGATGAGATCCAGACTTTTTAATGTGTGTACTGGTGTAACAGTCGGATTGTCAACGTCATTGCAGACCCAGATTCTGCAAGGACAATCAGTGGCGCTCTTTCCCGCCCTCATTGGTAAGACCCAACATGTATAGAAGGGAGCTGGTGGAGGTATATGCTTATGACCCCACCCACCATGAGGGTGTAACATAATCACATTCTATTGCCCAAAGGTAATTTTTACAAAGAAATTGAGAGGGGGAAAGGTTGACCTGATTATCTAGTATTCTATCTATCCCATCGCGCAGAAAAGCTTTCAGGCTCAAGCAGATTCTCAAAGGTTGTGATCATCTAAATTTTAGGTTTTGGCTGTAACCGAAGAAGTTGGCAGCAAATACTATTAACCGAATGCAATGTAGGTGCCCCTAGACAGGTGTCGCCAGCAACCGATTCATTTATTTGGAATAAAAGGAGCATGATTCTGCCATATCTCTACTACACGACAAGAACCATACTCAGGACCATGATCGGCCGGCCGGCCACGAGTCTTTGTAATTTGTGCGAGGAAACCACATCTATCCACTTGACAAACACAAATGATCCGATTCCCATCCAGCATCTCGGCTGAATAGTAGCACCGTTTTGTAGCCCTATGGACCGGCGCGAACCGCTATTGCTAGTTTCCGAGATTATCTTCTCCATATGTTCGGCGATCCAAGAGGGTCTTCGGAAACCTTTCGGGGGTCCCAAAGTGGAGATCAACGCGACGCTTCGTAGCGGCGCCTTGGCTGTTTGTAGAAACATGACTTTGTTCCTGGCCTCGAAACTCTCTAGATATTGCGTTGGAAGCCTCAACGGACTTACCGGCTTCCTAACAAAAATGATATATATCTCGTCCCAAGAGCCAAACCTTTTTATAGCTCGGTCCGAAAGATAAAAAACGTTGTTTGCCCATCAGAGACCAATGTAACCCTGGTGAGAAGGACTCTGTGGCTGACGATCTGCTTTCCAATATCACATCCCAGAGTTCGTTTCTCATTCCAAATTATCAATTCATGTATCTTCCTGCAAATCCAAAATATTTAAGCATCATATTGAGCCGCAAGGCATGATTACCACCTAATACTACGTCACTTTTATCTACGCGCGGGCATACCTCTGCCCTAAAATCCTCCAGATGGGCAAGTCCCCGCCTTCATGGAACCGGGGAACTTTGGATTGGCTACTATCTCACTACGCTGTGTTGGCGTTCGCTGTTCGCTCGTCTTCCTTCTTCTTCTCTTTTTCTAAATGGCAATATGCACCCGAGCCTGTCTTCATAATTGGTTTGCCCATAATTTCCCTGTTTTTGCGGCGGCATTATTACTTCTCTCGATGAGTGCGTTTTCAAGGATGTCTAATACGGGACGAAGTATACGGATGGGATATCCACATTGGCGTTTATACCTAGTTAGTCCAGAAAACATTTGCTCAAGTCCTTATTACCAAATTTCAAGTATCGAATGAGATCCAGAAATTCCATGTGCGCCCAAGCACGATCTTTATGCGACCATCAACATTTGCATCAGCTCAGGCAGTCTTGAGACATGATCTTTGTCGGATACTCATTACCGGTGCTAATAGAGCTGATGTATACTACAGTAAACTCTCAAGCATTTCCGAGTTCTTTCAACATTAGATCTATGTTTCAAGATCCGAGATTATGCCTGAGTCAACAGACTAGAGGTTGTATCAATTCCTCTGATGGGTATTGGGTACCCAGATGTACAGGAGTATCGACAACCGCCAGCATGTGGATGTGGCATAACCACAATAGACGGCGAATAATTGAAGATGAATCTACTTCACCGTGGGCAAGTATGACTTCCGCACGGCCGACGATACCGGGCGAAGCAGGAGTGTCGGCAGAGGTGGAGTCCGCTGCGGGCACCCGATGGCGAAGGCCCATCGGAGGTTGCCGCACTGCAAGACCGGCAGTTGAAAACATGTACGGCCGCACGGTAATGCATCTACCTACATCCCGACTGATTACCTACTGCCGATATGCTTTCTTACTGTCGCGCACATCTAGATATACCTGGTACCTCAATCCACATGATTTATTGTTCGGCCACGATTTCGATGTGAATTATTAAACAAGTCAGGCACTCATACCGACAAGGTGTGTGGCTCTCTGTGACCGAGGTTATTCTGTGTCCAGTGAGACGAACGAGATCAGATCTGCTCGACTTTGGAGCGGTCCAAGCCCAAGCTTTGTTCCTGTTTCGATCAGACACCAGGCAAACAAAACAAGAGCATAATGTAATCTAGAGAGAATGAAAGAAGAGGTCATCAAAGGTTTCAATGTGACCAATTCGCCCTCACCGGATGACCCCAAAGGTCAGAGACGAATAGAGCGCTAAACCATAATCGGCTTGGCGTAGGCCCTTTATCGCAGCATCCATCACGTTCCTCTCCAGCCAGTCCCGACTGGGCCCCCCGCCTTCCTCTTGTCTCTGCAATGTGCGCTGTGTGATTCCTTGTCTGCTGCCTCTTGACCGACCCGCGCCTCAAGTCGTCGCACCCTCCGGCTCTCCCCTCCTTACCGGTTTCCTGCCTTCATCATACTCAAACGCTTGACGATAGTCGCAACAGCTTGAACGTGTCACAGATACTACCAAACTGCTTGCTTCTTCATTTGACAGAGGCATCCAACAAGGTCAGTCATTCATCTCAGTTATCCGTTACCCAGGTTTCCAGTCACCAGCTCTCTTCAAGTCATCCTTCCTCCTTACATGACCTCCCGTACCCAGGTAAGGTACCTTCCTAGGCATCATCCCTGACCCCACGTCTTCCATCTCGTGCCCCCCGCCTTAGCATCAAAGGTCCAAGGTACCGCTTCCCGATTGCAGTGGCTGAGATCCAGTGATCTTCCGTTCAGTCTTCGTCCTCAGGGAGACAATCACAAGTATCTCGCACGCCGTATTGAGCCATCGAGGTACCTAGGTCATCCAGGTAATCGCCCCTCTACGCTCCAGGCAGTACAATACCTTCCTTGGAGCTCGGGGCTTCAAACCACCCCGCCTGCTGAGCAATCAGTCAATCACCTCCGCCGATTAAGCAATCGGCGCACGCAATCCGGTGTACAGGTACCTGCTGGCCCAGCTGTCCAGGTGACTAGGCAGGCAGTAAGGTTGCAAGTCACTCACCCAAAACCTACAACTCCGGCACCACGATTGCCTTGTAACCTTTCTTCTTCCTTCCCATTCCTGCCAACCTACCTATTCACCCAACTCCTGCATCTTTTGGACCAACAACCAGACAGTAAAGCTATCCTCTTCATTTCCACTGACCAAAACAACAGCGTTCTGTCGCATCCCCATACACCTCAACAACAAACGACAGTAACCCCCCGTCAACGTCATCCTCTCGCCCACCATGCGATCCAAGTTCAAGGACGAGCACCCCTTCGAGAAGCGCAAGGCCGAGGCCGAGCGAATTCGCCAGAAGTACGCCGACCGCATTCCGGTAAGTTCATCTGCATTTACTGTTGCTTTCCATCCAGTCACGTCGTGGTTATCGTCGCCGCTGTCGCTGAGCGCAACTCCCCGCTGTGCCATCTACACCGCTGCCTGCTATCGCTTATCGCCGCTACCACCGGCACTGTCGCTGCCATGTTGTCATCGCCCTCGCTTTGTCGCAACGGCAGCGTCTGGATCTTTTGCTATTTTACCAACGATTACATGGCACTACGGAATGCTAACGTCCCTTGCAGGTTATTTGCGAAAAGGTCGAGAAGTCTGATATCGCTACCATCGACAAGAAGAAGTATCTGGTACCCGCAGATCTCACCGTCGGCCAGTTCGTCTACGTGATCCGAAAGCGCATCAAGCTGTCTCCCGAGAAGGCCATTTTCATCTTCGTCGATGAGGTTCTGCCTCCCACGGCTGCCCTCATGAGCAGCATCTACGAGGAGCACAAGGATGAGGACGGGTAGGTTTCCCCCAGATTGGAAGAAGTCCAGGCAAACGCAAGACCTTTGGCTGACTTTGGATTTCTCTAGTTTCCTCTACATCACATACTCGGGCGAGAACACCTTTGGCGAGTCCGCTTAAGCCTGCTTTCTGCGCAATTTCCTCCTTGTCACCTCCGGCGTTCTACGGTTCAGGCTTTTTCTCGATTGACAGTCACTCGACGGCACCTTTCGATGATGTATTTTTTGTGCGGTTAGGATGGGCCAGATTCGATTCGTTCCGGTCAGACATCCATACTGGCAAGTGAGAATGGACAAGATGTGCATAGCATAATGGCATTCAGACCGCGCCTACGAATCAAACGCACTGTTCCCGCTCTCATGCCTCCACAGTTGATGTGGTCGCCATTAGCGCTGCAATCATGAGATGGAGTTGGGTATGTCTTGCCGTACTTGTTAGATTGTTAATCTAAACCAAAGTGGCTTCTAGCCCACCAAACTTGATTTTGATGCTGCAGTTTTGAAGTGATGGTCTTGTCGTACTCATCCTCCGGTTGGCCGCAAAACCTGTGCTATATAGGGCGTGACTCTGGCACCCTTCTTATCTGTAGTCTTGCCATGGGAGTCTGTTTTGCTGGCAGCATGTATGTATGGTGTCTGAGGCTGGTGTGAGCTTGACCCGTCAAACGGCAAGTCGCCAGCAGAACACTTGGATTGATATCCGCTTGCATTCAGTAGACGACGAAGCTCTTGACCGGGCTTAGAGACTACAAACCATGGATCTAAGACTGATTGCTTGCTTATATAGTCCGAATGCCACTGATTTCTGTGCACCTATGTCCAAAAAATAACTGCACGAGAAATACACGAAAGCCATAAATCAGTGGATCAGTCTCCCATTTTGTTCGGTAGCCTTTCTGTTTCGATGCCTGTCGAAATCTTCTAGAATCAAGGGATGCCCAATAGGACGGGCGGTCAAGAACAACATTGCAATGAAGCGGGCATCCATACAGAGTGCTAGTCACCCATTCTACAGCATACGAATAACGGTATTTCGGTAAAGCGATGCGGCAAGCATATCCCTTCAATAGATAGACCTTGGTCGAAATACAACGGTTTGAAAGCTCAGAATTTAGAACCTCCGTTTCAGCAACACAGTAGCATTTTTTCGGACGACACCAAACCACTCGTGATGCCCTTGCCTCAACTCTTGGTCTAATCCGATGCCTGATCACTCGGGACGGACAACAACAAGTGTGACCCCAATCCATAGGCGGTCGGGATCGATGACTACACCAGAGTCAGTATATGGATTGCGCTTCTGTACAAAGGGATAAACTACCTGAAGTTCCGGCAGGTCTCCATCGAAAGTCATAAGCTCCGTTAAATGGCCTCACGCCCATGGTGCCGCCCTCTTCAATGTCGCCCCGCGACTTGAACTGCAGCTCCGTCTGGACGGCGTCCGTGTCCGGGTTGCACCCGTAGACGACGTCCCAGATGGCGCGGGGGTCTCCCCGCTCGGTCATGAACATCTTGGTCGTGTTGTCCTTGACCTCGTACTCGCCGTTGATGACGGCGCGGCGGATGGGGTCCCAGGGCAGGGTGATGACGCCGTCGACGAGCGTGAGCTCGCCGGTCGCGTTGCCGGCCGGGCTCACGAAGAGGTGCTGGTCCCCGCCGCCCCAGTCCCAGAGGTTCAGGAAGTGGTTGTGGACGTCGGGGTACGAGGCATTCTGGAGCTGGATGGAGAAGGGCTCGTCGATGCTGTTGGGCAGGCCGATGCCCGGGATGACACAGGCTGCGGCGACTGTGCTCAAGACGCTTACCAAGGCGAAATACATGACGATTCTGGTACGGACTGATACCGGTCTGTCTTGATAATACTTTGCTCTTTCAGATTCTTATGCTTATTTGCTCTCTTATATGCCATCGAGGCGCCTCATCTATGCGGAGGTGCCAAGACGTCTATACGAAGTCGTGCATTCTATTGAGGTAATGGGGTCACTGGTGTCGCATTTTTGGCTGCAGCTTACTCACATGTATTGCCAGAAATTCCAGACATTCGCTGCCTATCATCCAGTCATCGATGGTCGACATCAACTTCCATTTGAGCGCTGGACCAATACCCGGCAACTTGGCAACCACCCTGCCGACCCCGGATTCTGCCCATTTGAGGGTGAGAGGCTGTGCTTACCATGCCAGCTCCAGACATTTCGAGGCATATTTTTGTGATACAGAAGGACCTCCAGACCGCAGCCCGTCGATAATATAGTTGCAGACGGCTCTGCCTCGTCAACAATCTGGAGTTCTCGCAAAGGAGAAGGCATGGGCACGACGCATCCTCGATTGGCAAGAAAAAACAAACGGAATGACCACTCCCAAGCCCCGGGTGCTTTTCTATGCCCTACAACAACAAATGATTAAACATCTATCGCGTTCCATTGTCTGACAAGCAGCAGGCTTGGGTAAAATAAAATGGAGACTCTTGCTGCCGGTCGCTGTGACGTTGAAATAAACTTGTGCCTATTGTGGACAATCCCTGTTTCCGCTGGCCAATGCTATCTTCATACTCGGCACCATGAAAATAATGGAAAATACCCAGGTAGGTACTTATGCACCAGATACATCTGCATGCACTTTTGATCAAAATTTGCTCAGTGTATGACGGTCTGGCATCATATGAAACTGCTATGTGACTACCCCAAGACTACCTATGCTGCCAAGGACGGCTTGCTTTACAGAAAGCACAGTTATTCCATGTACGGAATCAATAAGAAATGTCACTTTGCCAACGCATCCGCAAAAATCCTCGATCCCTCCCTCGATATGGTTCAGGCTAACTGCTAGCTGAATCTATTGCTGATCAACTGTAACGGCGGGATCTTCGTCAAAAAAACGAGATCTGAGAATGGTGGCCACAACGTCGGCTATTGCTCAACTTGCCTAGACCAGGTACCTTCTGCAGGTACGGATGGCTCTGAATAGTCCGTCTCCAATCCAAGTTCGCACCATGGTCAGGCACAAGAAAAATGAATGGAAATACCGATATCTTGATGACTATACGTGTGGCTCGTGCGCTAGAAAGCTTCGTCATGGAGACGGGAACTAGCAATGCGTCGGTACACAGTGGATGACCTCATAGACTTTGCAGCAGCGCGGTGACGTGCGTGCCGCAGGACAAAGAAACGGCAGCAGAGTCATTCAAAAGGGACGTCATGGCTTAGGGGACGTTTTCTGGACATTTGAGGTTTTATACATAAGTTTGCTCGCTGTTGACTACACAAACACCTCAACACCTACTTGAACTATTAGTCTATTACTACTACCTGAATCAAAGATAGATCACATCTTAATTCGCAAAAATGTCCGACACGAACCAGAACCAAGTCTCTTCCGGCGGCAAGGCAGGACCAGTCCAGGGTGGTGCCAACACGGTCCAGAACTCCGGAGTCAGTTTCGTTCTCTGTACAAACAAGCAAGAACAGTCACTAATCCAGTACAGGTCTCCGGGCCCAACTTTGACAACCTATACCTCCAAAAGCGGTCTACGGACTCGGAATCCGTAGCCAAGAGAGAGAGCCTCTCGGAGCAACAGCCACAGAAGGGCGTCATTGGCAGCATGGTCCAAAAGTAAGTCCCATGTATCTCGAGCTCACTGTACCAGGACTAACGTGTTGCCAGGATCGTCTCAGGACCTGGAGGTCCGAATTCGTCAGCAAACTAGTAAATGATGGACATGAAGTCTTTTCGAAGTTGGAAGCATGACAGATAACCGCCGCCGAGAAGCGGTTTTGGTGTACAAATAGTTCGAGTCTGTTTACGGACATGCGCCGGGCAAAATAACGGCAGGTAGATGCGTACTTGCTGTATAGCCGTTGCGCGTCCCCGGGGATGAACGAATCAAGCCAGCATTACAGAAGCAACTGCTTGATGGCTGAGGAACTCGGAAGTCGAACTTCTCATGGAGTCATGAAGACAGGAGAAACCAGCATGAGTAGCTTCGGAATCACATCCACCAAATAATGATACAAAAATAATGACAATCTCATACCTGTCTCTGCGTGCGCTTTCTTGAAGCAGACAATTGTCTTGCTCGACTCGAAATCTATTTTGAATATCATATTCTAGTCTATATTCTTGAATATTCTTCAATGCTATTTTGTTCTAAGCAGAGGTCCCCTCTTGAATGGCTGGGCAATTCTGAGTTCAGTGGTCGGCGGCAGCTCGTTCTGTGTCCAATAAATGGTTCCATGTCGAAGCCAGTGGGCGTAGGTCCCCGGGACGTCGTCGGAGCCCACGTGCTTCCTCCACAGTGAGCTGAGGGTATCGCCCTTGACCCTCAAAATCAGGCCAGTCGCGAGCTTGAAACCAAAACTCCGGCTCAGGCAACCCTCGACAATCTCTCGCGCCCTGGCCTGCTGCTCGCTCTCGGCCTCGCCCGCGCGGGGCAGCGGCAGCGACATGAGGTCGAACGCCAGCTGTCCGTCCCAGGCCGTGTACTCGTTGATGAGCTGGGCGCCGACCATGAACTCGATGGCGTAGACGTGGCGGCGGACGTACTCGCGCCCGTCCCAGCCATCCTCGGGGTCCTCCAGGCCCATGGCCATCTTGAGGCACTGGCCCTGCGTAATGTAGTCGGAGAGCATGATGCCGACCTCGAGCGGGCCGTACGTCCGCCCGTTCTCGGTGAAGGAGCCGCTGTAGGTCATGTGCGGCACGCCCTCGAGCAGCGGGCTGGCGTGCATGCCATCGGTGCTCGTCCTGCCACCGTCCTCGTCCCACAGCGCCAGGAAGAGCTTGTGGGCGCGCAGGAACAGCGGGTTGTTGCGCCGCGCGCAGAGGAAGTAGTTGGTCAGGGACATGTCCCCGGGGTCGCCGCCGCTGTACGAGAGGACCTCGTAGGGGCTGTCCGGGCTGCCGAGGGTCTCGCTCCACAGGCGGTCGAGGTCGCCGATCTGCAGCATGCCGACGTCGGCGTACACGCCTCCGTGGCGCAGCAGGAGCGGCCACCGGACCAGGTCCGAGGTGTGCTGGACGGCGTGGTCCCCGACCAGGGTGCCGTCTCGGAAGGCGCGCGGGAACATGTCCGGGTCTTGCACGTCCACCCAGTTCTCGATGTTGAGGGGCGAGCCGGGCTGCCTGTCCATGACGCGGATCGCCCATCCCAGCTTGGAGAGGCGGCGATACCAGGCGCGGATGTTGCGCTTCGAATAGGGATGCATTTTGGCGAACCCGCTGTGCCAGAAGAACCACACGTTCTTCTCGTCGGTCACGGGCTGGGGATGTAGTAGATCATGGTCGATTTCCGAGTCTGGTCTCAGATCCAGAAGCTCTGTGGGAATGGCGCGCATTCCTTTTGGTATTTGGTAGTCCATGTTGCGCTGCTGTGTTGCTGTCGTGCTGTTCAGCGGCAGTAGCATCAACTATGGACTTTGTGGATTGATCCTGATGAATTCAACGAGACACCTGAATGAGATCGATCAAGTATTTGTGAGAATAGTATGTTGAGACTCTGATATTTTTCGGGCATTTTGCTTGCTTAAATAGAACATTGTTGAGACGGTGCTCGCGTTCATTAACAAGCGTGATGATAAGCCTGGTGTTCTAGAAAATGCACAGAAAGAGCAACTGGACGGTGGATTCAGGGGACTTTACAGCTACAGTGGATCTTTGATTGCATATTGTCCAATCAGAGGTCGTGTCTCACTATGAATCATAGGCAAGTCATACAGAATATTACTGCTGGTGATACCCTAGCTGCAGTCATTGTATGCGCTAATGCACTCTTTTTTTTTTTTTTTTTTTGGCTGCGCCGTCTTGCTTCGCCGATGTGTATCTTAGGTATTCTTTGTATTGCGTACATCAGAACTTACATCGTCCATCTTATTGTATATTGACATGAACACCAGGCTGAGCTGGTGAAAATCGAGCGCAACGTTGCGAGAAAACTGACTGTATGGCCTTGATGACGGTGAAATTCTCGATATAGATTGGTCTCGTCAGTGGTTGCTTGAGATTCTGGCTATTTCCGATGCGCACCAATCTTTGTTGGAGTTGGAATCTTGAGGTGTTGAGGGCCATTTAATGACCCTTTAGATCAACATATATTCAGATCTCAGAAGCAGAAGAGTAAAGTAAACAATGAATTCTAAATGTCACGATTGCTCGTGTGCAATGCAGTAGATAAGTATCTTGCGGAATCAATGATTTGTCGTTTCACTCTGACCTTTTTTGTTTGTCCGGCGACTAGCATCGGAAGACTATACCTTCGTTCACGTTCGCACGCACCATATATTTACTCGGAGTCCAGTTGAGCCATTTGCTTTGATAATGTCTGGGCAATTGATTTGCTTGGACCTCCTGAATGATTCTGACAGACGACGTTCACCAATGAAGCCAGACCACATTCGGCCGTGACACTGCAACGGTAGACGGATCTCCGAGATCGTGGTTATTCTACTCCCCGAAACCCCAAAATCAGGTTTCCCGTGGACAGGGGCACACGACCAATAGCATGTTGCACCGGCATTGATCCAAGTGCGGTGTTCGCGAAACCTGGATCAGGACATACGCTGTTGACATGCAGGCCATCGTCATGGTAGAACGTAGACGGGGGTACAGACAGATCCCAGACGAAAATCTGAGGTTAGGGTGGCGGTCAATCGCTAACCGTTGTCAACCAAGAATTTATGAGCAGATTATAATCTGATGGTCGAGCTCGTGTTGTTTCTTGCTTTCCACTTTTGCGATTCGAATCCGAGCGTCAAATTGATCTCTCCGAGCATTTCTAGACGCACAATGCCAAGGACTCAGGAATCATGACATCGCCGCGCACTCTGCTCGGCCCCCTCACGACGACATGGACTGCGCCGCCAGTGTGTTCTTATGCCATGGCGCTGGGGTGCTCTACCTGCTCGACCGGCTGGCAGGGGCAAACGTGCAACTCAGCGAGTAATGCCCACGACTGGACCGACTGCTGGCCGCCGCGCGCAAGTTCAATGATGGATCCGGGTGTGATGATGGGCTGGGGCTTTTATTCACCCGGAATCGCCTGTCCGCAGGGCTATACTACAGCTGCCATGGCGACATCAGGTGGAAGCACGGGATGGGGACTAGAGTACAGTCTCACTAATGGGGAGACGGCCGCAGCGTGTTGTCCTACGTACGTTAATTGCTCTAGAAGTTGTGGGAATTCAATATCAATAACACATGTTCGATAGTGGCTTCACCCCATCATTAATCGAAACCTTCGACACATACGCTGCAACATGCGTCAATCTCGCAACATCAACGAGTTTCTCGACGGTTGTCTGCAACTCGGGCAGTTTCGAGGACTTTTCCCTGCTCGAACTACCCAACGATGACATGAAGACATTCACAGTCTATGCGCCGCTGTATCAGCTAAATTTCAAAGCCTCTGATCTACCCCAAACGACGAGTTCGGGGCCAGAGCCGACATCGTCAGACAATGGCGCTAGTCCGTCTTCCACAGGTTCATCTGTTCCAACAGAGACTGGAAACCCAACGACAACGTCGGACCCAGTCGCTTCACTCATCCCGTCTTCTTTGCGATCAAGCGCGACGTCTTCAGCGACATCGGGCGCAACGGCATCGGGCACTGGCAGTAGTGGGATGCCCACAGCTACCAAGATCGGAATCGGTGTTGGCGTTGGTGTAGGTGTTATTCTGCTTCTCATAGCCGCCTTCTTTGTCGGTAGATCACGGCGCAAGGACAAGGTATCAGCGGCGGAGGACGGAGAAGCTCCTTCGAGCTCACTCGGCGCGACGTCTACAGGCCTGGGCAGGAAGAAATCGACACGGGTGGAGCTGGGAGGCGCGGAAGTAGTCGAGCTGGAAGGAAACGACACGCAGGAGTTGCCAGCCACAGCACTCTCCGTAGGAAGACTGCGGCAGCCGGCCGCTATATTCGAGTTGGAGGCAGATTATCCGAGCACGCTCGCGCCTCCGACGCCGCGCTACGGACGCGGTGATACGCTGGTCAGCTTGGTGACATCTTTGAGACAGGGCGCACACAGTCCAGTGAGCCCGATGACACCGTCGAGAGCCAGTCATGAGAGTGCTGGTCGGGCACATCAAAGTCATTTACGAAATGGAGTAGCATGAGCAACGATACACTGTGATCCCCCCTTTCACCATACACGATTCAGGATAGTGTTGTTGGATGTAGTCAAGATCAAAATGGTGTTCGAATTCCAGATTTTGAAATTGAAAAATGTATGATTATCAGAAAGCATTTCCAAAATCTAGTGCATTGTTTGAGTTCGCATGATGCGCTTCACTCCGCCACTTAGACACCACCTGCTGCTTGGACTTCTCAAGAAGCAACCCAAATGATTCGTTTATTCGAAACTTGCTACTGATTCGAGTATTCGGACCAGTTATTCATATTCACTGCCGCCATTCATCCAAGCCACTTCAGGTATATGCGCAAAATAGCACGTTGATTGTTCGAGCTATAATTCATCAAGTCATCCTTATCTCATCAGTCTCTATCCAAATGCCATAATGCAATATATTTGTCTGGTCAGTACAGCAGGTGTACAGGACACTTCGCATAAAATTCTCATCCGGGTGGGGAGAGTCGGTATACTCCCGCATGTGGCCGGCCACTGCAGAATGGGGCGCCAGCATAACACAACATTCGGCAACATAGCGATGAAGGAGTGGTTATTCTTGTTCTTGATCGCCCTAGCAATGCCGCCATGAAGCAGATTCAACCAAGAACTGGCAGTGCCATAATAGAGAGATAGAATGCCCAAGACCTGACACAGACCCAGAAAAGTACACGCAGAAGTAGTCGTCGCGGTGAAACGAGAGATCCCAATGTTTTTGATTAATTTCTCTAAGTATAGGAGGTCAAAGCCAAATAAGCACGATCCAGGAACATCGTGTAAACTGCCTGTCTCGATGAATTGGAAGTCAGGACTGCTACAAGATGATAGAGTTCAGCCCTCCCGCTTCTGAACATGTCCCGGCTTAATTGACTCTGATGGAAGGCTGAAACAGCAATTAGCAAATGCATTCGCGGCGACTTTCAAGTCTCGCCCTGTATCTGACTCTGCACACAGTCCGGAGACGTTCTCGACGAGCAGATATATCTATCTGATATCAACGATAAATTTGCTCTCCTGTCTTATCACATGCCTTGGCCTCCAATGGTTCCTTGGTCTTTTCCCACCAAGGGCCGACTAGACCAGAGATAGTATGATTCAACTATCGAGTGCCGTGAGTTTGTGCTAATTCTAGAGAGTGGCGTTCCTGGCCTGTCGCACCAGTGGGCACTGCAATGTCATGCGTCATACCCGCTAGTGATGGGAGTTCTTAGGAAGAGCATCCGCGGCCGTCCCATCTGAATACGCCTCAACTTGGAAGCCAGCGAAAGTCCTTTGGATGGACGGTTACCTCCACGAACCCAAGCATTCTATCCGCAGTCCGTCAATACTACCGTCACTTCTAGTGTGTTCGAGCATTGTGTATCTGTGAACATACTACTGCTTAGTTGACAACCAAGTGGCTTCGTTGGCCCCTGAACCAAGAGGCAAGCTGCTTGAAGTCGCTACTAGTTCTAATCCACTCCTTCTGGAAGGAAGATGACGAGCGAATGAGCGTGGAAGACATCGAGATCAGACGAAGGGCACGGCGATTCCCGTCCTGGTTTTGAAACCCCAGTTTATTCCGCTTGACGCCGGACTGTTTTTGCATGACTTTCCTGCAGGAACACAGTAATCAGTGGATTTGCTGCCAGAAGTGATACTGTCCTTGGACGTCTAGGTCTAGAACCAGCAGCCGTGATTCGAGTATATTCGTCTTGCGCACTTCCGTGGAGCCTTCCGTCTTCCCGCGCGGCGAATCAGCCATGAAACGGTCAGACGTGTGCTCGGCATTCGCTCGCCCTCTCCACAAAGACTCTGATAGATTAAAGGTAGCGTTGAGGTTTTGGAAACGATCGATCGAGCGAATCACAATAGCCAAGCCGATCTCCATATGTCCTAATACTTAGGTATGATTGGTAGCATTCGGTAATGGTACTATGACGCCAATCCTTCCAGATAGCTCTGCTTATCACAGTTTGCCAATATCTTTCCATTTCGTTATGGCTGCCCATTCCCCATGGATAACAATGGTAGGATATCGAAGCAGAGAGGGCTGGCACGCATTGACGCCCAACAAGAGTATACAATGCTGGGCAGCAGGTATCGCCTCACTCACTCGCTGTATGCCGATTCCCGCATCTTCCAAAACAAAGAAAAAAAGACCAGAGTAGTGGTGGTGAGGTACTTCGGTCTGCCTCAGTGTTTATCTGTTTCTGACCAGTATGCAAGGATGGACCCTGAGATATCCCGTAAACAGCATTCTGGAATAATTTATGCACAGCCCAAAGGTTAAGCCAAGCCACCCCGTCCCAAAAACATGCCAGCTCATCTCATGGTCGTGCCACCTCTGTGCCATCCCACCACCAGCTGGCCCTTCCCGCCCGTCCCCTTGTTCTTCCTGCGGTGATCCCATCAAGACCATCTCATGACCTCGCCCGTCTGGCGATCCAAGCTTCACTTTTTTCTCTCGACTCGACATGGCAGCGATGAACAACAGAGAGGCACCCTGGGCGTCAAGCCTAAAGTGTGGCGCCACTAACAGATCGACGGCGTTCATAGGCTAATGCGCATCACCCACACAAAAGCACGCGATGGAGGCAGGCATAGCTGGACCTAAGCAGCGACGACCCCTAT
Organism: Pestalotiopsis sp. JCM 9685; assembly: GCA_001599175.1. Taxonomy (NCBI): domain Eukaryota; kingdom Fungi; phylum Ascomycota; class Sordariomycetes; order Amphisphaeriales; family Sporocadaceae; genus Pestalotiopsis; species Pestalotiopsis sp. JCM 9685. The sequence goes on from BCGF01000004.1 coordinate 160,400, forward strand.
CGCTGTGCTCCAAGCTCGTTCGATTATTGGCAGTGGAAAATTCCCGAGTCAAGCCAATCAAGACGAACACGCGCCGTTAGTTTCAACAAGCCAGGCCGGGGTAGGGGGACCTTTGGGGAGGGCCCACGGTTCAAATGCTTGCAGGCTTGGCTTGCTGAGAAGCGGGAACCCGTCCAGGAACCCGTCCAATCTGACCATGCAGCAGCAGCCAGCATCAGCGTCCCCAGACAGAGTCGGACGACTATATCATTGTCGAGATCCTCTCCCTTTGCCTACTTCTGATCCCTTCTCTTTTGGTATTCACATCTTGTGTCTCGTCCAAGCCGTCAAAGACACACCGCCATCCAGCAACCGCTCCTCCAAACGATCATCACTCCTTTTTCACACTCCTTTTTCTGTTACTCTTTGAGAATTTTATTGATTTGCCTTTCAAACCTGCGGATATACAAACCTTTTCCGAGTGCGAGACGCTCTTCCAGAATTTTCTCTTTCTACTTCTATACTATCCTTGATTTCGAATTCAGTCCAACGACAGACAGCAGCGAGTCCTGCCACGCAACACATTGTCAACGCAATCATCATCAAAACTGCCTCTCGAGACCTCGAACGAAGTGACTATTGGATAGCACGATCAACAGAAATCAAATACTCTCATCAAACCTCTCCACCAAACAACGGAACAATCCCATACACCAAAACCAACAACATCCAAAAATCAACCACCATGCCTGCCACTCGTCCCACCACCAAGCGCATCCTCTCTGGCATCGCACCTCTCACGCCCATCAACGGGCAACCCCAGAACCTAGGTTCCCCGACCGCTGGACAGGCGCAGAGGCCGCGATCGCGCTCGCCGATGCCAGGCTCTCGGGTTCCGGCTCCGAAATAGGGCTCCTCTAAGATTATGACTCGACTAGTGGCTCCACCCCAGCCGGTGAGCCTCTACTCGAGATGAGCGTCGAAAGATCTGAACGTCATCTCTGTGGGAGTCTCAATGGAACTCATCAAACCACTCTATTGGTGGGGGGTCGCTTATTTTTCTGGGGACCTTCACCTTCACCTGGTCCCTTCACCTGGGCCCCTTCACCTGAAAGAGACCACCAAGATAAGGGCTCCTCTCTCGACCAATGAGCTCGGCAATGTTTGCATAGGTATTCATCCAACCGACATGAACCTGTACAAAAGCAACACAAAAAAAGGGGGCAACGGCGCAAAGATTCATTTTCAATGCACAAACCACATCTTTCAACAACACGCATACTGGGTCACAACTTTATCATCTGGGCACAATCCTGCTTTCTCTCTTCTTCGACCATTGCATTACTATTAGAAATGGGAATCCATTTACTCGAAAAATCCTCACGGACACATCACAATTGGCGTTTCACGGGCATTGGGTAGCGGGATAGAAGAAAACTTTTGAAGCTGGCGCGCTCAAAACGGTATCCATTGATTCCTCTTTCCATGGATCCAAAAGACTTCAGGTTCTCTCCTGTCGTCTTTTTCACACGGGGCTTTTGAGAACTCCTTTATTGGCAATCATTTACTGTGGAACTGTCCATCAAGTATTTGCATGCACGGAAGATTCCAAGGCCTCGAAAAACACAAAAACAGTAAAAGCATTAGCAAAACCACAAAAACAGAATACAATATCCTACTTGAAATCACAACTTCTAGTTATTCACCACCTGTTCCCACTGCCAGTGCTCACATCTTATGCCTCGTATCACGCATCACAAAAAAGCAAACGTACACCTGAAATTGGTCTAATCACACTATCTGGTGATGTGCAGATACTATTGCCTTCCCCACGGGCGAACCGTGAGCATGGCCCTGAGTGGCTCTCATCATCCCACGACACCCTCATCTTCCCATGGGAATGTCTGTCCGGGAATATGCCATGTCGCTATTTCCTCCTCGACATCTCCATAGACCCCATATCCATTATTTGTTTGTTTTGTTTGTTTGTTGTTCTGGTCTCCGGATTCCGCACCCCCTTCCGCCTGGCTTGAACACCCGGCCAAGTGGTTCCCCCCCAGGCCATCGCCAACTCCACGACCCAAGGCCAACCCATATTTTTCCATATTTCTGTAAACATCCCGCCCCCTTGTCCTTCCTCTGCATCCACCCTTCCCATCCACTAGAGGCAGGCAGGAGTACCCATGCCAGGTGAGAAGTCCCATCTTTAATTGTTGTCTTCTCGCTGTTGAATCTTGGGTCGGTCGGGATCAGAGATTTTTCGATTACCACCTAGCATCTTGATTATATATCAACACGAACTCGGAATGAGAGGAATCTTTCTTGTCCTATGGTTTCCGTTCCCTTTCAGCGCAGCCCTCCTTGCCAGCCTCTGTCTTTTCTCTCATTATCTGCCTTTATTATCCCCGATGACAGCCGCTGCTATTCTTGGCCCCGGTAATTTCACAAGATGGAAATATTGCCTGGGCGACCCCGCTGTGCACATCCATCCATCCATCCTCGGGCGAGTATCGCGCGCGCCGCCTGCCTTGTGATCCAAGTCGGCAGCACCTCCGCTCCATCCGGACACGAGAAGCAGGTCGTTATGATGGTTGTATCCGTAAGGACTTTGGAAATACCAGGCAAATTGGATCAACAAAAAGGCAAGTATCCAGGGCATCGCAAAGTGAGCGCCGGCGGCGGCTCTGATCGAGCTCAAGTTTCCAAGTTGGTCAAGTCTGTGGAAAAGTGACAGACTGGGTGGCCCTTCGCCGGACTCATATTCGTCCGTTATTACGCGTTTGATCAAATCTGTCCATGCAACGGATACACTGCCAAAGGAGGCTCAGAGCAACCACATACTCAAGAGCTACAGATGCTGAACAGTAATAATATTTTCGGATTAAGCAAATGGGTATGAACGGATATAGACCAACCAACGGCTATAGACCAACCAACGGCTATAGACCAACCAATCCGTTACAAAACCCCAGAAAGCAGTTAGGCTATGTTGAGCTCGTCTCGCGTTCCCTTTTCAATCCTTATTCACCGTGACCGCAAACCCACCAGATGCGAGGCGGTAAATTAACACAAGACAGAAGACTAGCCAGGAAAATGACCACGCCGGACGCCGAGTTTGCCCGTAGTGAATGATATCGTACAATGGGGCGGACCTGATCCAGTAAATAACCCAAGATTACTCCGACGCAAAAACATGTCAAAAAGCATACATGTTCAGAAGCCGAATCCCCCCCCCTTCACGCTGCAAATCAGAGGAGTGTGCCATCCCCAACGCTAGGACTGGCGTCTAAGAGCTGGCCTTGACACGCTTCTGTGGTATCCGTGGCGTTGGTGGCTTGCCCTTCATACCGTTGACTTGAGGTGCCCCACCCATGCTTGCCGGCGTGGCGGCTCCGCTATCGTCCTCATTCTTTACGCCTGAGGGTCTTCGACGCTTGTTGCTCGCCGGACTGGTGTTCGCACTGGGACCGCTTGAGCTTGTGCCTTGCTGGCTCTGCTGCAACGCCATGCCGGGAGCCTGCATATGGCTGAGCGCTGGGCTTCCACCCATGTGAGGCGACCCGGGCAGCTGATGATGGGCTGCTGCTGGCGAAGCCCCCATGTTGAACTGACTGAAGCTGGGGGTACGAGGATTGACCATCATATTTCCAGGTTGACCGTTCATCATGGGCTGAGCACCATTGACGACATGCTGGTTGACATATTCGCCAAGCGCCTGCCTGGGGGAGTATTGAGGATTTTGCAACGAGTACGCCATGAGAGGGTGAAGCAGGTTCATGACCTCGTTCATTTCCAGATACTGAAACACGGATGATGGAACACCCATATTTTGGTTGATGGAGGAATGAGGCAAATCGATTTCAGGAGGAGCCGTGTTGGGCGACTTGAACTGCTTCGCTTTGCCCTTTTTACTCATCTCTGGTGACTGCTTGGCGTCCCCAAAGTTGATCTTGTGCCAATCTTTTACCCAGTTGTGATTGGGCAAAGCAGAGTGGAGGACCATCGATCTGGACAAGTATTCCTCCTGTGCAGTCGTAGTGAACTCAAACATTGTCAGCTTTTGGTTCGTGTCGAGAATAGCCTGTAGTCGACCATTCGTTATCACCCGCGTATTGTCGCCGAATGAATAGGTGATGCATGAGTCACCATTTTCCAGGTAGTGCGAGCCGTCTGGAAGGCTCTTATCGATCATGCGTGAGCCAAAAGCCAGTTGGATTCGGGTCACACCACCTCGGAAGTGCAGCTGGAAGTATCGTGCAAGGGCAGAAGCGGCAATCTCATAAGTCTTGTCGGTTGCCTCTGGCGAGCTTGTATCCATCAGACCGTAGCGGAATGTGCCATGCGGCGCAAAGAATGTCTTCACAAAGTTCGGCCAGTATTCATCATGGTCTTCCGCGGGTCCCTGCATAGTATGTTAGTCACGTCTAGAGTTTTCCATCCTAAAGCGCCATCTGTACGTACGGTGAAGGAGTTCAGGTGTTCGGCGAAAGATACAATCTTCAGTATACTATGACTCCGTAGATTTCCTTCGCTCTTTTGCTGCATCTGCTGGTGTTGCTGTTGCTGCAATTGAAAGCTCTTCATCTGAGCAGCTTGTTGCTGCAGAAGCTGAATGCTGGGCCCTTGTGGTTGGGCCTGCTGTGGATTCGGTGCTTGTCCCTGCTGAGCCTGTGCCTGTGCCTGCGGAGCTGGTTGAGTCGTCTGGGCTGGCGTCTGTTGTTGAGTAGGTGGCTGACTCGTTTGGCTATTGGCGGGAGTTGGCGCCTGGGGCGGAGGTTGCGTAGAGGGCTGCGCTTGTGGTCCGGCTTGCGCAGCTGGCTGAGGCTGCGATGGCTGGCCCGGAGCCTGAGGGGTGGCTTGATTTTGCTGCGAGGCTTGCTGTTGCTGTTGGGCAGCTTGTTGCTGCTGCTGGGCGGCTTGCTGCTGTGCCTGCTGCTGTTGCTGCTGCTGCTGCGCTTGCTGTTGTTGGCTCTGAGCAGCCTGTTGCGCCTGCTGGGCCTGCTGGTTCTGTGCAGCTTGCTGAGCCTGCTGTTGCTGGGCCTGCTGCGCTTGCTGGGCCTGTTGTGCCTGCTGGGCCTGTTGCGCTTGTTGCGCTTGCTGAGCTTGTTGCGCTTGCTGAACCTGCTGCATATTGGCCATCTGTTGAGCAAGAGCCGCGTTTTGATGTATCATCTGCTGAGGGTTCATCTGCGCCGGATGCCCAGGCTGGCCTCCGTGCTGCATCTGTTGCTGTTGCTGTTGCTGCTGCTGTTGTTGCTGTTGTTGCAACAAGTGCTGCATCATCTGAATACAGGTATTAGCAATGACTCCACGCTATCTACGTATGCATAACTTACGGCTTGCTGCTGCTGCACGTTATGGGGGTGCTGCCCTTGCTGGGCAAGATGTGCTTGTTGAATATGCGGCGGGACACCCATGGGTCGCATCCCATTCATGCCAGCATTTCTCATTTGTGCGAACTGCTGGGCGGTCATTTGGGGATTGTTGCCCATGTGCTGTCCCATTGGCATAACATTGCCAGCCATGCTGCCGTAGACCTGTTGCTGCGCCAACATCTGCTGCTGTCGTTGCTGGTTCATCATCTGCTGCTGCCTCATTTGAGCAGCGAGGGCAGGATTCTGTGCGGCCACTGCGTACACTCTGTTAGTCTCATGTCTGATGCGCAAGACGAGGGTCCGACAACTTACTCAGCTGAGCCTGGTGCTGTGCCTGCTGTTGCTGCTGCTGTAGGAACTGTGGGTTCATGTGTTGCATGGCCTGGCCATGCTGATTCGGATGCATACCGGCCATGAATGCCGCCGGATTGGGCTGACCGCCGGGTGCGGACACCATGTGGCCGGCCATCTGAGGGGCCATGCCCGGCTGGGCTCCGGGTTGGCTGGGGTTATGGGCCATGCCCGGAGCCATGTGACCGTGAACTGCTTGCTGCATTCCAGGGTGGAATGTACCTCCCGGCATTGTCATCATCTCTAGTCCGCTCGTCGACGATCCACCTCAGTGGATATCGACGCCCAACTCCCTACTGCGCTATTTCATGCACGAGTATCGTCGCGACGGATGAGGATCTGTGAGATAGACATGCGACGGCGTCGGTCCGGCGACAAGAGTGAGTAGCGACCACGAATGCGATGGCGGTTGCGCAAATCCTCTTGGCCAAGTCGGTAGGCGATTGCTATCCACGGAGTGCGGATCGGGGGACTCGGGACGCGGCTCCCAATTGGTTCATATATATCGAGGCGACGTGACGTGCCAGCAGGGAATCACGAAGAGAAGAGACCGACGAAGCCTCAACAACGACAAATAATGGTCGCGAGGCGAAAGTCTTGTTGTTGCGACGCGCAAAACTGGCCTTGGTTGTCAGCCAGCCCTTGACGTGCCTCGTTCGCAGCTTCGCGCGGCTGGGCAAGTCGTGCCCGTTGGATGGGGACGAGACAGGGTCGCAGCAGCTGGCAGGGTCAGGGTCGGCGGTGATCCGGGGGAGACGTGCACGCGAAAAACAACAATAGAGGAGGAGGCGTGGGATGAGGATGATCGCGAGCGAGTCGAATTGTGACAGCCTCGCTGATCTTGCGCTTTGCCTCTCCCAAAGAGTCGTGCGGATTGCTGAGAGCGGGCGGCAGACGCAGCGCAAAAAGACGTGGGCGTGTTTATGAATCTGAATGGCGGGTAACAAGCTAAAAAAAGGGAAAGGCCCAGTCCAGGATCAGTGCGTGGTAGAGGGCGAGAGATGCGAGGACATGGAGAAAATGGGAGCACGGCCCAGAATGGGGTCAAACCCACTCAAGACGAGATCTGATTGGCCTGTCGGTGAGGGAAGATTGTGTTTCTCCGTGCTCCACCCACAATTTAAGCCAATCAGAGCGATATACCCCCCTACAAGCTGATGCACCCACTGAAAAGGAGGGAGGGAGACCTTGGGATTAAGGTCAGGTCTGGAACTGCTTGACTTGACGGGGGCCGGAGAATACTGCCTCGGGGGTTGTTCTGGATAAACGAATAAGAGTCCCTCTGCGCCCCTTGGCAGGCAAGTCCCAACTGATAATACTCGTTGGACTATGAAATCGTTCTCAACGTCTTCGCGTTTTTTTCAGTGAATTAATGCTCACTCTCGGTTTTGCTCAATGTCAGTGTAAGCAGGTGGAAAGCTTGTTATCCACCAGAGGCGGCCAGCAAGTTTGAGGTTGAGTTCCCTGGGTGGAGATGATACGTTTAGGTCTTGTCTCCTGTATGTGCATCGACTCCTCGTATGGGCCAATCTTGCGCGCGAGGAACGTCGAAATGTTCGTGCCAAATGTTGGTTGGTGGTTCGTATTGCGCTCGTCGTGTCTACACAAAAACGGTCTCCTGTCGTGCAAACATGGATTATGATGCATGCGAAAACAACAACGGTCAACTGCCCAAAGCAGCTTCGAATGTGGAAAGCGGCCACTAAGGGACTATTTCCCCGTGGTGTCTTCGGTCGATTTAGGCGCAGTCGGGAGCGTCGATCCCTCCGATCTAATTCGGTGCTAGGCGGTATAACATGAACCTGCCCAGCGAACGTACCCGACTTACTACCAGGAGAGCAGATAAGCAGACTAAGCACCCAGGAATCAGCACAGAAACTATGTAATCTGCGCCGTAAGCATATGAATAGCGATTTTCTTGCCACAAAACTCTTGCAGTCTAGAAGGCCGTGAGGTGCAAGCTCGTTCCGATGGTGATGCTTGAATGGGAAGGAGGCCAGCCAGGGAACTCGCTATGGGTTGGCGCAATATGTAAGCTGCTTTGAACCCAATGAAATGCCCTGCCGACTGCTTGCGAACTGCTGATGTGGAACGAGAAACACACAATCTAGTCGAGCAACCGTCTGCAGACTGAAGCGCGAGATAGTTGCAAAGGTTTGGCGCTTGACGGAGACACGAGCTTTCACAAGGTTTATATATCCCGTGTTCTGCCTGGTTTCTTGATGCCTGGGATCCATTCCGGCTTGGTGAGCATGAGCTTGATGTTGGTTTACATAAGCTGGCTACCTACCTTCAAAGTTTTGTATTTACAGAGTCAGCAAGCAATAAAAAAAAGCCAGCAATTTCGACAAAAGATTGCATTAAGAGAACAGCAAAAATTCACTTGATCTTTATGCCATAACCTGCCTATTGTCAACTCTGATTTATGCAAGGTGACCTTGAGGCTTGGACACTCAATGCATCAGGGTCTCAGAAATGCTTGGTGGAAGACTTCCAACGAGTCAGGTACAAGAGTCCTTTGCGCGATCGTGTCAACAACCATAAATAAACAGTCCAATGCTATCCGAGGTCTTCGCGACAATTCCTCTATCCACACGACTGCAGTTCGGGACACTTTGACACAAAGAATCCATGTGGTCGGAGTTGTCGATGAAACAGTGAGCGCCGCAAAGCAGCTTTTACATGCATATGTGCACTCCGTAAATGCCATGCATCTATGAGGTATGGGGTGTTCTAATCTTGGATAGGACTCTTGCAAAGATGACAGCTGCTCTGGTTATTATTAGTCACTGCAACAAGAAGCTTGAGCCCCCCGGACTTGGGCTGACTTCTTGACTGTGGCTGATACTGATTCAATTGCCCAGGCATCGGTCGGTGCCCGTCCGCGCAGTGCTGTGCTGTCGGCGCCAACCCGTCTACCTACCAAATCAAGCCGGAAAATTCGATCAGCCGTGGTAGACCCACCTACTGATTCCAGCCGCAGCCAGCCCAAAACTGCCAGGCCCAGCCAAAACCTCTTCGGCGGTCTGCGCAGAAATGCCCCACTTTGGCTGTTTTTTCTGCCTCCCAGGCCCAGGGAGCGGCAGAAAAAAAAAGTATTAAAACAACCCACTTGAGCCGCAAAGCTCCCAATTTTTTCATCTTCACACCATCACCAACAAACAATCCTGACAGCCGCCTCGGCGCGCTGTCCACCCCGGCCAGCTCATTCACGAGCTGGCCACTGTTTCTTTTTCCACGTGGTAAGCATCCTCCTCCTCTCCCGTCGAGCGCGCACAAGAAGAAATTCCATCCATCTTTCCCTTCACCGGATGACAACCAATACAACATTGTCTTCTTTTCCCAACAGAATCGACCATGAAGAAATCATGACTGTTCGGTCTCTTTCTTAGAGACTGTTACTTGCCAGTAATCTTGTCTGATTGCCATTGCGCCTTGTTCTGTGCTTGTCTCCACACACAGCCAGAGAGGGTCGCCTTGGCATCCTTGGGAAAGATGGATCGATCACCGCCAGCGCTCGCATCACATCCTCACGAGAGCTTCGAGCTAACCCGATCATCATCTGCAGATTTTTTTGCTCTCCCATGCCTTGTGGCAATCTGATACCCCAATACGCAGTCTTGCGACAAATAACTACGGGCGGGCGCGTCGCGATCTGTATTTTCGAACCCGACAGGCAAGCTTCACTGCTTGCCAAACGCCCGTCCCCAAAAGCTCAAAAGGTTAGTCGGCATTTTCCTTCTCTCCACACATGCGCCAAACCGCGCGCATCACGAACAACAACAACAACAAATCGACACCACGTTTCTAGTGATTCAAAACATTCCTAATTCGCAGTTTCCACTCGAGCTTGTCGCCATCGAGCCTTTTAGACAAGTAGATGAGGGTTGCAATCTTCCTTGGATGTATGAAGAACGCACACATCTATCACATTTGTACTGGTCATCGCAGCAGCTGGACATGTGCTAACAGATTTGATGTAGATGTAGGTCAAACCACGATACCCTGTATCACTACGCGCCATGCGCGACGCGGCTGCCAGACAGCATGCGCCCAAGCTGGTGTTGAGCACCGCAGCATGGTGATCTGTAGATAATTTAATAATAATAATACTAATCTGTTCCAACTTCACTGCTCTCTGTCTTCTGTGTCTCGTGATCCATTCTATCTGCTCATGGCCGATGTAGTGCTGTCTACCTGTCTGGTTCATGCCAAGGACGCCATGGTGGCTGCGGCAGCAACTCCAAATGCCATGCATCAGTTTGTCGGCCAGATGCCGTGATACAAAGAACCTGGGCTGGGCACGCCGCACCCCTCGCGGTCATAAATGCGTTCCTGCAAATACCCATGTGCTGAATATGCAGATCATGTCGGCTTCTGGACGAACGGACTACTTGACAACTTGATCGGTCCGAGGGACGAGAAATCCAATGTCAATCAATCTACGTGATGGTATCTTAAGAATGGCGTTGCTCCTTTGTCTCGTGAGCTTGCCTCACGCCTAATCCTACAGCGGGTATTCCAATCCAGACTAAACACCGGCCCGGCCAGAAACATACCGGTGCAACGCCCACGCTCTTTTTCCAAGGCCGTATTGTTCTGGGATCGCCAGCTCTGCTCATGATATTTTGCGGAACAAACACCAAGCCGTCATGCTTCTACACGGGTATTCCAAGGCCGTCCCTTGACCCTCCAAGCCCTATTCCTAGCCCATTCAGTCCTCCAGCACCACCGCTCAAAGCACTGTTGGCTCTGCTATGGCCGCCAATGCTTCTTTGTGCAGAAACGTCCCTCTTGATTCTGCCTCCCACCATGCCCCGCCTGTTTCTTCCCGTCCTGCCACGACCGAGCCAGTTGAGCTTGAGGAGTCTTCCCAGTTCGGCAACTTGTTTTGACCCAGGATCTTCTGGTCTGTTCGAGTCAGGCGATGGAGTGTTGCCCCCGACTGAGGCCAGGACGGACATGCACTGAAGCATACGGCCCACCATGTCTGTAACCTGTTTTGACCCGCTCTCTGCTTCCATGTCACGGTTCCTGTCGCGGTCGCGGTCACTATCAGCTCGCGCCCGGCCACCGAGAGATCGCAATAGACCCTGGCCTATGTCGCCTCCGCTGCCTCCAGAACCAAAAGAGACGTTTGAGATCGCTCGGCTCCGGGATGGGTTGCTGCCTTCGTTCAGCAACGTGCTGCTGTTGCTATTGTAAGAAGCAACAGAGGGATCCAAGCTCATTGCTGTACCAGGCCGAGCCCCATCCAAGATGCTGTGATCCCTGGGCGAGCTTGACATGACTCCCTCGCCAACTGGAGGAGGGCTTGACAGAGCTAGGCTGGCCAGGCTGCCAGGGAGATGTTCAAGACTCAGTCGTGAGAAAATTGTCCTTAGCTTGTCGTAGCGAGGTAGGATCAGCCCGTCTCTGAATGCCAAGAGCACCAATCTTCGAACATCTAAAACAGTCCCCAATTCTTTCGTTGTCGATCCAGGGCCGCCAATGACACCACCCCAGAAATCGCGAGCTTGTTCTGCAGTCAACAAAGGCCCGTTGCCAGAGAACTCAAGATCAAGTGGAAGGAAGACAGCCTGCATGTATGGAAGAATTGTAGTGAATGTTGCCATCCATACGTCAACCAGCGCGGGAATCAGTCTGTTTGTATCTTCCGTCCCGCTCCTGCGAAGGGTATGGTCAAGACTCGCAAAGCCAGTGAACAACAGCTCTCGAAGGTCCTCCATGAGGATGTGAGGTGACCGCCGCTGTATACACCATTGAATGTGCATACTTACGACACGGTTAAAATCCTCAATTGGCAGCCTGAGATCCTCGCCCTCGAATATAGCCAGAAGCTTGGCCTTGAGATACGGCCATGCATCGTCCAGTGTCATGTTATGTAGTCCATATTTGGAACCATCCACCGGGTCATACATTGCCAGTGCATGGTTGCTTTGGGATTGGGAAAGACTGGAGCCCAGAGAGCTGGGGCCCGGCCATTCCGGATTGCTGGTAGAAGGGTTAAGAGTGAATACCGATTCATTGTCGTGGGCCATGCCGAGCTTGTCTTCTTTGCGCTTATCACGTAGGGCACGTCCGCCATGCCGTAAATCAAGCCCTGAGACGGATTTACTGAAGCTGGTACTTGTAGGCGCAGGGCTCGGCGGAGGAAGGTTGAAATTGTATAAACTCGTTGGTGCGCTTGGGTCGACTGGCCTGCTATTGCTTGCGGCGGAGGATAGAGGCAAGTGATAGTCTTCCTTTCCTGAGATCTTGTGCTTCTGCCTAGATAGAAAGTGGTGTTTCTTCTCTTTTTCTTTCGCTGCGGGTCCGTCGGCGGGCGTGTCCACGGGTCGGATGGTTGCTGAAGATGAATTATTTAGATTGTACATCGATTGACTCTCCACGAGTGAAGCTGTGCTAAAATTTCCTCGTTGCAGGGACGCAAGAGCGGATCCAATCTTACCAGGGCTGGGGAGCGGTTTTTCTTTCGTTTCGCCTTTGACGTCGATCTTCTTGGGCCGCGAGAAGAGCTTGACCTTGGATTTTTCAGACTTGGCTGGTTTCTCTGGTATTGTAAGTGGTGGCAAGTACGGAGATGCCCCTTGTTGCTGTGGCTGCGGCGGCGGCTGTGGTTGTGCCTGGTCCGAAGTTGGCAAACTCGGAGAGGAAGAAGACTGCGGTGATGCTCTTGGAAACACCACATTCGCTGCCGCGGTGGCAGCCGAGGAGCCAAGAAGCCCATTGTAGTAAGTCTGCTCGTTGCTTCTCGTGGGCCCCAAGAGAGCGCCGGCCTCCCGGGGAACACTCGCTTCAGTGAGACTCAGCATTGGTGGGCTGAGTGGTCCTCTGGCACTACCAGTAGTATCCGAACCCCCTCCTTGTATCGGCCGCGCCGTGGGCCGTCTAATCGTGTCGGTGCCCTCGCTCCCGGGGAATGGTACCGTCTGTGACCTGTTCCGGCTGTGTTGCTGATGCTGATGCTGCTGAACCGCAGCCTGCGCCGCAATATGACTGGCCGGCAAGGCCCCAGATGGGGAACGTACACCACCGCCTCCTACCGTGTCTATGCTCGACGTCGAAAGGCTGAGGCTGCTTTTGCTCGGAAGTGTAGAATCGAACAGGCCTTGCGTTTGTGAATGCTTCCTCGTGTGCAATCCTCTGTTCAACGGCGACGCTGTCCGTACACTATTCGTCTCGGTATTCGGATTCGACCTCACTGGGCGCGAGAAGTTGTGCAGACTGCTCGAGCTACTATTGGCGTGCTGTGTGAAGCTGGCGTAGCTCGGACTCGTCACACCTCCACCGGCACCGTTCCTTTCGACAGGAGACTGGGGACTCCTGACCTTGGCTAGCGATATGTGCTCCTCGCTGTCTGAGGACTCAATCCTCCGTATCTGAGGTCGCGCCGAGTGTTGCGATGAAGAGGACGAGGGATGTTGGTATGCCTGAGGCAGAGGTCGCAGTGGAGGATGGGGAGGGGCGGGACTGGATCCATCATCTCGTCCACCGCCGCCAGAGGCTGCCGCTGCTGCTGCCGCCGCTGATGTGGATACGCTGCCGGGCAACGGCGAGAACGAGCCAGGAGCGCGCTGGATACGGTTCGGCTGCATCGTGACGAATTCGGTGCGTAGGGACAATCTGATCAGGCCTCAAGAAGCAGCCACATTTTGTGTCGCCTGGCGAAGGCTCGTGGGCGTTTGTTGGAAGCAACGAGTCGCGAGTTGGCTTTATGGTGCGATAGATATATAGTAGGATTGCAGTCCACGTGGGAACAGAAAAAACGGAGGAGCTGATCGGTGCGCGGCGAGCTTTCTAGCGTTGCTCTGATCCCGTCTATGCTTTGTCTGACGGGCGTTGCGTCGACGGTTTCCTGCCCTGCGACTGGGAGCTACCTTGCGTCGTGCGCACCAGGTCCGAACCGGCGTGGTGTGGTGGTGGTGGTGGTGGACCTGAAGGTAGATACGTAAGTGCCAAGTCAGTCCAGTGCCAAGCTCGTATCTGTGAAAAGAAAAAGGCTCTCGGTCACAAGCAGTCACAAGTTGAGCAGTACTTTGTCAAGTAGAGTGGCCTCAGCAGCAGATAAAGAGATGAAAATATGAAAAAGATTGAGAAGGATGGAGTGGTAACCAGGGCATCTGCGACACAAGACGACAAATGCTTGCTGTCGCAGCGCCATATCGTCAATCGTCAGCCCGCCCAATGCACCTAATCGGATCGGTTCCCCAGTGCCCCGCGTTCAGTCAGGGGCCTCCACCCTGCACTGCACCGCAACGCCAAAACATGATCCATCGAGCCGAGACATGCGACCCGTCAACCGATGACAAGTATCGAACTCTTCATCTCAATGCAATATAACACAAGTCGCCAAGGAGAATTCTTTGTGGGATACTCAATACTATCAAATCGCACGGCACACATGCTTTTTGTTCGATGCCTTTAATTACTTATGTAGTTCAACTTGTTACAACCTGATACACATTGATATGGCAAGTATTTTATCAGTATGCAAGTTATACATGAATATGTCCCTATTCAAGCAGCTATCGACAGTCTAGAAATTTATACCGCTTATTCCAATGCACCATTTATATGTATACGGATCAAGTTAGTCAAAACATGAATGAATGCTTTATAGTCCAATGATCCGCATCGCGCCGTATCCCACGGTGACCACAATCAGCATGGTGATGATACTGCTCGGAACACCACGGCTGATGAAGTGCTTGACCTGCAGGTATCGCTGACCTGTGGCATCCTCTTTCATGATCGCAGCTGCAGTACTGTTAGCATCAAGTACTCCTTGGCGCACACTCGACCGGGCAGAAGTGGAAGTGAAATGCACTTACTCATATTGGGGAAGCCCGAAGTGGGCAATGCCATGGCAGCCGAGCACATGAGTGCAGCGGCCATGACCAACAGGTTGGGATGGGGCTCCTCCATTCCCTTGCCAATGTCGCTAACCAATGGCAAGATGATCAGCGCTGCGACTGTGTGGCTGATGAAGGTAGCAACCACCAGTGTCAGAGAACTAAAGATGAGCAGGACAAGGTACATATCCATTCCATGGACTTCCTTCGATATGCCTTCGGCGACAGTGTGAAGAAGTCCAGAAGACTTGACGGCCTTGCCCAAAGACAGGCCTCCCGCAGCCAAGATGATGATGGTCCAGGGAAAGTTGTTGAAATCCTCCTTGGTCAAAATACCAATTCCAAAGAAGATGACAATCGGCATAATGGCAATCACACCCATGTCGCCAAAGGTAGACTCGAGCTGATGACTGGCGCACCAAAGTCCGATGGTGGCGAGACAAATAATAGAGACAAACCATTGCCCAATGGTGAACTCTTCTCTCATTGTCCGGATCGGTACAATAGTTGTGCCCTTGCCTGGTTGGAAAGTGAGCAGCAGCAGGAACCAGATGCATAAAATGGAGAGAATGCCGACGGGAATGACGACGAAGAACCACTGCCCCCATGTTGGTGCTGGCTCCATGAAGCCAAGTGCCACGACGTTTTGCGGCGAAGCAATAGGAGACAGCATGCCGCCTACGTTAGAGGCCAAGGCGATGCCCATGATGACGGCCTTTGACATGTTGGAATCGGACGGCAAGTTTCGTAGCATGGGCTGGGTATTAAAGATTAGACGAGCTTTCTAGAATGTAGATTGTAACTGCTTACCTCGATAATGGAGAAACACAAGACGGGAGCTGCAACATTGCTAACCAGCATACTGGCGAACGCGGCCACGAACATATTCGCAATAAGAACAGTTCTGGGCTTCGTTCCGGCCTTGCTCAAGACAAATGTCGCAATGCGCTTGTCAATTTTTGTTTTAGACAGGGCAGCGGCAACGGTAAAACCGCCGAGTAGAAGCATGATCACCGGAGTCCACATCGCAGAAAAGACGTATGCAGTCGCGGCTTTCGAGTCAAGTCGCTGGTTTGGCGGATCGTCTGAGCGAACGACGTTCAGGACAACACAGAGGAAAGGAATGATCAAGGACGTTACAAAGAGGGGTATAGCCTGCTCAGGATTAGCTAATTGGACAACTCAGAGATATGCTTCATATACTGACCTCAGTAGCCCACAACAGACTGACAAAAACTAGCATGGCCAAGCAGTTCTGTTGCTCGGGGAGCTCCATGATCGGAACAACAAGCAAGACAATAAAGATGGCAAATATGGTCAGCAAAGTGACCATGGGCTTCCCAAGCACCCATGTTGGGCAGGTGAGGCGTCCAAGAGGAGTCTCGATCTCCTTCGTTTGGGGCAGCGGCGCATCGTCACCCTGCAATCTTGTCTTCATGCCGTCGGGCTGAGCACCCAAAAGGCCTCGCCCAAGACTAGCAGCTTCGGCACGACGCTCGATACCGATCAGATCACGCCAGACCGTGTTGCGCTCCCACACCACATGCTCCCGGAGATGAGATCGTAGGTCCTTCTTTGCAAGTTCTTCGTCTCCGTCCGTGACAACTGCTGCATATGCTCTCTCAACATCTGCGATGTGGTCGTCCAGCCGCTGGAGCGTTTCGGGCTTGAAAGGATATGCTACCTCCACAGTCGACGGCATATATTTGACGCGCAGGTTCTTGTCAATGATCTTGTCGAATTTCTTCAAGACTTTTCGAAAGCCGGTCTTGTTGAGTTGCGCGTAAGACTTGAGTTCGCAGAGCTGAACGTAGAGACCAATGATACGTTTCTTGATCATGACACCCGAAGAGAACTTGGAGCCCATGTCGGCGTAGTCCTCATAAGCGGCCACACTCGCCCTTCGCGCCGAACGCGGGAACTCGGTGGAAGCTGACATGTCGGTGGTAGACGCAAGCATGTTTGGGACCGTCTTGCGCCGGCTGCTACCGAGTACGCTCGGCCGCCGTCTCTTGGTCAGGGCCGACGTTTCATCATCGTCGTCACCGCTGTCGCTGTCTTCGATCCCATCTTCCGTGGACTTGGCACTGCGAGCGCTCCTGCCACTGGCGACCTGCCTGACGTGGTCGGCGCTGGGGCCAGACGTGGGTCTCGGTGCTATGTCATAGGCAGACTCTCCCAACTCTTCGTATGCGCCGACATCTCTGAGGAGATCCTCGACCTCATCAAGTATTTCCTTCTCTTTGATCTGGTAGAAGGACAAGATCTTCTCTAGCTCGACGTCAAGTGCTCTGGAGAAGATAATCTCGGGGTCTTCGCCCGTTAGGAGTGGCCGCGTCTCCACATCGGAGGTACCGGTCTGGTGTACCGTCTTCTCGAGTGTGTAGATGCTATCAATGCCATGTCAGCTTCTCGCGATCCATCACAAGCCTACGCTGTGTTGAAGGCGAGGGAAAATGGCAGTGCAAGTCCGACTTACAGCTTCTTCAGGTTACTATATGCGATATAGTGGCTGCTCCAATCCGGAACGGCATTGAACTGGATGCTGTGGGAGAACTTCATCTCGTCCTGCTCAACAAGCCAGCGCCTCTTTGCTTCGCGTTTTGCCTCGCGGCGTGCTTCACGGTCAGGGTCGGTGGTGTTTCTCTGGGCCGAGATGTCGCGATAATCGATGAGCTCAATGTCCTCGCCGAATTGCGCGGCGTTCTGACTACTCCCTCCTCTATCCTTCAAGCTCGGTGCGGATTGGCGGGCAGGGCGGGCAGCTTGGTGCGCAGGTGATTCGATGTCGCGGAAAGAGGAGGGGCGGGCTGAAGGCTTTGAGGAAGATATGATGAAAATTGCGAACAAGCCCTTATCTTCGGCGATCGATCAATCAACCAGTCGATTAATTGAGCACGTTAGCAAGGTTTCCCTGTGACCTGGTTGACAACAAAAGAGCCATGGATCGATCGGTGAATTGTGTGCGAGTGGCTACTACCACGCTACCCAGGCTGGATTCACACGATGGGACCGGAGCTACACGGTAAGGCTAACTGCCTACAGGCTAAGTTTAGTTCCAGGCTCCGATGCTGTCACTGATTGCAGAGGCTTGCAGAGGGCCAAGGCTCCGCCGCCCCCACGTCTGGCGTCAGGCGTATCAAATGATGGATCCAAGTCTCTCGACTGTCGTGCCAGAAGGGTAAAGCCTGGCCAACTTTCAACCTCCAAGCCAGCAAGAGCAATGTGTGATCAGTGAGACGCGGCCTTTTTTGGAGTTGGAAATCATTTCTTCGAATGTGGCTTTTGGAGTTTGGATTCCCCAATGAGCCAGCCACGAATGAAGAAGGCCCAGTGGCGCATGTGTCTCGTTGGAGCATATTCATTTGCTGCTTCTCCGTCTCACCTGACTAGAGAATTAAGTCGCATCGTGTCTCACAAGTCAAACAGTAGCTCACCCAAAAGAACTAGTAGTCACTTGACCTAGTCCAATGTTCTCAAGCATTTTGCACCGCATCGTCGAGGTGGTTTGCTGCCATAATCTCGACTTGGGTGTCCGCGAATAGCTCTTGCGAGGTACGAGGTGTATATTGTTGTTCTGGCCAGGTTGCATTGTGCCATTCCCTTCGCCAGTTCGATATATACCTCGGTAGGCTGCGTATCGTGCGTCTCGAACTACACCACTACACTGCAAATGTCCATTTGGTCTCCCAGGTTGCTCATGCTCGCAGATGATATCGAGACTCCAAATATATCGCTACTAGGTACTCGCTCCTGACCAGTACCTGCCCGCATACCAATCCCATCCAACAGCCAAAGCGATGCTCTGGGACGGTAGGTACAGCAGCCGTGAATGTTTTACAAGATTCAGTCCTTCAACTTCAGTGAGACGTCCTCTGAGTAAGCGATATCCCTTCCTTTGAGTTGTCCACTAAAATATAAGTCTATTTGTATTCTGAATGCATAATACGGAGTGCATACGTCATGGGGTAAGATTGTGCCTGGCAGTTATACTGCAAGGTAGCTCTTATCACTGCAGCGGGTCAGCGTAAGCACCAAGTTGCCAACATGGTTTACTTTGAGAACCGCCGCGTAGAACGATTGCCGGCGATTACCACATGATTTTGAGCTGAACTTGTCACTCAAACGCGCAATACACTACACAACGAGAAAGACAGCCATGACTGCAGGTTCTATACAAAGGCCGCCAGTTATCATTGTTGGCGCGGGCGTGGCTGGTTTGACTCTGGCACAGGGCTTGCGCCTTCGGTCGATACCATTCCGCCTTTTTGAACGTCATGAAAAGTCGCATTTTTCGCAAGGACACCGCTTTCGTGTGTCGAAAGATGGACAAGAAGCTCTGAGAAGCGTCTTGTCGCCTGAACACAAGGGTCTGCTTGAACGCACAGCGCCCGATGTAAGCCGGATCGAACCGCGCTATGTCGATGCCAGGAAACTCGACTTCTCGGAGCCGAAATCGGTAGACCCTGTCTCGATACCTGTAGACAGGACGTGGTTCCGCATGCTTTCTACCCTGGGAATTGAGGATGCCATTGAGTACGGGAAAGAGTTTCAATCATATACGGCTGCCGACCAACAAGTCCGGGTACGGTTTGAAGATGGCTCGCAAGTGGATGGGCAGTTGCTGGTTGGAGCAGATGGCATCAAGAGCCGGGTGCGCAAACAATTTCAACCAGACCGCAAAATGCTCGACTTGGATCGCTGGATCATGTGGGGTCGGACACCACTGACAGAAGACCTGAAGGCACGTTTGCCCTACGATCTCCTGAGCTGGTGCATGTACCTGGACCATGATACCAACGTACAAGCGATTGTCGAGCCAATGTTGTGGTCAAAGAGTGTGGCCCGAGAGTCGCAATCCAGGCTACCTGATTTCCCAGACTATCTGTATTGGGTGTTCTCGACAGCCACAGCGCAATTCTCGGAAGTGATACCAAGGACAACAGAAGAAAAGCGGTCATATATGACGGAGACGACCAAGAATTGGCACCCTGCACTAAAATTATTGTTCTCTTCTGCAGCACATGAACGATCCGCCTGTGTTCCAGTACTATCCAGCAAACCGGATATAGAACTCGGCACGACGGATGAAAGTGAAAGGGTTGTCCTTATCGGTGATGCCGCGCACCCAATGAGTCCAAGTAAGATGCCATCCAGTCTCCCGTGTTTTCTAATCTGCCTGTTTAGTACCACAAAAGCACTGTCACGTTGGTCCACTCATCTATATAATAAGTTTTCTATAAAAGAAAATGCGATCGTCGAACCTACTTCTCTGAACAAAACACTGATCACATTTCTTTAGTGGGAGGAAGCGGCGCTGATACTGCGATTCGTACTGCGGCAGACTTGGCGCGCACACTTTCTGAAGGAGCCGTGTCTGCTGCAACCATTCATGGTTTTGAGCGGCGCATGGAGACACTGGCAAAAGAAAAGATTGAGCATTCTTTCAATGGTGGGAAAAGGTTTTGGAGAGGTAAAGATTGGACGGACTACAGAGAGTTCCATATGTGATGGATTTGGGTAAATATTTCCATGGCCTGGGGAAGATTTGATTTCTATACTCTATAAGCAAGCGACTCGAGACACAAGGACATGGTGGGAAACCCCAATACATGTATTTCAAGGTATTTTCAAGATTCTTGATATCCTTAGAATGGCTTCTCTTGTACATATTATGCCCGAGATTCTTGGCCAGTATGGAAAGGCAGTCAGCATCTGAATGCCGGGACGGTAACTTTTTCCCCAATGTGATGAACTCTGGGCGCCGTCTTACCGTATGAGTATACTACGTAGCATCGCACACAGCCTCTCACCTTGCTCAGCTACACAAATGTGCATGATACCCCTGTCGTAGCTGCAAGTTTGAGCTCAACGGCCTTAAAACATCCAAATAAGACCCACGGACCTATTATACATATTCTTTTTTCCGCAGGCGGCAAGTTGTTTGTGGCATTTCTGCGAAGCCTGCAAAGCTGCTTCGCTAGGTCAATCCTCTTGCGTTTTACTCGCCAGCTTTGTAAGCCTACCTTTTATCAGTGCTGGCAATGTCTTTGCTCCGCCGTACTCTTCCACGACAGTGACTGAGATTGCATCTTAGAAATCTCCTGATCTAGGTCCCGTATTTATATCTTATTCCTCGAAATAATCGTCGTGGTGAAATGCGTGGGGAGGATGGATACGCAATTCCTGCAGCATGCGCTTTTTCATTCCGGTCATATGTACCACTCAAGGCTCGTTTGTTATCACGACGACGATTCCGGCCTTTCAAAGGCACGATTAATGCAAGAAGTCTTGATTGCTAACCTAATCAGTCTTGCTACGGACCGAACTCAGGTTTTAGTCAATAAGAGTATCTCCAAGTGACTGTCGGCAAATGAAGGCGATACCTTCAGCAGGCGCGCCATGAACATGAAGCCATGGAGATCTGACCATGTGGCTGCTGTACCGGTAGTAGTTGTGATCCACATCCCGTCAAGGACCCTGCATCGAATCAGAGCCCTGCGCCTTCATCTTCTTTCATGATTCCGCGACGACACCAAATGATAATTGCCTTCTCCGACTTGAATCCTCACTGCTCGGCACCATGATTCTTCGCGTTTTGCATCCAGATCATCACAGGGCGGTGATACCAATGCCATCATGATCAGACCTCCAGCATCGTCAGGAGCGTGTTGCAGTGTGGTTTCGGCCGCTGATTCTTCAGAGGACGGAAAGATGAAACGCGTCCAGATATGTATAGAGTATAGGAAAACCATAACGAGGTGTGCAAGCAGAATGCTTATTGCAAATATGCTCAATTTAGATAACCCCCAGCCCCACCCATATCTGCTGGTTTGGACCGACAAAGTAAAATAACCTTCTAGTGGAATATCGGCGTCTTCGAAGTAGACGTAATCCAATGTCGAATTAGTGCCTTGCTGGACAACGGTGGGAATGCTTGCTCCAGGAGGAGTGATGTCCACAGATATCAACGCCCAGTCCACAGTGCGCGAAAGGCCATCTGCAAGAACCAGACTCAGGAATGTAGAGGCCATGTTTTCGATAAGTCTATCTGGCCGATCAGACTGGAAGTTGTAGGTATCAAAGTTCGAATAGAACCAATCCCTAGCAAAGCTTCTGAGTGGCGGTTCAACTGAATTGGAGCTTGGCGTGGCCATGACCTGCCTCCATAGCAGAGCTTCGATGCTTGACAGATTAGCTGGATCACCCATGAAGTTTTCGACATATCTGCCTGGAACATTTAGAAGGTCCGCCCAGTTCGAACCTATCGCCACAATTTCCGTAGGAGCTTCCCCAAAGACGGTCGTATAATAAGCGTCTTCAGCCGTGAGATTGCTCGAGATAGAATGACGACTTGTTTCGTCGTCAAAGAGCGTGGAGACAGGACTCCAGTGAGCAATCGATATGCAAGGCACAAATGCCCAATCCTGGTGTTTTTCAGATAAGAGTGGTTCTCCATTTTGTTCATCTCCATTGAGCACGATTGGGAGGGTGATAAGAGCACCAATCGATATGTTGCTGCTATTTTGAGTACTGAAATCGATCCACTCGAACTTAGGATATTCCGGTGAAGATGAGTTCTTCCAAAGATCCTCAGGCACAGCGATAGCTTGATGATCCTCATCAACGCGCGGAAAATATAGCACGTCGTTTGTGCCCATATCGGATTGTAAGCGAAAATTGCAACTGGTTGCGACTATAGGAGCAGATGTATCTGCTTCTAACAAGACGCGTTTTGCGAACCATGCCTCCGGCCACGCTGTCAAGTTGAAAGCCTCTTTTGGCAGGTCCCATAAGAATCCAAGGGTCTCGCTCATGGCATTATGGAGAGTCATGGCCACCACAGTCGGTCCGTCGTCTGGATAAGCAGAAAGAGGTCTGCCGTAATAGCCATCGCTGAGGGGCATTGTCAGATTGCTCGGCGTGCCCATGTGTGCTTGTGACCAAGACCATGCGTTCAGAGTGTCCCAGCCGCTTCCAGGACACCAAATGGACATATGAGTAGACTCACAGTCCAAAGAATCCCAACGACTCAGGTCGTAATCAACAAGAGACAAGGGACAGACTTCATTGCTTAGCGCTTGGATGTATGTGTGTATCTGAGGGAAGCCAGGTAAAAAGTCCACTGGCCACCACTTCAACGTTGGAAGCATCAATATGGCAGAAGACGGACCAGCTAGCTTGACAAGAACGGCGGCGAAAACTATCGCCACTCCGACCATCAGAGATCCGAATTTTCGCCAGGTTTCAGCCATGAAGAAAGAGTCGCGGAATCTTCCTTGCAATAAGGTCTCGAAACTCTGTATTCTGTGGCTGCTGACCAAAAGTCCAAGAGCGATGCCCGCTGTACTGATCATTTGTTCTCTGGCAAGACGCACTACAATGAATCCCATCGATAGAGCGATGAGCAGTTCATGGCCTTTCGCAAGGAACTGGAAAGCTTTCATTACTTCCCCTTGATCGAGAGCACCGAAGTACCATGTTGAGTCCCAACCACCCTCGTCTTCCCAGTACTGCGTCCTCAGGGAACGTTGTACCAGGAATGTGGTGATGGCTATCGATGCCAGATGACAGAACCATTCAACAAGTAGCATATGATAATGTTCCGACGTAAAACTGTCGAGCGATTCGGCAAGGCGTATGATTCGAGCTTTCCGTTCACCACCTCCACGAATTTGATGTGCCCCAGTGCTGATTTCGTCACGGCTTCGACTACCGCTCATTCCCGATGACTCTTGATGGTCAGAAGGAGCTCTTTGGGGACGCGATGAACGGCGACTAGCTGCATTCTGGTACTGGTCACCTAAGGCGCCAGAAACTTGCAACTGATCCTGTTGGTGGCTCATATTCGATCTATTGATGATGCGAATCGGATTGCAGATGTATAACACAAGAAGTAAAGCCACACTAAGGTTTGTGGCGTTAATGGGATTCGAGTTGCTTTCGTCTTCACAGCAATGGATCTATCGTGAAGCAGCTGCAGTCCAGATAAACGTTCAGATTATTTGCTGAGGTGTTTTTTCCCGTCAGGACTCCGCGTCTTCCGCCTACGTTCTTATCTCTCCAGCAACTCTGTCTCATGCTGTTCCATGCAACCCAATGTGCTCGCTTAAAAATGGCCAGTTGAGTGATATCACTCGCTGGCGGTGACAATATTTGCATTTAATGTTGCCATTGGGCTGACGACAGTTGTGCATGCATATTACAGAATGTATTACCAGGCATTATTTGACGTTTTGGAGACGAGGCTGTCAATTTTTGATAATTTGCAGGTATGTTGTATTACACGACGTGCTTATGGGCCGGGTCTATTCGCTGATCCATACCACAAACCCTCGGTGTTGCATGCCGCCCAGGCTGTGAATCCTTGCGTGCTGCAGCCGTATTGTAACGGAGGCTATGTCGTGGGCCAGCTCAGCGCGATGCCTCAGAGATCCTAGGTGTTGCGCCTGTTCTCTTGTTGACAAAGCAAGGATATTTTGGATGAAGTCCCGCGATCCATCTAGGTAATAATTCGCACCTGTTGTGTTTTCTCTATAAGTCCGACTTGACGTGCAGGAACGGTACCTGTAGGTCATAAATAGGAAAGCGACGCGGCGCGACTTTCTCTCTGAACGTGCAAGACAAAATGCACGTGGTGATGGCATAAATACTTGTCTGTCATGAGCCGTTGTGATATATATTGAATACTCCTCACGGTCTTCTACTTTAGTCAATGGACTATCGACATCTAGCAATACCGTGCAGCGAGATGCAAACCGCAACAGCTTATTTGTACTCCCGAAGAGCTTTAAAGAGCCTGCCAAGGCTAAAATTCTTGGCGGTGAGCATAGAGACCACAGTTACACCTTACTTCTGTCATGCGTAGAAACAGAAACAGCAGCTCGATATATCAATCGACTCTCGATGTGGGTGGGTATCTATCAGCCATCCAGGCCCACCATGTCTCGCACACCTCGAATAATCTCAGCCGTCTTGCCTTGTATGTCGTTATCGACATCAATGTTCAGCTTCAACTCCTCATCTAGACTAACCTTAGGAACTCGACGCGCCTTGGGGGCAACGCTACCGAACGACACGGGGAAGCTCGTCATGGTCGTCGGGTCAAGCGGCCGAAGAATGGGCAATTCCTCATCTTCCTTATCTTCCTCTTCGCCGCGCTCCAGAGGAGTGAATATAACCCCAATGCTATAGTCCTGCACGGCCGCTCTAATGGCATCCCGGTGCCACTGTTCCAGCCCGGGGTGTGTGAGCACCATCAAAATAGGATTCGCCTGGCGGAGGCGCTCCGTTTCGGAAATAGTGATTGTACGATGGCTGGCCATGGGATTCTCTGCAGAGAGACTTGTTGGAGGTCCGGAGACCAAGCTCACGGATTCGCGCCGACTGCTGGCGATGCTGGATCCCGGCGCCGTGCTCGACGAGGCGGAAGCGACAGAACTTGCCGAGCCCCTGCGGCTGGTCGAAGTCGAAGAGGTGCCACCGAACCCAGAGAAACCTTCCGTGGCAGGTCGAGACTCCTCGGGAAACAGGAGCCCGGTCCGCGTCATCTTGGACAGCCACATGCGCTGGTAGCGCGCCTCGTTGTGGCCCGGCTGCGACTGCTGGTCAGACTGGGACTCGACCTGGCGCGAGAACCCAACGGTGGCGGCTTTGGCGGCCGACTCGTGCATGCTGTCGCCGTGGTATGAAGGGCAAGACAGCGCGGTGGATACATCCCGGGCGATCTGCAGCTTGCCGGCCACCGCGGCCGAGCCCGTGATGAGGACGACGTACTTCTCGGGCTTGCGCGAGTAGTCTGTTGCTTCGGGAGCGTCAGGCAAGCGATGGACTAGGACCTGAGGTGTCGCTGGGCGAGGAGGGAAAGAAAAGTCCGACATGGTGGATGGTGATTTGAAGATACGAGGCGAGAATCGAGAGGGCTGGCAATAGATGCAACGACGCTGATCACAAGAAAGCTCAAATAATGATTTCAAACAGAGAACACGGGACAATGACTGGGCAAAGCAAGAAACAAACGGCATTCAAGAAAGCCGACGAAATGAGTGTCTCTTGGTACCTTGTTTAACGAATCCTTCAAAATGCGGGGGTCCTTCTCAATCGAGGGAGGAGCTAATAGTCACCTTGTTAGACGGGCATGTCTCATTCGTGGCTTTTGTTATCGGCATGCTATTTCTGTCATATCATGGTGCAGTTTGTCTTCCCACGGAAACCTATCATCACACCAGACGACCACGTATCTTGCCATCAGAGCTTAGATTTCGAAACATTTCTTCGGGACTCGAAAAGACAACAGTTCGTGAAGTACAACTGGGAGTTGTTGCTGCACTAGCACCTTCACTTCCTATCATCTCACGCGGGAAAGAACATTATTCTGAGTTGTTTGGTATTTATTCGCAACTTCCGATCTTAAAAAAGTCGTCATACAGTGGACCATCGCTTAACTACGATTACAAACATGTTGTATCGTCTCTTCAAGTAGAACATTCCTTCGTGTGATCCACCGAATAAAAACCGATGCGACATGCGAGAAGCTCAATCAGACTCGACAGCATAATCGTCATCGTTGTCCTCCTGGCTGTAAGCATCAAGGGCAGCCTGCTTCTTGCCCTTGCGGGTGGCCGGCTTCTTGGCAGCCTTTCGCTGCCTCTTGGCGCCAGCGCTGATGGGGAGATCATCTTCGTCACCGCTGAAGTCTGCAGCCTTGCGCTTGCCTGCAGTGGGGGCAGGAGTGATGGTGGCTCCATCCTCCTTCTTGGCCTCCTTCTTGGCCTCCTTGTCGGCATCCTTATTGGCCTTCTTCTCGGCGGTGAGGTTGGCGAAGTAGGTAGAGAGCTTGCGCTTGGTGCCGTTGAGGCAAACACGGGCCGAGGTGGAGTTGGCGTACTCGGTAGCCTTGGTGAACTTTGCAAGGTCAATCTGGCGAGTGCAAAGATTAGTAAACAAATTCCTACCATCGCGTTGTGAATCTTGGACAAAAGGTTCACGTGGGGCGCCGACGTGTCGAATGTGAGAGCTGTTGTTCAAGAGTGACTGCTTACCTTTTGGTCTTCGAGACAGTTCCAAGCAATGACGACCAGGCGAAGGTCGTTCTCGGTCAAGTTGCCAACGCCAATCTTGGCACCCTTCTTGAGTTCCTTGGTTGCGGACATTTTGTCTTGGTGGTTCGACAAAAACGAGATGGATGTGTCTTGGAACAAGAGGTGAAGTGTGGTACTAATGGGTACGAAGGTGATACTTGTTTGTCGACCTGGAAGGGGGGTGTTAGAAACGGACGCTTCGAGTTATTTGGGATGCGAAGTGCTCACGAAGTTTTTCGGTTGGATGAAGAATGGAATTAGTACCAGAAACTCGATCGCGAAAGGAAAAGATTGAAGTAAACAGACGGGACCAGAGGTGGAAAATATTTGTGTGGACCGAAGTGTCCCTCCAACCTGGCGAAAAGGCAGGCACGAAATTTAAGCACCTGGAAACAATGGGATGGCGGTTTCAAGGCACAGGGAATTTTCTTGATTTTCCAGTAGAAGTTTCGGCGATTACTCGACTCTCGTGGCGACAGGAACAATATGGGAAAAGTATTCTGGTGGGCAACAATTGCTCCAGGACAAGCAGCCGGTTTTGTTCATAACCCGGGGATGCAGCAATAGACTGCACAAACAATCACAATAAAATAGCTGCCAAGCCGCACCAATCATTGTGTATTCGCCATGCTCACACGATGAACGATCCTGTAGGGCAAAAAGAAGACAGCAGTGCCAGCTTGCCCTGAGGGCCGAGTCGAGTGATGAAGCTCACTCCAAGGAATTGCCCAGTTTTGCCCCTTTTCGTAAGGTCGCTTCATGTATTTTGATTGCGACCTGGAGCTCTTATTTATAGTAGGGACATGGCTATAACATCGCCTACTCGACGGCCAATTTCTTGATCTTCTGCCATTCTTCCCGGGACAAGTCTTATTGGCTTCGAGTTTGACTCACTGTTTCCCCCTCTATGGCAAGAATACCTGACATTCAGGATTTGACGACAAAACAAGCCACTACCAACCAAGAAAAAAAGAAGAGAAAAGAAGACCAATGTCAGATATTCTTGATCTTTTCAACTCTTCAGTTAGGTACCTATATATGCAGTAGTCCTCCAGTCCTCGAGTGTTGTTTTCTCACGTGCCAGTAATGAAGAAGAACGAGGACGACGAGGACACCAATCAATGACGCCTTTCTTACGCGGAAACCTCAATACAGTACTACCGTCGAATAAAACCCCTATTGATCAACAAGACGAAGCTGATATTGTCAACTTACTTGCAGAGGCAAAATATGGAGCCTTCACGAGAGAAGATGGTATACTACACAGCCAAGACAACGATAAGATAAGAGCTTGGAGAGCCAGGGTCGGGATCGCCCGTAGGTAGTAATTTAGCAGTGCAGCTCCGTGGATCCCGTCCCTCGGGTCAGAGCTGCCAAGCAGATCAGTCGTGCATCAATGAACGGAGAGCGAGCCGAGACGGACAGACATCGATCGCGGTCTCGACCACTGGCGACCCAGCTTCCGAATTTCACTATGACGATGTTTTGCGCCCGACGGACCAAGAGGACCAAGAGGCTGGAGTCTGAGCGTGCCCCCCTAAACAAATAGGACGGTCGGTTCTGTTTGCATATCTGGTTGCTGGCGAGCAGCCGGAATAAATGTCTTGGACTGGACTGGACAGGGGTTGAACGAGCTAATCACTGAGCACAAAAGCGGGCTGAGTAACAGCCATGAAGGTGACATCATTATGCCGTGGAGCATGGGGAGCTGTCCCGGCATATCGCTACCTAGGCCTGGCCCTGAGAGCGAGCTCTAACGCGAGCCCGAGATAACGGACCTGTCGGATCTCAATAGGTAGATCTAGTATTTCAACAATTCTCGTGCGCGTTCGACCCAATCCTCAGATATTGTCTCAATTTCATTCCTCTTGTCTTTACTCCCGTAGCCGGTGCGCTGTGTCCCATTGCCAGACCAATCTCCCCTCTTCTTGTTGTACGCGACGACAGTCCAGTAACCGAACATGTCTACAAAATCAAAGACCGGCGCTCCTGCGCAAAAGATCGAGTTGTTCTCGCCCACCTACTTTGCAGCATGCACGTTAGGTGGTATCATTGGTAGGCCTTCCATACGAGAATCCCTTGAACCTTCTTCTGCGAAACTAACAATCGCCTCTACTCACCAGCCTGCGGCCCAACACACACCTCCGTCACGCCTCTCGATCTTGTCAAGTGCCGGCGTCAAGTGGATTCCTCCCTGTACAAGTCCAACATCGAGGCCTGGAAGAAGATCTACAGTGCCGAGGGCCTGAGAGGCGTCTTCACCGGCTGGTCTCCCACTTTCGTAGGCTATGCATTCCAGGGCGCCGGAAAGTATGGCTTCTACGAGGTCTTCAAGTATTACTACGGCGAGACGCTCTTCCCGAATGCACCCAAGACCCTCGTGTACCTGGGCGCTTCGGCCTCGGCCGAGTTCCTCGCCGATATGGCCCTGTGTCCGTTTGAGTCCATCAAGGTTCGAATGCAGACCACCATCCCTCCCTACGCCAAGACCCTGCGCGAGGGATGGAGCAACGTAGCCCAGAAGGAGGGCGTCTCTGGACTGTACAAGGGTCTGTACCCTCTCTGGGCCCGACAGATTCCCTACACCATGGTCAAGTTCGCATCGTTTGAGAAGGCCGTCGAGATGATCTACAAGCAATTGGGCAAGCCCAAGGAGTCGTACAACGCCCTCCAGCAAACCGGTGTATCGTTCTTGGGCGGTTACATTGCCGGTGTTGGCTGCGCTGTCGTCTCGCACCCTGCAGATGTCATGGTCAGCAAGTTGAATGCCGACCGGAAACCCGGCGAGGGCGCCGTGACTGCCGTCGGAAGGATTTACAAGAACATTGGCTTCCCTGGACTGTGGAACGGCCTCCCAGTCCGTATCTTCATGATCGGTACTCTGACTGCCTTCCAATGGTTGATTTATGATTCCTTCAAGGTGTACTGTGGTGTAAGTATAAACGCACGATCCGTGGACAGAGTTACTGCTAACGCTCTCAGCTTCCTACAACTGGTGGTCACTAGAACGATGCTCATGATTTATGACGACCTAAAAGAGTGGCGTTCCGCGTTTGGTATTGCATTAGGCTCTTTAATGATTCAACAATATACCGATATTTTTCTTGTCTCGCTGACCATCTCGAACATTTTGGGTGATAACCAATACTAGACCGCCCGTGCACCTTCTACTTCTATCATTCACATAGAAGTTCTATGTGAAGCCCAACTCTGCCGCCAAATCAGTATTGTTTGCCTTCAGCTCTTGCGCAACGGCCTTGTACGAGCCAGTCAAGATATCATCCAGGAATGCCGGTCCTCGCGGCGCCCAGTGTAGCTGATTCCTCGCTTTCTCATTCGAGACCTTGACCTCGATGGTGACGAAGTATGCAAGGAACTGTCCCCATTTCTTCACGGCTTCCTCCTGCTTCACACCGCGCACGGGAAGCTGCATCACCTTGCTAATGGCGTCAAACATCTGCTTTATCGTGGTCTCCGACGACCCAATCGCGTTATACACCTGGCCCCTTCCAGCGTACTGAACGGCGGCCAAGTACAAGTCAGCCGCATCATCGACGTGAAGTGTACTGATCACCTTGTCTTCGGAGCCCTCGACGTAGAGGCACTCGCCGTGCTTCTGCGCTTCGCTCATCCACGTCGACAGAAAGCCCTTGCCAGCGTGGCCGTAGCAGTAAGGCGCGAGTCGAATCACGACACCGTGTATATCCCCAGACCGGTTCAGCACGTTGGCCTCGGCCCGGCCCCGCGCGTCCATGATGGGGATCCCAGACATCCGGGGCGTATCCTCGCCGGCCGCCGAGCCGTCGGCGCGCGGCTCGTATCCGCCCGCACCGCTGGCGGTGAGCAGCGGCTTGCCGGTGCCGGAGAGCACCGACATGATGGCGTCGGTAGCCGCCATGTCGGCGGCGGCGACCTCGTCAAAGTCGCGGGAGAAGTCGTGGACCCAGGCGAGGTGGATCACGGCGTCGGCCTTGGCGGACTCGGCCTTGAGGATGTCGTGCGTGGAGATGTCTCCACGGACAGGGACGGCGCCGAGGGCTGAGAGCTTCTTGTCGCCCGGCTCGGATCGCGATAGCCCGTGGACGGTGTGGCCTGCTGCAATGGCCTTTTCGGTGAAGGCGCTGCCAATGTATCCTGTTGCTCCGGTCACGAAGAAGTGCAGCTTGGCACCCGATGCCAGCTTGTCTTGGATATAAGAGGACATGTTTGTGTCGAAGATTGAAGTTCTCAGGAGTACTAATACAGTGAATTACCAGGTGTTGGGCTATGATAATTGTCAAAGATATGTGTGGAAAATTTACTTTGATTAGACGGGATGGGCATCTTTATACCTCGAACAAGGCTGATCTGAACACCTCATCTACTGTGTGGGAGTGACCGGTCTGCATCAAGCCTGGGGTACTGCACACATTTGCAACCATCTCAGACTCAAGGCGACCATACGCGCACCCTCATAAGAATTCAACTTCCATACTGTTGAAGAAAAGTAAGCGAATCTTCACCGGACTTCTGCGCCTGGGACGGTCGCAAGTGAACGGCGCCGGACTTACAGACTTATGGCCGCCAGTCGACCCCGACTGGCCCCGAGGATTACTTTTTTGGGAAGCACCATATCCGTAATACTCATACGACTATTGCACGAAAGTGGCTTCGGGATTATATTACGCGTACTTTAAAGGTACTTCATCTCATAATCGTACTGCACTTTGCTCCCAACCGAGACGTCAACCAATATACGAAGATGACATCTGTGGTGCGTTAACACCGCTAAGTCCATCTCCGTGTAAGCACTATCACCACTTTCGATGAGCATCGAAACATGTGTCCTTGGCCGTAGATGAGTATTTATAAGCTTTGTCGTATGATATAATTGACGAATCGAGGGAAGGAGAAAGCTCCGGGAGCCGGCTGCTGCGAAAATACTTTCGTTTCCATGAATGAAGTCTTGCTTTTCAGAAAGCCACCCTGCCACTTACACAGCTTTGGGATTTCGCATGTCCTATTTTACGATTGTATGTCATGAACCGAGTTCCCATGTCTTGAAATATTTCCAAGTCCTTTTCAAAATTACAGCGCCGACTTATAGTATGCCACAAGATCGAATCTTCCTCGACATGAACTTAGCAGGGTTGATCCAGACTTCGAGCAGTTCCTTCTCTGGGACCCTGCGACGAGTATGCAAGGGACATCCCTCAGAAGCTCCTGCATTTGAGAAGAAAAGCAATGCCTATACTCAAGGCATATATGTTGGGATTAACCAATCAGCGAACATCCTTTGTCATGCCGCAGGGGCGCTCAGATCAAGTCTTGCACGATCAACGCTTCCGAAGAGCCAATGTCGATCTAGTCTGGAGAATCGTCAAAAATGGCCTGTATTCTAGATATGTTGTGTTCCTGCCTCCGTGCAACTTGTGACTGCCTCGCAGCATTGAAAAGATCCCTGCTTCTGTTTGTCACTAGCTGATCGAAAATTGCGTGATGGAGCAACCTGCTTTCTTCATGGCATTGACGAGAATGCTATGGAATGATGCCAAATAAGTGGTGTTGTCGTGTGTTGGACCTAAAAATACAATTCTATATAAGTACTCTGTATACGCCGATTTGGTTGCAGAAATCCAAGTTATGCTGTATTATATACAGGTAGAATTATGAGTTGTTGGCTTCCTATCCTTACCTTATCTGCTGAGTCCAAGGTGAACCGAACAAGCCAATCGGTGCTGGGCGCTAGTCGAAAGCTATGCCATCATCGCCCAAAATGACGGCCCACGCTACCCCAAAGGTTTCCTTCCTTCCCGCGCTGGGGTTTGGTCTCGGCTCCAGTCCAGTCCAGCAGCTTGGGCTTTGGTCAAATGACAACCACCAGCTACCACATACCTAGATACACCATCTTCGCGAACACAACTGCTGGGGACGAATTCTTCCCGATGAGGGCGCAGGCATAACCCGTCTTGCGACTTGTGAAAAGCGGCGCCACCTGCTGCAGAATCCCATACTTCATGATTGCTACCAGTTGATCATCGGAGCAGCCATCTCCGAGCTGGCCACCCGCCATGCTCTCCGCCTTCACAGCTCGGCCCATCATCGAGCTCAAGCAGCGCGACAAGTCAAAGATCGAGACCATCCTCACCTATGGTACGGCAAGCTCTTTGCACATCTTCCCGTCTCTGACCCTACCCCGATTGTCTAACAATGCGCCTCCGACTTAGGTGACCGTGTCCTCGTTGGCCTCAACACGGGCGCACTGCGAATTTACCGTCTCAACAATATCTCCAACGACGGCGACAACGCCAACGGCAACAACAATGGTGTCTCTTCCGCACCAGGCAGTGTTCCGAACGGCACAGCACAACCGACTGCCGGATCGAACCCCAAGGCGACGGACCTTTTGCGCGAAGTCGAAAAGTTCTCGTCGCGCCCCATAGAACAGCTCGCCAGAATCAAGGAGGCCAACATTATCGTCTCACTCTCCGCCTACCATGTCTCTCTCTACGATCTTTCGAGCTACGAGCTTATAGAAACCCTGTCGCGCACGAAGAATGCAAGTTGCTTCGCCGTGACTAGCAATATCGTCAAGGATGCTGCGACCGGCATCCCCGAGATCATATCCAGGTTGGCCGTGGCTGTCAAGAGGAAGCTGTTACTGTGGAGTTGGCATGAGAGCGAGTTGAGCGACGAGGTCAAGGAAATCGTACTTCCCGAGGCTGTGCGCTCCGTGACGTGGTCAACCGCCACCAAGATCGTCTGCGGAATGAATGCTGGATACGTCCTTGTCGATATCGAGACCCTCACCACGACGGAAATCAACGGATCAGGCGCGGCCTCTGCTGGTGGGCAGGGCAGTCGCTTTGGTGCTGCAAGCATGGGTTACATGGGACTCGGCGGCTACATGCCGAAACCGTTGACCACCAAATTGGCAGATGGTGAGATGCTCCTGGCAAAGGACGTCAGTTCGCTCTTCATCGACACCGAAGGAAAGCCTCTGGACAAGAAACAAATACCATGGTCAGGCGCACCAGAAAATATTGGCTACAGCTACCCATACATTCTAGCGCTGCAGCCGCCATCCAAGGGATCGCTGGAGGTCTGGAACCCAGACACGTTGAGTTTGATCCAGAATATCAGTCTACCTGGAGCTGCCCAAATGCATTTCCCACCGCCCACCGTCAGCCTGGCCCACGCCGGGAAGGGATTCCACATCAGCAGTGATCGAGCTGTGTGGAAGATGGACGCGACTGATTACGATTCCCAGGTGGCAGAGTTGATCCACCAAAAGAAGTACGATGAAGCCATCAGCGTACTTGGAATGCTGGAAGATGCGCTGCTCAAAGACAAGGTCGGGACGATGAGAGAGGTCAAAATGCAAAAAGCCGAGGTGCTGTTCCGCGCCAAAAAGTACAGGCAAAGCATGGATCTGTTCAACGAAGATGATGTTCATGCGCCTCCGGAGAGGGTACTCAAGTTGTTCCCACGGTCGATTGCCGGGGATATATCCGAAGAAGTAACCCACGAGGAGCACGTGTCGGAACCCGAGCAAGACACTCAGGAGACGGAGCAGAATTCTGGTGATGAGGAAGACAAGGAGAATGGCGAAAAGTCATCCGAGGACGAGTCCGTATCTGCACAAGCTGCTTCGCCAACGCCTGCCGGAGGGTTTGCGAGATACTGGCCATTGGGTGGAGGAGCCAAGAAGGCAGATTCAGACACGGCCTCCATCATTTCGAAAAAGGGCCACGCAGTCAACAAGGATCTGGATACTGCAAGCATCAAAGGTTCCAGGCAGGTTTCCGAAACCATTCCTACCACCAACACTGTGCTCGAAGGCAAAAATTTGATGGAAGCTGCTGCGGAGCTCAAGTTCTTCCTCAATGGAGCCCGTGCTCGATTACAACGAGTACTGAACGTAGAGACTGGTACGCTCAAGCGACAGTCGTCTTCCCTGTCGGCAACCCAGGCGACGGAATCATCAAACGACGATCCCACGTCGACCAACATTGATGCATCTTTTCTCATTGATACATCTAAAATCGACTCTGACCAGGAACTCGAAGAGACCATCAAAGCGACATTCACTCTCGTCGACACATCTCTATTCCGCGTGTACATGTTATCACAGCCAAACCTGGCAACTCACTTATTCCGAATCCCCAACTTTTGCGATCCCAAGGTAGTCAACGAGAAGCTGTTGCAAACTCATCGGTATAACGAACTTGTTGAGTTTTTCTACGGCAAGAAGTTGCACAAGGAAGCATTGACGCTGCTCAGGAGATTTGGCGTCGCCGACGAGGACGAACATGCAGAGAAGAAGGGTCTGGTCAACTTGGTGAAGCGGAGCCTGGGCACAGGCAGTGAAAAGGCCCACGATCACGAAGATGCGCATGCACACCCCAACGAGCACGCACAGTCAGATGGCGGTACAGAGGAGATTCCAATCGACTTTAGCCAAGTCCCGGCGCAGCTTCGCGGCACACGACGTACGATTGGGTACTTGCAGGCATTGCCTCCAGAGCTGGTTGATCTCATTCTAGAGTTCTCCGAGTGGGTTCTACGACGAGACCCGAATGCCGGAATGGAGGTGTTCTTGGCAGACTCTGAGAATGCCGAGACCCTGCCGAGAGAGCGTGTCGTGAAATATCTCGCCGACTTTGATGAGGACCTTGAACTGCGATACCTCGAACACATCATCGATGAACTGGACGATGCAACGCCGGAATTCCACAACAGAGTGGTCGAACTCCGCGTCAAGAAGCTACAAGAGAAGGAAGAAGGTGATGAGGGTATCAGCGAGGCGTCGGCAAAGCTTGTCGAGTTTTTGAAAGTTAGTGAGCAGTATGGTCCGGGGCCAGCATACAGACTGATTCCTAGAGATGGTAAGTTCGGTGCATCTCTTCGCGCAACCATCCCAGTCTAACATTGATCCAGATCCTCGCTTTTATGAAGCATTGGCAGTTGTGTTCAGCAAGATGCATCAAGACAAGCAGGCACTGGAGGTTTACGTCTTCAAGATGAAGGACTATGCGAAAGCCGAAGAGTAAGTCACTTTGATCCCAGCTTACTGGTATCACGAGTACTAATCGTGTGTAAAGATATTGTAATCGCGTACACAAATTGCGGCGCAATTCTGCCTCTGGAACTACTTCAACATCTGTATTTGGACGACGTACGTCCCGTCCAACCTCATCACAGCAACGTCCGAACGAGGAGCAAGGAGACCAAGACGACCCGGACTCGCATCAGTCTATCTACCATGTCCTTCTCAGTCTCTACCTCACACCGCCCTCTTCATATGAGCCAAATCTGGAGCCTGCCTTGGACCTACTTTCCAAGCACGGTTCTCGTCTACCTGCATCCTCGACCATATCTCTGATACCCGACGATTTGCCTGTCAAGGAGTTGGAGTCCTACTTCGGTAGCCGCATTCGTGCAGCAAACTCGAGACTGGCCGAGAGCCGGGTTGTGGAAGGAATGCGGAGAACGCTGCTCGTAGATACCCAGGCACGACTTCTGCTTGGCGACGGCATGCCAGGAGGTCAGGCTGGCAGAAATAGAAGGGTTGTCGTGGGAGAGGAGCGAATTTGTGGAGTGTGCCATAAGCGACTGGGAAACAGTGTTGTTGCTGTCTTGCCCAGCAATGGAGTTGTCCATTATGGCTGCCTCAACAAGGGCAGTGGGCGGCGACCGACGAGCACGAGTGGTGGGAGAGTTGCGGCTGGATCCTGGGGTCGAAGTTCATAAACTGGCGCTCATGGAGACTCGCACTTTGGCAGTGAGTGCAGCATATACACATAGCATTGGTGTCTGTGATTGTCCAATTGGTTTCGGGGGGAGCGGCGGATTTGGAGATGTCAGATTATACCCAGTCGTAGAGAAGGAGAGATTGTTCCATAATGATGTGTCATGTCTGAAGGTGACGTGAGAATGCGATGTTCTGCGCCAGTTCATCGTCCAAGTCCATTTTGCACTGAAAAGTCGTCGAGGTACGATACGACGGCACCTCTGAGGTTGAGATGCTGCGGGAATTCGCAGTTCAGAAGGCTAGATCCGATCCTCCACAGCGATACGGTGTACACTGCATCAGTCTGTTGGCGAACGTTGCTCCCTCACTGGCGTGTCTCCTCGTGGCCGGGAGACGCTCAATCCTCGTCGACGACCTCCTCTCCGTAGTTTTGCTCCTCGGCCTCCTCGTCGATCTCGGCCTTGCCCTTCTTGCGCTTGTTGCTCTTGCCGCCGGCCCCGGCTGCTGCGGCGCCCCCGGCGGCCAGCGCGGCCTCGGCGTCGCGCCGCTTGTCCTCGTCCATGCGCGACGTGAGGGCCTCGTTGATCTGCGCCTGGGTCTGGGTCACGGCGTCGCGGAGTGCGCGGAGGTATTCGGTCGGCGGGCCCGAGGAGGACGACGACGACGACGAGGGGATCGCGGGGAGCGTCTGTGTCAGCGTGAAGGGCTCCGATGGCGCGGTCGTCGAGGCGTTGGTGTATTGCGCCTGGAGGGCGGGGACGTCTGTGCTGGTCATTTTGATGGGAGGGGAAGTCTAGTCGGCGGTGGTGTTCTATTCTCGTCGGGGAATCGGTAATAGTTGCGCTAGAGTCTAGAAGTTCTTTCGGTTGAAGTGGAAATGTCGTGATGGACAAGGCAAGCAAAGGTGATGGTAATTTTTATCTTATCACTCTGGTGGGGTGAATGCGGGGTCTCGTTGGTGACTGGGACTGCGGGTAGGAGATCATAAACATAACCCTACATGTGCTTCAACCAAGTATTCACGGACCCTTAACAACATCAAAGAATGGCGTTGGTATTTGACCACTCCCCACACGATCTATTGCATATTTATCTCTATATTTGGCGCTTTCCACCTGTACTTCGTTCTTTCGACATCTAGTTCAGGCACCAAGGTCCATTGGAAGCTCCATGATCTCATCTTCATCTTCATCTGGAATCAAGATCGGGTTGTCACTACTGCAGGGTTCTGGCGATTTGGTCAGGTCCACAATGCTAAAGTGCCGCTCTCCAACAGGTTGGTTGGCATCGACGCAAGCGACGGGGAAATCAATCTCCATCATGTCACTTCCGGCGCTGTTCTTCCTCTCCTTGACAGCCTGACCCAGGTACTCCAAATCATCCTCGACGTCGGTCTCGACAACCTCATATTCGGGCTCTTCCTCGAAGCTGCTCTGCTTCTCCACTGGCGTCACCTGGTCTTCGTCCTCGAGCCACTTGAGCAGGTGTTCATACAGGACCCGGACCACGCGCGGAGGAAAGGCATTTCCGATCTGCCTCTTGGCGTTTTGCGGGTGGAATTGGTACCACACCGGGAAGCCGTTCATGGTCGCGAGTTCTCGCAGCGTAAAGTCTCGCCGCCCGCTGTAGTGGTAGTTGCCATAGCCGCCGTGTGTGGTGATGCAGCGGGCAAGCGGGATGCTGGGGTCCCAAGGCTGCTTGTAGCGTATGTGCTTCTTGTCGTGCATGGTGGCCTCCGGAGAGATCAGCCGCATGGCGTCCATGACAGTTGTGAAGGGCTTCAGGTTGCTCCCGGGGGCCGGCTTCTTGGCGTGGGTGCTGCCGGGGAACGTGGGCAGCTCCTCTCCGGGGCAGGCGCCGATCATGATCAGGCGGTTGCGTCTCGAAGGCAGACCCCATTCCAGCAAGTCGACCACCTTCCAGCGGACCGAGTAGCTGTACTGGGTGAATCCATGCAAGAGGGCGTTGAAATAGAGCTCGAAGCGCGGGTGGAGGATGCCGAATGTCTGCTCGAGCGTGAAGATGCGCGGCTTGAGCTTCTTGATGAGCTCGTGGCAGGAGAACAGGACGGCAATGTTGGCGTCGTCGTTCTGGCCCGACACCGTGTGGGCGGGCGACCAGAACTGGCACGGGGGCGACAGGTGCAGCACGTCGACATAGTCGCTCTTGCCGCCCCAGGTGAGATCCTCTCTGATGAACTTCCATATGTCCTCCTCCCGGAGATCAGTCTCGGGAAAGTTGCGGCGGTGGGTAGCGCACGCGTGCTGGTCCTTGTCGCAGGCGACCCGGATGTGCAGGCCGGATTGCTGTGCGCCGAGGGATGTGCCGCCCGCGCCGGAGAACATGTCGCCCATGGTGTATCGCTGACCAGGGATCTTGTTGATCCTCTCGGTGACTGCCCCCTCGCCCGCCTCCAGGTCTTCGACGGCTTCCAGGTCTTTGCGAGTGTTGACATTGTACGATCCGCCACGGACTTTGCTTCCTCTCCAGCGGTTCAGGCGTGTCGTATCACTGACTTGTAATCGGCCATTTGAGACATCGTCGGCTCCTAGGTGTGCCAAGACGTACTGGCACGGCAATTGACGTGCTTTCCTGGCGGCTGTGCTCTTGTACAAGAGGCGATACTTCCAGCGGCAGGCTAGCAGAGCATTATTCTCAATGTCTTCTATGGAGTGAAAGACTCCGTCGAATCTGTTGATGGGAAAATCCTCGTTGGTGGTGTTCATTCTGCGCTTGCGGACGACGTCTGCGATGGGCACGTCCACGGCTGCCTGGATGTAATCGTCACGGTGATCATCCTCGTCGATTTGGAGCACGAGGCAGACTTCGTTTCGATAGCGAGGGAGCTGTCCTCTAAGGAATCTCGTCCGTGTCAGGGGGAGACCTCGCAGCACAACGCCTTCGGGTGTCTCGATTATGTATTGGATCTTGAGGAATGCGGCGTGGTAGAGATGGCTGATCTCCTTGATTTCGACCACCATGCCGGGGATCAGGAGTATTTCTTCTGCGCCATGCCGTATACTTTGAAGCTGATCAGCTTGGGGAGGTACGTCATTGCGAGCTGGAGGCAGAGGGACTCGGTCGCTGGCTCGACGGTCCGCTAGCTCACCGGCGTCATCATCTCCAGTCAGGTCAATGACGGTTTCGATGCCCGGCCACAGCTCTTGCTCAGCCCTTTCCTCGTCACGCTCGGGGTCTGTCTCCCTCTTGATCTTTTTTGGCGTGTCATCTTGGCCTTCTTCGGTCGACCCCGTGACGTCTTCAGAGTATATGTGCCGACGTGTAAACTGTTCTTCCACTGTTGCTTGAGCCTCATCGACGGCCAGTTCCTCATCGTGGATCGGTGCTGGTGGAGAGTTCGCTCGCCTTCTTTGCTCGTCCATGGTCAATTGTGGTGCTGAGCTACAAGTATGAACGGGGAGTCTCGTAAATGAACACTTTCTGAACACTTTCATGTGGTGAGTTTCTTGGGGTACAGTTTCATATCCAGAGCAAGTCGAGGAATTGAGTGGATCGAATACCACACCTCAGAACAAATGACTGTCAGTGGCGTCGTCTGATGAGGATGCGCGGATACTGACATGTCTCCCGGGCCTAATCAACAAACTATCGTCTCTGTCACGTCTAAGAAACCTTTCAGTCGCACATCTTACGAATCATTCAGATTAGTTCTCTCGGCCATTTCCACCAGTCGTTTGTTCATACTCAGTTTGTACATCTGAAACAGCATGAAGAACATGGAACCTCACAAAGCTCTAAATACGATTTACATGCAGACAGTGGTCCAAGCAAAGCCATGAGATTGTCTTTCTGTCCGAGCTACATGCAGATAAAAGCTTTGGAGGACATCAGGGTTATTACAAGTGTTCC
Organism: Pestalotiopsis sp. JCM 9685; assembly: GCA_001599175.1. Taxonomy (NCBI): domain Eukaryota; kingdom Fungi; phylum Ascomycota; class Sordariomycetes; order Amphisphaeriales; family Sporocadaceae; genus Pestalotiopsis; species Pestalotiopsis sp. JCM 9685. The sequence goes on from BCGF01000004.1 coordinate 200,643, forward strand.
TTGTGCAGTCAATACATTCAGCAAACAAACATTTCCGCCGCAAAATGGAACCGTTTAAGAATTCCCCTTGCATTCAATTGCAACAGCAACATCCTACACTAAATACCACCGCCACGCAAAGAATATGAAGAAGATTTCGCCTGTGTAACATGCCGTAAATGGATTTAAGCATAAGTCATATCGCGTGAGTCCATCTGCGACCCAGATGACATGTCATGACCTGCAGAGCCAAGACATTTCTTTATTGCTCCAATGGCAGCAGCAGCTCTTGGTTCTGATGAACAGGAGTCTTGAGTAAACGAAAAAGCTTTGTTTGCCGCTCCTCCTTTATAGTGCCAAGAATTATATGCCTGAACCCCTATGCAGAGGCGAACCAGTCAGTACGGCATTGTCATTGTCCACAGCACCGATAAGCGTCTTGGCGACGAGGAAATGCGCCCCACGACTGCAACACAGAAGACTTGGCCTACGGGCGCTTTCGCTGCGGAGGGCAGCTGACAAGGACAACCCAGAGCGATTCTAGAAGGCCGAATACACGACATGGTAACCATGGCGCTTGGCGGCTCCGTGTGGGCACGAATGCCGGTGGAAATCGCCATCGTCGGCGGCGGTCGCGAACGTTTTCGCTTCGGGACGTCTTCTGGCGCACTCAAAGGCGCCTTCAAAAAGGGCGCTTCCCGCCCCCATCTCATGATATTCCACATTGAAGTTGTCAAGAACCGCCTAGTTACAGCGCTGAGACAAGTCTGACAAAATGGTCCGCATCCCGACTCTTGCTCTCTTCGGAGCCGTCGCGCTCCATGTCTCCACTGCCTTCGGCGCCGTGGCCAACGCCTCGCCGGACAGGCGAGCCGAAGGCCTCCGTCTCGTCAAGGCATCGGACGAAGATCCCGGTACTTGGATGACGGAGGAGGACAAGTATGAAAAGTTCACCTCCAAGCGTCTGGGATTCGTTGATATCACGGATACCATGGTAAAGTACACCAAATCGGAAACTATGATGTACTTGGCTTGCTAATACTGCCCGATAGGAACTCGAGGCGATCCGCATCGATCGGATGATGAACATTGCCGAGGTGCAGGCCGCCGTCTTCCCGACTGCCCCCAGCCACCAGACCGAGGCCAAGGCCCTCATCGCCAACGTGCAGCAGACGACACTCTCGTCGTGGCTGACGTCCATGGCTGCCTTCTACAACCGCTACTACAAGGGCTCCTACGCGGCGACGAGCGCGGCGTGGATGTACAACACGGTCGTCGACGTGGCCTCGGCCAACTCGGCCATTACGGTCAAGCAGTACACGCACTCGTACAACCAGCCCAGCGTCATCGCCGCCATTCCGGGCAACTCGACCGACGTCGTCGTCGTCTCGGCGCACTACGACAGCATCGGCAGCCCGGCCAACGGCAGGGCCCCCGGCGCCGACGACAACGCTTCGGGCATCATTGTCATTCTCGAGGCCCTGAGAGTCCTTGCCGAGGCCGGGTACAAGGGTGGAAACACTCTCGAGTTTCACTTTTACTCTGGTGAGTCCGAATAGCAAGTCTTGAAGTAGACGATTTAGACTAATATGTCTTGCAACAACCAGGTGAGGAGGGCGGATGTCTGGGCTCCCGAGACGTGATGCAGTCGTACAAGACCTCGGGCGTCAACGTCCTCGCCGTCATGAACCAGGACATGACGGGGTACTCGCCCAACAACGTCATCGCCGTCTACACCGACTACGTCGACACGAGCCTGACCAACTTCCTCAAGAAGCTCGTGCCCGTGTACAGCGACCTGCCTCTGTCTACCGATGCGTGCGGCTACGCCTGCAGCGACCAGTAGGCACCTCCCAAAAAATGACTCTTTTTCTTATTGAAATGCTAATCTGGTTGTTTCTAGCGCCTCGGCCAGAGATGCCGGATTCCCTGCCGCATACGTGTGCGACGAGAACATGGAGGACTCGAGCCCCTATATCCACTCGTCTCAGGACACTGTTGCGACAGTCAGCATCCCGCATGTCTACCAGCACGCCAAGGTAAGTTGACAGAATCTTTCGAGCAGAGAATCATGCTGACAAGAAATACAGTTCACCGTTGGCTTCCTCATCGAGGCTTCGTACTTTTAAGGCAGAGGAAGGAGTTTGACTGGCTATCTTTCTGTACGTGGTTAGGTATTCGCAGTCTAGTAATAACAAAGAGATCTGCGCAAACCATGATTCAAATTTGCTTTAGTCACAAATCAACCAAAATTGTCGCTCCTTCGCGTCCTGCGCAGGATGACGGAAGTGCTGTCGGGTCGAGCCATGTATATGCCCCCGCAGAGGACTTGTGGTTCACAACGAAAAGGGAAGAAGACGAGTTTGTAGCCGAACTTGAATTGATAGAGGTGGTTGCAGAAGACAAGAAGCTAAGTTAGGGACATTCCCGCAGATTCCCAGTTATCCCCTGGGAAGGAAGGGACCAGTGGTCCCTTCCTCCTCCCAACCACTGTCGAGGAACTCACGAGTATCATTGACAAACATGTATTCATGATTTATAAATCAAGTTCGACTATATTAAAAGGCCCGACATGGCTATTTCACGCTCAAGCAAATGACCACCCTCCCGTCTTATTCGCAAAGAAGCCATCGGGGTCGTACTTCTTCTTAATCTCCTGCAACTGGGAGTACGTCGAAAAAGTGGCCAGGGGATCCTGATCCCACGCGGCCTCATTGAGAAACAGCGGGAGGTCCTCGGCGTCGGGCGTCGACGCGACCATGTCCCGGAAGCTATCCTGGATGGCGTCGTAGACCGAATCGAGCAGCAGCGGCGGCGTGGCGAGGTCGTAGGCGGTCCAGAACCAGGGCCCGTCCGGCAGCAGGCCCATGGCGTCGCCGCCCTGCGCCCGGCTGGCGTCCGTCAGGCTGCGCGACACCGGGTACAGGTACAGCCCTGTGTGGATGTAGCTGCCCTTGTTGTCCTCGGCCCAGGCGCGCCACGTGTCGAGCGCGGCGCGCGCGCTGCCGTCCTCGACGCGGTGCGCGCCCGACCGGAACACGTTGTCCGCCCGCGTCAGCTCCGCGACCAGCGGCACCGGCATGTTGACCACCTCGGTGTACGTCTTGACGGAGCGCGTGTCGACGACGTGCGGGATGCTGGTGAAGTTGTCAAAGGCCGCGCCGGGGTCCTCGCCGTCGTAGACGAGGAACAGGATGATGGCCTCGTCCAGGTTGAGGCCGGCGTCGGGCGTCGACAGCTTCTCGTAGGTCGGCAGGATCGACGCCTTGGGGTCGTCGTTGTACGCGATGAAGTCGGTGATGGCCTCGAGCACGGCGTCGCACTGCTCGAACACGTACACCAGGTTGCCGGCGTAGAAGTTGCCGATTGGCCGCGTCTGCACCGTATACTTGGTCACCACGCCGTACGCGTTGCCGCCGCCGCCGCGCAGGCCCAGGAACAGGTCCGCGTTGGTGCTCGCCGACGCCGTCACGATCTCGCCGCTCGGCAGCACCACCTCGAGCTCGCGGAACGAGTCGCAGGCTATGCCGTACTGGGGCGATAGGTAGCTGAGGCCGCCGCCCAGCGCCAGTCCGCTTCCGACGCCCGCGAGCCTGCCTCCCATGACCGTCACGCCAAGGGGCTGATAATACGAGTAGAGCTCGCCCCAGTTGCTGCCGGGCTCGTACGACGCCAGGGTGCTCGTCTCGTTATACGACTTGTCCGTCATCTGCTCGAGACTGATCAGGACGCCGCCGTCGACGGACGAGAAGAAGTTGTTGGGGTTGTGCCCGCCCGACTTGACGGCGAAGCGGGAGCCGGCCGCGCGGACGGCCTGCAGGGACACGGAGACGTCCTGCGCCGACTGGGCGTAGACGATGCAGGCCGGCGTGTAGACGCTCTGCCGCGCGTTCCAGTAGTCCTGCTGCGTCGCAATGTACTCGGGGTCCAAGGGCGCCGAGACGACCTTGACGGCGCCCAGGGACGACGTGAGGTTCGCGCAGGCGACCGTGCCGGCCGAGCGCGTAAAGAGGCCGTGGACGGGTGTGCCGTAGCAGAGCAGAGCGCTCGCGAGGAGCGCGGCGGACTTGAACATCGTGCCGAAACGCCGAGAGGTTTGTAAGAGCTCAGATGCCCTTTACATCAGGAGACTCGGACATGATGGCTCTGTCGATGGCTTCTTATATAAACTCCCACTTCCATGGACTCGGGTAGTCTAGCACGCGACAGACGAGAAGCATCTCGCTTACAGACACGGCAGTCGGGAACGATGGAGAACCCAACGGCCTCTAACGAGACCAGGTACATAGTAGGCCAGAGACCGCGGCTACAGATGCATGGACTTGTGCCACTTGCATCATCAGTGGAAAGTCGTATCCGGATCGGGCTGTATGTGTATAGCGGATACACATCGTGGCCTGTCTGTGGGGGCTGAAAAGCCGCTGACTTATTCTTAGAAACTAGGTTTTGATTCTTACATACATGAGTGTAGATATTCTTTTGTTGTGTTTGATATGCTGGTGATATTGCTGTTGGTTCTCCTTACTCATTTGTTGTGATGTTATGACAGTCTCTCGCCAGCCAGGAACTGTTGAACAAGACACTGCTCTGATATGGTCAGTTGCCGGAGTACCATTTTCTCTGTTCTCTCTTTTTATTGTTACTCGTATGTAATATCTCATGATCTAGACTTTTACAAGAAAATAGTTTGGATTTTAGTCTTTAAAGTGGTGGGTAACCTACAGGGCATCCCGGTATCGTTCGAGCAGGGGTTAACTGAGATGCAGTGGAGCGGCCTCCTTTGACAAGACGAAGCGGCGGTTGCAATGTGTGCAGAGATGGTACGAGTACGATGTTAGTTCTTCTTTCAAAGAGCACTTTGGCTCCGAGGTCATAAGACTGGAGGCTACATGCTACTGAGCACCAGTTCTTGCGTGGTCGCCTCCGCCGTCGTACATAATAAATGAATGAATGAGACATCAGATCGTGACCCAAACGATACGACAGCTGAAAGGTATAGGCCCACTTCGATTACTCTAAGGGGAATTCTCCGAGGCCCGTTTGAGCCTGAAGTCGTACAGCACACGCCGAATTTGTCAAACTTGCCAGAAGAGGATAACGTCGCCATGGATCCTGGCATCTCGATTGGGCCATGGCCCATGGGCAGACGGGAGCTTCGGCCGGAGACAGAAGCCCATGATACGGACATGCAAAAACTCACTGGTTGCAGAAGACTATTGACCATAAATTTACAAGCTAGTATACAAAAAGATCCGGCATCGCAACATCCGTACCATGAAATCTTGCTTTTGCTATTGCAATGACGAATGACCAAGTTGTAGATTTGTTCCATGGGTCGAGCTGATGATCTCGGCTAGTCGATAGAGGGGCTCGAATTCGATACAGCTGATGGCCCCGTTCGCTTCTGGCGGCAGTCGGCCGGGGTGTGAATAATTAATTGGGTGTCAGAATACCGTCTACATAATCGGGTATTCAGAGACAAGCCCATGATTCGAGGCATCTCGATATTCCGTGCTTGGGGACTATTCCCATAGGAAGAAATCAAGAACAGGTAACAAGATAGTCCTTCATCAATAAAAGTCTAGCTCGACTCAATGGCATGCGCAATGGCATCCTTCTCCGTCTCGACGTCGCTCTCCTCCTCCTTGATCTTGTCAATCTCCTCCTCCTTGACGGCGTCCCCGGCCTCGCCCTTGACCTTGCCGCCCCGGAACGCCTTTCTGAGCTCGCACTTGCCCGTGCTCTTCCCGCCCGCCTTGCACTCGTCGCAGCGCTTGCCGTGGCTGATGATGAGGATGTGCAGGGCGTACTTGTCCTCGTCGGGGACGCGGGCGTCGAGGTGCGCGTGCGCCTCCTCCCGGGAGCAGTCTCGCGGGCGCCAGCCTAGCAGGCCCGTGATGCGGTGGACGTGGGTGTCGACGGCGAAGCTCTCGCGGCGGAGGCAGAAGAGGAGCACGCAGCTGGCCGTTTTGGGCCCGACGCCGTGGAACGCCAGCATCTCGCGCATGGCGTCCTCGTCGCTGGCCTCGAACAGGTGGTCGAGCGAGTAGGCGCCGTACTTGGCCCGGGCCTGCTGCAGGATGTCGATGATGACGCGCGACTTGGACTGCGACAGCCCGCCCGACTCGATCGTCTTCTGCAGCTTGGCCTGCCCGCCCTCGACGATGGCGTCCCACTTGTCGCTGCCCCCGTACGCCTTGTCCATGGACAGCTTGGCGCGCGTGCTGTTCTTGTCGCTCGTGTTCTGGCTGAGGATGGTCCGCACCAGCGCGTCCAGTACCGACCGCGAGTCGCCGCAGCCGGCCCGGTTCGTCGGCGCCACCACTTCCTCCGGCCGGTGCCGGTCGCCGTGGAGGCCCACGAGGATCTTGCGCGCTAGCTTGCACTCCTCCGGGGTCGGATGCACAAAATCTGGAAAGGGCGATGCCTTGCTGAACTCGGCGTACTGCTTCAGCTTCTTGGCCTGCAAGTCTGCCGCCTTGTCGGCCTTGGTCCTTTCTTTCTTGATCTTCTTTGGACTGGGTGACGACTCATTCTTGACGCCATTGGGTGTCTCGTCTTCCCTCTTGACTCGTTTGCGAGACTTTGGAGTCGACGAGTTCAATTCTTCCTGCGCTTCTCCATCCGGCTCCTCCGACTTGACCCGCTGAACTTTTTCCTTCTTTGTCGCAGCAGCTTTGCGCTTCTTGACTGTGCTCAAATCTGGTACCTCGGAGTCCTTCTTGATAGCAACACTATCGCCTGTGCTGTTGCCATTGGCATGCCTCTGACTGCGCCGTGGTGTGCCACTCGCGGTGGTGACCGCACTCCGCGCCATGATCCTTTCGAGTCCCGTAGATGACCTGATGATTGTGCGAAACCGTGATAATGCACCAAGCATGGATAAAAGCAATGACAGGCCCGTCAAAACAATCCAACAGAGAAATGAGTTGCAGACCAGGAAATCTGCTGGAATCCCGACTCTGAGCTGGTTATAGTTGCACAGTTGTATGAAAGTAAGTGGTGATGTCACACACTATCGCCGTCGGTTCCTGCGCTAGGGTTGTGGTGATCGGGCGCTAAATCCCCAGGGACTTTGACGGGATGTAACACGATGGCCGGTCGTCAGAAGCCCCGCCGTAACATCAAGGTAGTATTTGGAGTATAGGTATGCTATCTCTTAGTGGGTGTTTATGATGAATATGAATGATATCTCGGGCTTTAATGAAACCATGTTATGAAATTCAAGAGTATTCTTGATACCCAAGAAGAAAATCAAACTGCGCCCCAGGCAGAGTTGGTCCCTATGTCGAATGCCCTCACTGGGATATTAGGTTTACGCATAATCAACTCTTGGTGATATACCCAGGCTCTACGAGATACCATAAAACTCTTTGTTGGAAAATGCGTGCTCGATTGTTTCCGGAGCCGGAGACAAGGAGTAACAGAAGACCCTATGCTCATGTGCAACAAGTCATTATACAGTACAAGATAAATTTTCAAAGAATATAAACCTATTCAATTTATGCCGTACTTGATGCTGACAACTAGGTATGTATACTTGAAGTAACAAAAGGGTATCTATCATGATGGATATTTCGGAGTCTCATTTCATTAATGCCCACAAACTGTTTCATCTAGGTGCGGCTTCTCGTACTGCTTCTTCTGCCCAGACCGAGCCACTTGCGCCGCCCACTTAGGGGAGTATCCGTTTCGTAGTCGGTATCTGTTGATCCTGGATGAAGCATGCTGGGTGAAATCATTCTCGTGTTTCGTGGAGTCTGAGTCTTGTCACCACTATTTTGTAGCACCAGGTCCGGGCGAGCCGCCCCTCGACTCCTCATGATTGGCGGCGGTGTCGAGCTCGTCAATTCCGAGTCCAACACTGCTGCAGGAGCCCGCCAGGGCATTGTGGCTGGCGGAGGTACACTACTCCTTCCCGAGGAGTGCGTTTTCTTTGATGTGCGTGAGTTTAGTGAGAGTGATAGGGTGTGTGAGGTCGACGGCCTTTGTTCTGGAGTGCCTACTGGCGTGGCTGCTAGATCCTGCGAACTACCAATGGACCTCCTGAACAGCCTGTTGAGCGCACCGGGTTTCCTTGGCCTCAGCGGATGACCTGTGACTGGCGGACAGTTCGTCCTCTTCTGTGCATTGGATCCACCACTGGGATATCTCGAGAGCGCACCCATTGGTGAGGACAGGGCGCCAGAGTCGATGCTGCTACTTCTGGGACGTGTACTTCGAGTAGAGTCTGTCCATCGAACAGGACCCTTTCTCGACTTCAATTTATCAGGAGTCGTCTCACTACTCGTCATGCTGCTGGTTCGGGCTGATCGACTTGATTGGCGTTGGGGTGCATTTATGCCGCCATCGGGCGCATCTGGCTCGGGCGGGTAGTAAAGGCCATCTTCTGGCGCGATCAAGGGGCTTGTAGGAAGTTGATCCAAAGGATCTCGCTTGAGGCCTGGTGCCGGAGAGCCCATGAAACCTGTGCCTCGCATAGCACCAAAGATGGCATCCGTCTCCCACCGCCCGGCCTCGGTTGGAAAGCTGAAGAGATCTGGAGAATCCGAACGAGGTGACGTAGTTTTGCGGTTTGGCTTTGCGCTTTCTCGCATCCAATAATCTAGCTCGTTGGCTTCCGCATATGCATCAGCACCACCGTCTGAGTCTGTATCGGAATCCCAGCTTTTCGCGATGTGGCGAGAAGTTGTTGTCTCATCTGCAGAACGAGGGCGCTGAGGTGCAGTCTCTATTCTCTGTTGAGTGTTCGTCAACTCTGCTTCGGGAAGCATTGGCCCCAACAGACTGGGACGGCCTGTATGTACGGGCTTCGGCACTGAGCGAGAAAAGCCCCCCTGAGCCGATCTGGTCGAGACCTGAGGTGCCAGAGCCGCCGCAGGGGTCATATGAATCTCATGCGCGAGACTCTCCCGAGCAGTGGTACTAGAATGTGCAGAGAGGGTTTCGTTTGAGTCCTTATGCCGACGTAACATTGAGCTCGAGGTCGTGTCTGGCGTCGGTGGTAGCATGCGTGCATGCGCAAAGTCATCGTCGTTTGGCGGGGATGTAACAACACGCCTCAAACTATCTCGCTTTTCCTGTCTGACTCTCATGTTTGCCCGGTGTCCCTTGTATATTGGTAGTTGAGTTTGCTTTGGTCCACGAGAAGTTATCGGCCGGGATGAATTTTCGAGGGATAGCTTTCCATCCAATCTTTCGAGCTGCTGCAGCGGTGACCTGATGTCGAGGAATCTAGCCTGCTGGTCTGCCCAAGCCGCAGAAGCCGTGACACTGCCAGACATGAGACTCTCAGAGGAATCAGCCCGAAGATTGTGCCTTGAGGTCGGCGTCTCGATGCTCTGCAACATCTGCGATTCAGATTGAGGCGGCGAAAGCATCTCGTCTGGTGCTTTCTTATTATTACCGTAGACACTCAAGAAGGAGCTTTCACTGAGCAAGCTGACGCCAGGGCTGACACTGCGCGCACTCCGAGTGAAGTCGCTAGGATTCGTGCTCGCTTCCGAGATCTTACGCGCGTGAAAAAAGCTGCTCTTATTGTGCAAGATCATGTTGCGCAGGTTAGCAGTGCGCTCGCCGTGCTCGGATAGAAAGCTCGACATGCGTTCCAGCGTCTTTGCATCGCCGAGACGACCGGAGAAATCTCTCGCCAGAGGAAATCCTGACGAGCTTGGCTGATTTGGCCTTCCATCCGTGTCTCGATCATACCTATCAACTTGTCCTGATGTAGCAGGCCTTTTCATATCGGCCTCGACAATACGGACCATGGCCTTTTCCCGTTCCAACTCGCTCACCGTGGACTGCAAATCCACAATCATGTCGATCGCTTCGAACAAGGCCTTGTCGCGCTTGTCTAATTCTTGCGCGAGGTCTTCGTTGAGGCGCATGGTTTCTGCTTGCTGTGTTGCCATTTCGGCATGTTCATGTTGTAGAATCTTGGCGCGCTCCTGTGATGTTTTTGCGAGTTCTTCAAGCATGTCCTGGCGTTCCCGTCGGTGGTAAAGTTCCAATTTGAGATCCCAGTTTTGCTTCTTCAGCTTTTCGATCGTCTAGCAGCGGCGTAAGTAACAAATGACATATAAGAGCTTGAGTCGCCCACCTTTTCGATTTCCTTGATTCCCATGGCATTGAGGTCGTCATCATCAGTGTTGGGAGGCGTCGGTCGCAACGTGGCTTGGGTATTTCTCCGGACTGACGAGCTGCGAGTGACAACACCCTCATCACGAGCGCTTGCGGTGGAATTGCTGAGGCTTCCTCCGCTCATCTTCTTTTCGGCACGCCTTTGCTGTATTCTCTGCTGCAGAAAACTCGAGGGAGGCTGCGAAATGGGCGCACTGCTGGAACCGCATTGCGTGTGGTGAAAGCGGTGCGAGTGTGAGCTAGGTGTACTCGCCCTTGATGGCGAGAGAGAGCTCAGCGGCTCGAGTTGTCCTCCGGCGCCGTCCATGCTGTAGGTCGGCCGTGATTATGTGATGGTAAGGAATGGTAGGTGCAAAAGGTGTATAAGTGAGTTTTGTCGGAAAAGAAGGCAAAACCTCCCTGACTCCTGCCTCGTCCAATTCTAGGCCTCGACCCGTTTGTGCCTCCCACGTTGATTTGATGCTGAATGGCTTGATAGTGCAGGGTCCTGTCAGCCGGGATCCAACAAGGAAACCGCGTTCTACTGAGACAAAAGCTCAAAAGTGCGGGAAGCAAAAGAAATCCGACCACACACCACAGCTGTTCAGCCCCCCATTCATTCCCCAGAGGATCAATTATCCCAAGTCGAGGTCCCGTTCAAGCTTTGGCAATTAAAGGCATGAAAAAACTCGTCTGATCTTTGAGGTTGGCAACGAGGCGGCTTGAGCAGCTATAGATAATATTGCTAGAGCGCAATGAGCTTGGTTCCTTCTGGTCCGGGCTGGCCGTTGGGCGTTGGGCGTGGTTTTTTTGGTCTTTGGTTTTTGTCCGAAATGGATGCGATGCCAGCTATCCCCAAAGACAGTTGATAATTCAAACGTGTTGCGCTTTTCCACTCCGCATGGCGACTTTTTCGTATATAACGGGAATCGCCTTGTTTACCGGACAAATTGTTTTGTTTTCGTCGCGATGGTCAATGACGACGGTCGTGTAAGTGCGTGAACCTGGACGACCAGTGGGGTTGAGGTGGGAACAAACGGAGGAGAGAATCAGGGTGGTGCCTGCGGCTGGAGATGGGCGATGGCTAGAAGGGAGGTAGGTAATGAGCGTTGGCGGACGGTGTCTCTGAATGCATGTCTCAGCTCTAGCCCGTCGATCGATCTGTCACGGAAGAGACAAGACAGCTCTGGAAGCACGAGGCAAGACTATGAACGACACTCAAATTCACAGAAATGCTGCCATCTCCAAGGAGGGACAAGATAGAAAATCCAAAAAAAGCTGAAGATCTGGTAGGCAGGCAGGCAAGCTCGCGAGAAGTGGTCGCAGAAGCGTTCGTTCAGATGGAGCTACGAAAATGGCCGTTCACTGTCTGTCTGCAGGGGGTGCCTTAGCCCATCTCTCCCCCGGAGCTGCCCACGATCCAATGCTCCACCAGAAGCCCCATCTTCGCAACGGCCCCTGTCGTTTCCTATGCGGTGCCTTGCATTTCACCTTGGTTGGGCTGCTGAAAAGACGAGCGAACTGACGGCTTGCTAGGACGGAAGGGGCATAAGATCTGTGATATGGTTGAACGGAATCAGCGGCCTTGCCTGGTCTTGGTCCAGGAACGCGAAATTAGCGACTGCCGTGGTGTCTGTTAGCGCTTTGCCATGGTGCACCAGCGAGGCCAGCCATCGGCTGGAGCCTGGCATGCCTGGCACAAGTCCAACTCAATCATATGGGAACGCAGCATGGTGGGAGAATGAGCAACAGTGCTCAATGCAATGCCAGTCAGCCCTGGGCCCCGCGTCGTCAATGCTGGCATGGCATCATCTCTGCCCACGCAAGTATAATGCAGCAACCGCGGCAACAGCGTATCCCAAGGAGACGCTCTAGCATGCTGCTGCTCATGATGTGGACAGCATGAATACGAATCACGAAAGACAGGCGACCGAGCCGATAGATGACAAGAGAGGACGACCACGCGAACGAGAAGTGGACGACCAGGGCCCTGTAGCATTTCGCGTGACGGCACGTCTCCGGGCCCCACCAGCCATGCATGCACTTTACACGAAATCCAAGGATAGAAAGGGAAGAAGAAAAAAAAAATGTGACATTCCAAGAATCGTCCGGTGATTCGTAAAAAGCTAATAAAACAGGGGACGGGACTTTGCGTGGTCGAGCCGCAAGAAGCCAGACCACAACACTTGGGTAGCGCTCGGCATACAGGTCGCATGGATGTTTTTTGCTAGTTGCCCATCACTTGCCTTGGATGGTTTACCGTCCTGGAAGTTCTGAACCTGATTGAATGATTATATTCCCTTAAGCCACATGCACACTGGGTCTGAACCACTACGTACCTGGAATTCCAGCGCTTGTTGGCTGTCTCGATACGCTATAATTCAGTGGCAAGATCTTATACAGATTTATGCTGCCTTCTCCAGAATTGGCCCAGAAGTCACCCAGAATTTACTCCAGAACTTCCTGAAAGTCAAAAGACTTATTGGTCAAAAATTCGAAGTAGCAAAAAACATCCAACGCTCCCATCCATATCACTGGGCCTAACCGTGATTGGCGGTGATAGACCAGCATCCTTCTGTCGGCACAGCGGGGCCATCTGCTACTCCCATGCTGGAGTTGGAGAGGGGGCAGGGAATCATGTACATACAGTGGTAGCATCAACGCGTCAAGCGAGACCAGCCTCCTCCAGTTTGCGTGTGGTGACACTGACAAGTTCTCTGTCGCGGCTGGAAGCGCAGCACTGCATATCCTGCTTGTCTTGGCTGCTTGGTAATGTGACTACATACAACCAGTCATTTCAGTTTGTTGGGATATCGACCGGCTCCGAGACGAGACCTGGAGAAGCACCTTATACTACCTATCTACCCAGCCAGCACAACTGGGGAATCCTTCAGGCTTCGTCGTGACGTTGACCTTGCGCAGCTTATGCTTATACTCAGACCCATGACACAGCCATCTGGTGTGAGCCTAAATGTGACTACCAATTGACAGAAGTCAAATGTCCTTCAGACACAGAACACATGTCGACCGAGACAATGCCAAACCCCATATGCCAGAGTCTTCGATAGACGAGCGCCGCCAAACCCTAGATTGCCGGCGCGTCCACACACAGCGCGTGCTATATGCTCTTATCATCAAGTCCATCCCCAATAACACAAACTGAGACTCCCAGCTCACTATTCAATCGTGACGCTGCAGATAAACATGTGGGCTGTTTTTCCTGTGAGCTTCGGCAATGCACATTGCATCTACAAAGTACACGAACGTTGCCCTCAAGACCTGCCCACGGTCTGGCAGGAACTGCAGACGGCCGAGTCGGCGTCCTCAATCCTACGCGCCTGTGTCAGATCTTTGCTCAGACACGCATCACATCACATCCTATGATCGAGCCAAGGGCATTCAATGTGCAAATCATGATTGTTGTTGTAGCGCGTTTTTTTAGTTCGCAGCTTGCAGGCCTGCTAAAGGTACGGAACCCTCTTCAGGTCCGATCCGCCGCCGGCTCCAACCTTTACGCCACCAAGCGCCCTGGGGCTGCAGAATCTTACGACCAGAGAGTGCCGGACCTTTGAGTCAGGATAAGGTAGCTTGGCCTTGGGTTGGACACGACATCAGAACTGTCATGGCTATTTCAGTCACTGTTCACCCAGGACACCAGCTGGTTGCAAAACAGTTATTGATGGATGTGATACTCCGTATATGCTTATAATATATATTTGAGCAGCAAAGTGGCCAGGCGAGCCATCATCTCGGATCCCTTTTCTTTCGCGGCGGCAAAACTTTCTACTCGGAGAAACTGGACGACTAACTGCATGTCTTACTTCGATAAACGCCGAATGCTGATCTGGTTCATGTTTAATGCCACAATTGATCCACGTATATAATCAAGCAATCGCCAAGAATCAACCAAGTGCGAGTGCGTCCAGTCGTGGCAATCATTCTGTCGTACAAAACGGCACGCTTGGGCTTGGATACATGTTGGGCACGAAGATACCCTTCCGGCCGGCCCCAGCGATGCAGACATTGACAGTCCCATGCCAATCAAGATGGTGCAGCAATATCCCCTCTTGGGTAGTCCTGTAATCCATCAGAATCTCGAACTTGCGCATGCCTGCGACCGTCCTCAGGGTGAATAGTGCAGTCCTGTCCAGCTCTCTACAGGTGCCGCTGAAGCACGCCTCAAGTTCCCTGATATACATGTCTCGGCAAGCAGGTATGCCGTGCAACATCTGACTTTGCGAACACCGTTTGTACTCAGCATACTCAGAACGTCCCAGTTGCTCCCGCATGGCCCAACGCACATCCGGCTTCATGCAGCTTGAACGTGCTATTGGTTGAACTTGGAACACCCACCCGTAGTCGAGTCTCTTCATAGGCGTCTCCTTTTGAAGAGTTCCATTTTCGGTTGTGAAATGTGTGCGGATATGAAGCTGGGGGGCTTTCCCTTTGCTGATACCATGCCGAATTGAACAGTGTCCGAAGGGGTAAGCCTGGCTTGCATTTTGTGCTCGTTGCAGCAGCCACGTTAACTGGAGTGTATTCAGTGTCTTCGTGGCGTTAGCTTCAGCTCCACGATTGCTGCTCTCGGTGATGAATAATTGTGTACCCGTGTCGTCGAAAGTCACGCCGATTGCATCGGAGCGTAGACAATCATGATGCCGCAGGGGCCTCGGCACCCCCATTCGATGTCTCTTGCCCCTTCCACCGGTACTCCTTCTCGATGCCGACCCTCCTCTGCGCCGTGTCGCAGAGCTTGACGTCGCCGCACTCGCAGACAGCCGGGTCCCGGATCCAGCGGTAGGTGATGCTCCAGCGGTCGCCGCGCCTGCGGACGGCGCCGCCCGGCAGCGCGTCCGTCTTGCGCTTCTTGATGCCGTGGGTCCAGTGCAGCCGCGCGTCGCCCGACATCTGCAGCATGCTGCGCGGCAGCAGGTCGACCTCGACCCGGCCGGCCTTGCCCGCCTCGCCGCTGCCGCCCCGCTGGAACTGCATCAGCACCGGCGACCCCAGCGACAGCGCGTACAGCTGGTCGTACGCCGAGTGCGTGTCCACGTGCGGCGGGATCCCGGCCCCCGGCGGGTAGTGCTGCAGGCAGACCTGGTCCGGCGGCCGGCCCTCGCGCGTCGGGATCAGCGGCTCCAGCCAGTCCGGGAACGGCTTGAAGGGGACGTCGGGGTCCACGCCAAAGGTCTTGTAGTCAAATGTGTAGCCGTAGTGTAGCGACAGGCGACCCGACCGTTCTGGCCACTCCAACTGTTGCTGGAATATCTCGATCAGCTTGGCCTCGTGCTCGGCGGTGATGAAGTCATCCTGCCAGAATATACCGGCTGGCTGTATCGGTAACTCCTCCATGTCTTTATCTGAACAGATAGATGATAGAGGTGTGCCGAGGAGTGTCGAGTTCATGAGCGACGAATGACGACCTCGACTTTCCAAAAGCTAATGGGCTTTCCCGCCCAAAAACGAGATTTTCCGGCGCCCTCCACGACTCCACTCCGCGATTTTGAGGCTTCGAAAATCACTGCACCAAATGGGATTCCTCCAGCAGTTTCCTTAATTTGTCGTCAACTAGGATCCAGTTACTTTTGAAATTCCTTGCAATTAACAGAGAAATTTGTGAAGCTGCAGGTATCTGACGGGGATGGTCTTGAGAAATGGGACGATGTCTGGTTGTTACGATGGTCCGTGCTTTTCGCCGGCTTTAGTAGAAGTGAACATGATCGCAATTCTACATCACTCCATGGTAGTTGTAGAAAGCGAAACTTCAACTGAAATAACAAATGGTACCCCCTGGGGAGTTCTCCATTATTCATTGGTAATGCCTGTTGCATCACAGTACTTATTCGCTCATTGCTCATGCATCACGTGTGACTTGGGAAATTGTCTGGTGACATTCAAAGCTTCAAATTCAATCATGGGCGTAAAACCCAACGTCAAAACTATGGGATACATGAAACGCCATTAGACATAAGAGACGCTGGTATTCAAGCCCCGTCCAGACCACCAATAATGCAAACCCAGGATCCAGTATAACACCACTCGAAAATCAAATCACACAATGCTTATGAGAAGTGCTACCACATGCCCAAAACCCGCTCCGCTTTCGCGTTTGGGTTCATCCTGCGGGCTCGTTCATGGCTCGTTGCTTGCTCCTCATCCGGATCCAAAGTTGCCCAGGCCGACGCAGAGCTCATGCCATTCATCCCACCGCTCATCACGGGGATGCCCATATCGGGAACCATGTCGTTGGTGTACATGCCGTGTAAGCTGTATTCGTCGCCGCCCGTACTCAGATTCGAGAATTCGTTTGATAAGCCTGCCGACAAGGGCCCGCCATCCAAGGTACTGTGTCCAGAGCTCCGGGTCGTCACAATGTTCAAGCCCAGATCGTCGGTCGACACGGAGCTAAGCCTTGCGAGGTCAGTCGCTACAGAGTTGATTCTTCCGAACCCGTACCCTACACCGGCACCAGCCAGATTCGTGCCGCCGTCACTGTCCACAGTCATGGGCTCGGTCGTCAAGCCCGTGTTATAATATGTCCCGTCGGTAGTCTTGTCCTCGGATACTTCACCCACGACACCACTGGCAGTACTCCAAGAGTTCTCCCTAGTAAGTGTGCCAAAGGGCGTCATGACCGGGCTGAGATTGGTCCGCATACCGCTGGGCGTCTGCTCTGCAAACATGAGCAGCTTGTCCGCGTACATGGTCTTGCTGTTCGGGCTGGCACTCAGCGTCTTGATGAAATACTGCAAGGGGTCTTGGACAACGCCGCTGCGTCCCGAGTGGCCAAAGAGAGACAAATCGCCTCCGACATAGTCCATTCCTCCAACGCCGTCCGAGGCTCCTCCAAACGGTCTTGTTGGGTTGGTAGTCCCCGAGTCGTAAGCTCCCATGACATTGACACTCCATGTGCCTATCTCAAAGATCTTCTCGAATATGCCCATGCCGTGCACCTCAACAGCGCGGCTTGGGAGTGACTGGAGAATTGACAGTGTGTCTCGGGCGATTGAAAGCGGGAAGGAGAACCGGAAGCTCTCATTTTCCGCTGCTGTCCTGAGCAGACCCTGCCTAAAGGACGATTGCCAGACGATTAGTCGGAGCCACTGCTGAGTTATCATGAGATCCGCCTTTTGTACAGATGTTGGATCTGGCTCGTCGCTGTCTTCGTCCTGAACATTGTTTACAGTCGGAATTAGTGATATCGGTGGGCTCGGGCTTTTTCTCTTCGGCCGCAAAAAGTCCAGTGGCTGTGCGAGGAGCCGCTGAAGATTCAGGTAAGTTGTTTCTGAAACGCTAGGATCGCTGCCATCATTCCAGGCGTTGACGAAGCTCTCATCCAAGGGTGCGTAGCTACTGACGAGCTTCATGAAACCCACATGGATATCCGGTGCTTCGTAGTCGTGGCCACCAGTTGGTAAACTGGGCGTTTTCCGCAGAGTGAGAGGTTTGTTTCGCAGAATGGCAAAGCTTCTTTCTGTCACGAAGAGAATCCAGAACACTCGCTGACGGCACAGTACCTCCTCGGCAGGAAGACCGTTGTAGGACGCATCTTGATGCAGTCGGAGATCGATTGCCAGAGTCAGTGCTTCGCGCAAGTAGAACCAGGATTTCCGGCTTTGGTTGATCTCGAAAAAGCTCGTGCTCAGCCAGAATGACGATATCACCACAAACAAGGAAGTATCTTCGAGGATGTCGTATTTATGCCTGACGGATATACACTCGTCCAGGAAGAAGCGGCCCACTTCATCCCAGGGAGGTTGTTCCGAAATTGCGAGTGACTTTCCCGCCATGTGGAACGAGGTGAGTGCGCAGAGTGCATAGATGAGATTTTCTTCCGAGGAGTTCATGTCCCGTTCAATGAGATTTCGTATCGCGGGCATGTAGACTAGAGGCATGATTGGATACATGTGCTCGTAGTAGAGGTCGACACATCTGGGAATCAGGTAGCGGTAGTCGCGGCTGCGGGGCTGATAGACGTCGCTAGTAAAGGGACCCTTGGGCTCGGGCACCTTTCTCGGATCTGAAGTGACGGCCGTCCATGGTACGAAGGGCTGTGCTGGCGGCGACGGAGCAGCAGATGTCGTTGTCGAGTTGTAATTCTCCGCATCGATGCTATTGCTTCTCAGCTCCTGAGCTCAAAAACAAATCGTAGAAGTCCAAACCACAGAGGCAGATCATACTCTGAGCCGCTGGTCGTCTCTGACACCAGCGTCTGCTTGAGCTCCTGTGCTCTCAGCTCGTTGATGACACGTCCATGCCCTCGCTTCGGGCCTCGCTTTTTAGGAACATGATCCCTCTTGCAAGTGAGAGTCGCCCCCGCGCACTGCTGGCATGGGAAGCGCCCATCGCAACGAATTCCTGTCACATCGGTCAGCCAATTGTCAGAGCAGATTGATTGTAGGAATATCCTCTATCGCGGGGTTATGAGATCACAAAGCCACGTATAGAGAACCCCTCTCGTCATATCTGAAAAGAAACTTGAATGGGCCGCAAGCCGGTGGACAGGAAACGGTGGGGATGAGCTCACGCCTTCTGCGACAATTGTCGCACACGGTACGCTTGTTGTTCGCAGGCTGAATGCGCCTGAGGTCGTCACTGCCGGGCCATTCTTCTTTCTTGACTCTGGTGGGCGTGGTGGAAGTAGCAGGCTCAGGAGCGCCGGCCCGAGCTGAAGTCACGGGAACAGCCTGCATCCTTGAAGCCCGGGCTCAGCTGGTATATGCGAATCGGAGATATGATCTTGAGTAACCGGAGAACCGGACCGGGCCCTTGCAGTGCGATGCTCGAATCTCGAGGCTACCTAGGTATCTGAAACATAGCACGCGGTGGAAACCGCGAAAGAATGAGCGAAGCAGCACAGGAGATCGGTACCCTTGAAGATGGTGAAGGTTCTGCTGTTTCCCCTTTCATTTGGCGCCCATTGACATCACGAGCGTGAGCTGGGGATTTAGTCTGAAGCTTGATTATGCGGGGAAAGCTGAAAAGCGTTAATAAACCCTGACCCTCTTTGCATGAGCTTTTGCACACGCATACATAATTTTTTTAGTTGAGATGCAAGTAATGTAGGGGCCGCTAATCAAGACTAGCCAGGCACATTAACCGTTTGTTTTCTCAGAGTCTCGTCTGGGCCATGCGAAATGGTGGGCACAAAGACCAATCAGTCGTTGCGAGAAAAGGCGAGCGGCACGGAACTCAAGCTGCAGGATGGGATCTCGTCGCATAGGTGTGGATTCCAGACCTCTTATTAGTGGTGTTTGTAAGAACGGCATTTCCTGTTACGTCGCGGGGCTCCCGATACTAAACTGTTCCTATCCCGGTCGCTTTCAACTACCTAGAATCTACCTCTCTGGTGTCATCGTCATCCAGGTCTATCAGCAACCCAGGCAGTTCTAGCATCACGAGGTTTACAGCCACGTCTGCAACATTGCTACCCAGTCGCAAAAGTCCGACGCATGCACCTCGGAAGCCGATACAAGCCAGGTTTGGCATCTTTTGCAGTGCTCGAGTGGCACGCGAACCCTCCAAGCGGGGTGATGGGCCTTCCTCATGGGTATTCCTATATCCACCGTCATGCGGGAGATGGCCAGATCGTCAGGTTCAATATGCGGCTAGGTCCCGTTCCACCTGCACACACGTCGTTATTCGTAGAGAAGCGCCGATATGGTCTGTCTGCGAGGACTAGTACCCATGAATCCATCAACTCTCCGGGCCGCGTATCGAGTCAAGCTACGGAAAGATTTGGTGCCTTCCCCGCTCCGCCCTAAGATCTAGAATCTACGGAGTGTATACTACCTACTCTGTCAAGTCCAGAACCTTGGGTATCCACCGTCTTCATACGTCCATCATCTGCGTCTAGATGGATACCTATCTATCTACTAGTAGGCGGTTCACAGGATGAGGCACCAACATGTTGGCATAATTGACTCCTCTTGTTGATCATCCTTCAAGGCAACTCTTGTCTCAGCGTATAATCAGTCTGGGGATATTGGAGACTTGCGAACTTTATTATGTTCATGAGTTCTGCATAAACCCATTAAAGCGATGAAATCTGCATGCTATGTAGCCACTTGGTTATATCTACCCGAAACTCATCTGGCCTTCTAGCGAGGCAAATCGACCGAGTGGGCGTGCATGGCTGTTGTTTACATCTCGAGGCCGAAAACTTGTCCGTGGCAACACCGATAGCTGCATACCAACCGCCCATTCTTGAATTGTGTCGTCCGCCACTACTCAGTCAGGCCGTCGACAGCTCCTAGATCCTCTCTTCTCGCATCTCTCTCTGGACTCTTTGTTTGGCTGCAAGAATCACGCTATTCTTTTTCCCACCTAAAAACATAATCATTGGGGTAACATGTATTGGAGGAGCAAAAGACATTTTATTGGCAAAGAATGATTCTATCAGTCGTTGATAGAGCATTTTATACTGCTTTCAGAGTGATCCCACTTGTACGCCAAGATGGCTGGGTTCCTCCAGCGTCGCTGTCTTCTTTGGAATCATTCGATAAGCACGGCATCGCAGCTTTGAGGCAAATGTGTCAAGTCTCTAAAGATCCCTTCGGGCTGCGCCATTTCCCGAACATCTCTTTGAGCTTGACCTTCGTTGAGCCCGTTGATCTCGGCCTTGGTATTGTACGTGGAGGTGCAAGGGTGGATTGTGTGCTGTACGAACTTCCCTGGGCGGATGCAAGATGACCGCCTCGCAAGCTGGTCCGAAGGTCCTTCACCGCACCATTCTGGGTCATCAGACCACGCAGGTGTTCGTAGAAGGCGATCAACTCCTTGCTGCGACTTCCTTCGCCGATGTATGGCTGGAAGGCGAATGCAAAGGAGTCTGTCGAGTCTATGGATGAGTACAAGGCCTCAACTGCGCCCAGGGCCGAGTAATCAGGTCGGTAGCTGCTAATGTTCATGGCAAGTCTTCGCTTGACGAAAACCTCGCTGTTGACGTCCGCTCCGTGCTGAACGAAATTGACCAGAAGTTGCGAGTAGATGTAGGCAAAACCACGAAAGTCGAAGTTGCGCCAGAACTCTGGCCTTCGGGATAGATGAGTAAGTCCGTACTCGAGCATGAGGCGCCAGGAGGTGTCCTGTTCTATGCTGAAGCGTGCGTTCGGGTTAGCACCTTGTTCTAGAAGAAGGTGACAAATTGCCGGGCAGGCCAGTACCATTTGTTCCTTTTTCTCAGACTTGCCTGGCCATGGGCGCCTAAATAGCATGTTGTTCGTCGCATCGAATAAGAGACGAGAAACTGCATTGCTATCCTGTGATCCTCGAGCAGCGTCTTGAGACAAGGTTTGGCGGAAGAAGTCAGCCAGACAGTAGAAAGCAGCCAGTGAAGAGAAGTCAAGTGGCTTTGCGACTCCAAGAAGACACCTTTGCAAAGGAGGGCCCTCTTCAATTAGTCCCTGGTCTTGCCGGCTAAGGCCGTGACCGGAAGTCCAGTGCCCACTGTTCGTCTTGCAGTACAACAGTCCTTGTTCCCTCCACCGGGCTCTTGCTCCAAAAGATGCCTTCTGTACTGTCTCGATGGTCTCTTCTGTCACGTAGCAAGTTTCTGCGTCATGCCAATGTTTTGACATCGCGTTGTCGAGTTCCAGTAATACCGCCGGCGAGACTGGCTTCCCGTCCCGCTCTGCGAGAGAGGCATAATGCATGGCCCGATCCATATAGTACCATATATCGCTGTCGTCGAGAACCAGCGGAGACTCTTTTGGGGCGGACTTGCAGAGAAGCACGCATGAATGACAGAGGTTCACGGCTGGGTGGAATCCGGTGCCGGTCGTGGAAAGAGACATTTCTTCCCATACTTCGGGGGTCTGCAGGAACTCAACGGCCGTCCTGTGAATAAAGTCCACGTAGAGGTACTTGTGTGGTTTCGAGCCGAAAATTCCCTGGAATTTGAAGTTGACGGAACGCATTTCCAGGAGACCAGCACATCTTGCTCGGATCCTTCCTTCCGCAAATTCTACCAAGGACTTTTCTTTTGCGATTGTGAGGATATTGACTGGCATCTTGACGGTCTGAGTGACACCCCACCCTGCAAAATGCAGCTGCAAGGGGGTGATGTGATATCTCCCACTCTGAGCCTCGGCAGCGGCAAGGCAGATTTGGAAGAACTCTGAAGCCTGTTTCCTGTAGGCTGGCGGCATGAGCCTGAACATGGCTGCGTACAAGTCTCGGAGCTCGGATGGAAATTCGTCGAGACGTTGCCACAATTCATCAATGTTGTCAAAGTTCTGGAGTCCAGAGAGCAGTGAGCGCACCACCAGTATGACCCAAAGGAAGACCCCACAAGACTTGTCTGCGACCGCCTCGACAAAGCTCTTCCATTCTTCACCATGCCTGGACTCCAGTCGCTCTCGCAGTAAGCCTTCGGTATAACCGCGGATGTCATTCCTGGTAAGGTCTTGTAGATTCAGATGAGGAAAGTGGGAGAAGGCGTCCACGCAGACTGGGATTGGGCGACTAGAAACCAGGAACTTGGCGTCTGTATATCTCTCTACTGAGGTCAATAAGTTGATGATCTCAATGTGATCGCCCTCGTATTCGTCGATTCCGTCTATCAGAAAGAACAGACGGAATTGTGAGCTGGTTTGGTCCAGGAGCCTATGGAACCAGCGAAGAAGTTCCGTAAAGGATGGAGTCTCCAAGAAGTTTCTCTTGGAAAGGTCGGCACCGAGAATGCGAAGCTCAGGCATGACGCTGGGAATGAGACCAGGGTGCTGGCACAGTATATCGTCAAGGAGCGAACGCAGCAGGCCGTCTTGGGTTTTCTGCATCGATGTGCCCAGGTTCCAAAAGAAAAACGAGGCCATCGTCGCTTCACTGGAACCTCCGCTCCATTTTCGGAGGGCAGTCTTGGTTCTGGCATCACTGAGAAGGTATTTCAAAAGAGTGGATTTTCCGGATCCTGCCTTGCCGTTGATCCAGTAGCATCCGCTGCCCGACTCAAGCCAGAGGACTAGAGAGGGCCACGGGTGCCCTAGGTCGGGAGTATCCTCCAATATCCAACTGAATGTTTATGCATGCGCCGGTTTCACACTATCGTATCTGTCGCTGTAATGTCGATAGTATAGGCTCCTCAGAACCATATCCTGAATCGGCTCAAACCCTCGAAGCTCAGCGCGCCCTCCAGAATCATTTCCACCAACTGAGAGTGTCATCAAACTCCGTCCTTGATCCTGGAAGTCTTGCTGGTATGTTCCCTTGGGAGCAATAACGTGGGTTTCGCCATTTTTGAGCGTCATGATTGCAGAGAGAATTCTGTCATGGTGCACAATACCGTGTGCATCAGTCTCGTCCAACCGGCGGCGCAACGTGGATCCCTGACTTCCCATACTTTCGAGACGATTGTTCGTTACTGCCAGTACCTGGACTATCTCAGAGTACTGCTGGTCCAGGTTGTCAAACCTTTTACTGGTGGACTTGCCCATATCATCAGTGGCGAAGCTGAGTTGCTGAAGCATGCGCAGAACGAGCTGGCTCTGATATACAGCCATCTTCTCCATTAGGCGAATGATATCATCATACTTCCAGGCAGCTTTCATGAGAGCGACTATCTTTGATCCTGGATAGTCGCTTTGTCGAAGTTGTTAGAGCTTTTGAAAAATGGTCGCGATCTCGTGCGCCACACCAGAGCAGCCGGCAACGAGCTGTTCGATGGCCTGCGGGTGTGAGTGGCCGGTGTCTATCATAAACTCAAAGGTTGATACATACATCGTCCGTTTTTTGATCAGGTTGGTTTGGAGTAATGGTGTTCAGATTCTGCGCTCGTTTGAAATCCTCCGAGAAATGGAGGAAATCCCTCGCTGTGTGATCAAACGCGACGCCTTTGGAAAAGGATATATTACCCGTCTCGTATAGATCGAGAACATCACGGCACCTCTTTGTCGCAAACTCCACGAACTGTACAACCGCTGCCGCTACACCGAGAGCACTCACAGGGTCCATGGCTCACAATGATAGAGCGTCGCATCAGCTCTGAAGATTCTTGACAAGAAACGGACGAGGTTTGTCGTAAGGCTGAGCGCAGGACATGTGGAAGTATCAGAATCAGGGAGGCGGGGCAACCCGGTTACCAAGCCATGTATTGCTTCCTGGTCGGGGTATGACAAGGCCGCGAGATGAGAGGCCATGACCAGGGCCGAGGCGTGCTTCGGAAACAACCCCAGTTACCTGCTCAAGAATATTCTCGAATCCTGGAAAACTATTTCTACTTGGATCATATGGGCAGTTGACACATATACCGCCAAAAGGTCTCGCACTGCGGACTGACATGTCACGATTGAGATGTGGCGGGTATTGCCAGTCAAGCGCGGTCAGGTATGAATGGGTAAGCCCAAACTTGGCATGAGTGATCCTCAGCCAACGGAGGACTTCCACAAGCAGCTGTTGGAAGTTCAGCATGCGGGTTGGAGGATTTGGCCCCCAGATAACATTCATGTGACGAGAATCTCCCCACCTGCTGCTGTACAGGTCCCCACTCCTCCAAAACCTCTAGAAAATTAAGTATTACCGAAACGAAGAAATAAATAATGAATATTGAAAAGTTCAGTGACTTAGTGATTCATGATTGCGGGGCTGTTTTTGCAGTAAATATGCTTCCAGGGTACTTATTTAGTCGAACCTTCGATGGTTTGAAAGCATCCTATGGAAACAAATACCCCCCGCTTTGCTGGAGTTATGACTTCATTCTTTCCCCCAAGTCTTTCAATGGCAGATGTGCATCGTATGCGCCTTCGCATCACCTCGTTGCAGTTTGAGGAACGAGCAGCATGGCAAAAGAGCGGCCCAAACAAGGTGTCATGGTGGACTCGCCGATTGATCAAAGCTTCGCGATCATGTTTGCGGCGGTTCAGAAATACCTGACCGCTCACGAGGCGCAGTGTATCATCAATCAATTCAGTTCAGAGTCCTGGCTCCCCGGCCGTCAAATATTATGGGAGAGTGTCGATCATCCCAAAGTCGAGGAGTGGGCCAAGCGACATTCCATGCAGACCCTTTCGATAGCATTGGGTCCATTACTAGAAGAAGGGAACCCTCAATATCTCAAGGGGGGTATGACACCCGCTCGTACGTCAAAGTTCATGAGAGGCGCTGGTGCCCTTTTTACCTGGTATATATCTTTAGGAGGTGAAGTGACGATTGTCTGCCGCCCGCCGCCCGAAAGATTTCATCCAGGCCTTCACATCAATTTTCAGCAGAATGAGCTACCAATACTGCGCACTGCTATCGAGACCTCTTCTCTTGTGGTGTATATGGTACACCCGGATGTCAAGAGAGCAACAGATTATCGCTATCAGGTTTGGCCTCGCAACGAGACGCAATTGTGGACCGATAAGTACGGCAAGGACGCTTATTCCCCTCGGCCTTGGAGAAGCGTCTCGAAGGAGTCGATTTACCTTGAACCACTGCAGACATCTGCTCTTGAAAGGGTGAAGGACATCTTTATGCGGTTTAGCATGAAGCAGGTGAGCTTCTGGGCGCTTAAGTCAATTTGGATGCTGCGCCTCACAATGAAAGAAAGGATATTCGAAGCATTGCTAACAATTAAAGATGGCAAACATAATGCAATATCGCATCAAGTCTTCATCAATAGAAGGAGTTGCATACACGATGCAAGAGAAGGTGGCGCAAGAGAAGGCAGAACGAGAGAAGGCAGAACGAGAGAAGGCAGAACGAGAGAAGGCAGAACGAGAGAAGGCAGAACGAGAGAAGGCAGAACGAGAGAAGGCAGCACGAGAGAAGGCAGCACGAGAGAAGGCGACGAAAGAGAAGGCGGCGAAAGAGAAGGCGGCGAAAGAGAAGGCGGCGAAAGAGAAGGCGGCGAAAGAAAAGGCAGTGCAACAGAAAGCAGCACAGCAGAAAGCAGCACAGCAGAAAGCAGCACAGCAGAAAGAAGTACAGCAGAAAGCTATAGCCGCGCAACAGAATGCTTCGCAACAGAAGGTTTCGCAGCAGAGAGCAACACAAGAGAAAGCAACGAAAAAGAAAACAAAGAAAAAGAAAGCAACCCAAACATCAGCAATCTAATTGCCTGTGGCGAACATCAAAACAGAAATTTGAAATGCCTTAAAATGCAAGCCATCCGTCTTGTGTTATACATAACGGAGTCGAAGTTAGTCAGTACAAACCCTCCCGTGAAAATTACTGTCAAGAAGTCGATATGCGACCGTAGAAGAATCAGATACAATTTCTCCGGTCTCTAAGGCCGGCAAAAATTGCTTTGACTGTCGCATTGCATCTCGGATATTGGCATTACCAAGGATGCCTTTTACCTGTAAGGAAATGTCGAGTTGACCAATAATACCACAGCATCATCAATAGTCACTCGCTCAGCATGTGAAATAGGAGACAGTCTACTTGACCGGATCTATAAATGACTTGGATTTTGTCTCTGCTTTGCTGCGATATTTTGCCAGACAAGTCTTTGGAGTAGAAATTTATCTGGAGATCGCAGGCCTGCAGTGCACATCGACCTGGCAAGTTTACACATAAAAAATATCTTGATAAATTTGGCCGCGGCCCCAGACAGAACTCGTTCCACTAGTGCAATTGTACAGCTTCCACCAGAACGACTTGGTAACAGTGGCTACTATGCTGATCTTGGCAGTATGCTGAACCAACAATAAGACGGCCAACAGGCAAGGCTTCAAAGAGGGAACTGCCTGCTGATTCATTACACTGGGCTGTCTATAGAGCCTATATACTCTCCCTCATGACTTCATAGTGCAGATATTCAAAATAGAAGCGCCTCTTACCTGTCCGGGCCCACGTGTTAGTCACTCGACACCAACATGTCGGCGTCGGTCTCCACCCGCGCCGCATCCTTTAACTCCTTGTTCGCTTAGCTCCGGCCGGACGCCGTGTCTTTTCAAACTCCGGACGCCGAATATGACCCTACGTCATAACTGGACAGTAAAGGATAAAGGGAGGCAACAGAGTCGATGAGAGAGCGTGGTTTTTGCAATTCAGATCCAGACAACCATCACTCTATCTACTGCTTATCCGCTCCCTATCTTCCCCTGATCTTGTCAAACTCTGTTCTTGTCCCCCCCCCAAAGACATCTTCAAACCTTTTCAACACATATATACCCTCTCCAAGATGCCTGTTCTTCTAATTGGCGGTACCGGAAAAACTGCAGTCCGCGTGGCTGCACTACTCTCCGAGTCCAAGAAGCCATTCCTCCTGGCCTCGCGCAGGGGTCCCGATGCGGCCCCCAATGGGTACCCTGCCGTCAAGTTTGATTGGACCGACGAGTCTACTTGGAATAGAGCCTTCGAGATTGGATCTGTAGAGTCTGTTTATCTGATGGAGCCCCAGGTCGCTCAGCCCTGGCTGCCCATGATCAAATTTGTCGACTTTGCCAGACAGAAGGGCGTCAAGCGTTTTGTCCTGTGTGCCGGTACCTCAGCAGCGCCTGGCAAGGACGGTATGGGCAGAGTCTGGGAGCATTTCATCAGAATCAATGTCGAGTTCGCCGTTCTACGTCCTTCATGGTTCATGGGTGAGTTGCCTAAAGTCAAGCCTCGTGGTTCCATTTGGCCTGTACGTCACTGATATGTTCCTAATCATGCAGAGAACTTGATTGAGCCTGGAGTTGTGTATACTGTGACCCAGCTTAACACTATATTCACCGCCACGCAAGACGGCAAGATCCCATTTATTAGCGCTGATGATATTGCCAACGTGGCTTACCACGCCTTGACGGATGCAAAGCCTCAGAACCGCGATCTCAGAATCCTTGGTCCTGAAAACTTGACATATGATCAGGTAATATCCATCGATGATACATTTGTCAGCTGAAAGACTTACCAACCATATCATTATAGGTTACCGAGACTCTTTCCCAGGTCCTTGGTCGCAAGATTGAGCATGTCAAGCTCGACAAGGCAGGCCGCGTCGACGGCTTGGTCAAGGCCAGTGTGTCCGAATACTACGCCAATTTCCTTGCCAACCTGGAGGAACTCGCCTCACAGGGCTTTGAGACGGCCACCGGTACGGCTGTCGAGGATGTGACTGGCCGCCCTCCAAAGAGCTTCAGAGAGTTCGCCGCAGCAAACAAGGCTGTTTGGGCCCGGGCCTCTTGAATCGGTTATAAATAACAGACTTAGTTAGATGAGCTCTCAACGCTCTTAGATTACACGTATGAAGTCCCTGTATTCCCATGAGCCCCTTAGCTCTGTACGCTGTCGCATGCCAGAATCGTAGCCTATCGAACCCTCGATGAACTCCATAAATACTAATCAAACAACCCAGCGAACCCTTCTCAGGATTCGCAGGCACCATCGACTATCTTCCACGTATGATCTACTACCTTCTGCAGCTGATCATCTTCCCATAGAGCCTTGCCACGAACGGGCTTTCCCTTACCATCGATATAACTATAATATTTCCCTTGCTCCTCGCTCAGTGCCGCACATTCATACGTGCCTCTGAACAGCCGCTCGCCAGAAGTCTCTATCGACACCCCGAGAAGAAGACTGGCCGCCTGGGCCGGGCCGCGGAGGTACCAAGGCAGCCCGCGATCCAGGCTCGACCTCACGATGCCGGGGTTGGCGTGCACAAAGTGGCGCCTCTCGCCCGTCTGCTTCTGCTGCGCGGCGTAGTGCTGAACCATGGCGTCGTTCATCGAGATGCAGTGGTTGGCGGCGTTGCCGACGCTGAAGCTGGTTTTGAGGTCCAGGTCGTCCCAGTTGAGCTTGCTCGGGCTCCCGTACAGCGAGTCCAGCACGACGACGACCTTGGCGTCGTCCCGGAGGGCGGGCAGCAGCTCGCGGATGAGCAGCTGCCGGCCGTAGTAGTGCAGCGCCATCTTGGTGTCGATGCCCTCGGGCGTCTCGGTCCGCCCGGCCAGCGACAGGATGCCCTGGGTGAGGACCAGCAGGTCCAGCTTGGGCTCCTGCGCCGACTTGTACGCGTCCGTGTACGCCTTGATGGCACGCAAGGAGGATGCGTCCAGCTTCCTGAATTCAATGTTGGCGTGGGGGATGTTTTCGGGCTTTGTGCGACCGCTGATGATGACGGTCGATGCCTTGGCCTCGAGCGCGACGCGACAGGCGATGCCATAGCCGATGCCGCTCGTACCGCCGACGACCAGAGCTCTTGTGATGTTTGACGACATGTCTTTGAGACTCCAACTACTAAAAATGATGGAAGTTTCGATAAATGGTCAAGATGGATGTCATGAGAAGTGCGACGGCGTCTGCGAATTAAATGGCTTCCCGGTCTCTTTGCAACTCCGCAAACTCCGCAACCCCGCCAAGGGACTTAAGTCCCCCATTCCTGCCAAACAGTGAATGAGTGACACCAAGCCACAGGCGGCCTGTTTCGACCAGCAAGAGACGTAAATTGAGCGAAACCGATATGTTGGATATAATTCTTATGGTCCTCAGCATGTATATAATTCTTGGTAGGCTTCAGGGAGTCTAATGCGAAAATAAGGGTCCACCTGGGTAGCTGTGGTATCTAATTGGTGTGAGCCGGTCTAACGGGAATGCAACCTCAGCTGCAAATCAGTTCCTATGATAAAGTGATCGCTATCCTATACTCCACTCCACCTTCCCGATAGCGTATTTTAATCTCATATAGACAGCATGATCATTTGGATGGTCACCAGCCGAGGAGCTCTTGGCCATTTCCCGGGAATAAACGAACGTTCGTATTTTTTATCCGTAACTGTTGTAAAACGAGTGTGTAGAACCTTGTGTGACAATATACATGCCGTCGACCCCATCTAGTCCTCCGACAAGAACGCTACCTATGTACAAAGAATTCCCCATCGCTAGCAGATCGAACCGTCGTATCCGGTGCATGCACGGCGACGCAAAAAGCGAAACGCACACGAACCATCTTGGTCCGCTTCACTTTTCCAGATTGTTGTCGTCTCCTTAGGCGTTGATCAGGTTGACCAGGAAGGATGTGGCATCACCGGCGTCGACGCCGTAGCTGAGATGGGCGGCAGTGATGGTCAGGGTGCCATCGCAAACCAGGTCGCCGGCGGCGCAGTAGATCTTGACCTTGTTTGCTGGGAGAGTTCCGACGACGCCGTTGGTCTGCTGGTACTGGGTATCTCCGAAGAGGACGGCGCCAGTAATTCTGGCAACAGTGGCCGCGTCGAGTTGCTCAACGGCACGGTGAGTCATGGCAGCTCCTTGGCTATGCAGGTGTTAGTTAAGGACGACAACATGAACCATCTTGTTGCGCTTCTAGCACTGACCTGTATCCGCCGGTGACGATCTTGGCATCGGGGCATTGGCTAGCAGCCTGGTTCAACAGAGAAACCATGGTTGCGATTCCGGCGGTATCGGCACCGCCCGGGATGAAGTTGGTGTCGAGCGCAGCTGCGTAGTCGACGCCCTGCGCAGCGACAGCCGAGTCTCCGAGAGAGCTCTTGAGTCCGTTGGCAACCTCCGGGCCAATCACAGTGCCATTAGACACGTTGTCAGTATTCTATGTGCTTTGGAAGCGGAGCAGCAAGCAGCAGCTCAGGCCGTGCTCACCATGTTTCCAGTCTCGGTACTGCCACGGGAGAAGATGAAGATGACATCGCGGCACCCTCCGTTCACGAACTCATTGGCAGTGTCACCAATTGTCTGTCTCTTGGTTTCCTGAATAGAGACCGGGCTGGCCAAGGCAGCCGTAGCGAGAGCAAGGAATGCGAAGAACTTCATTGTGAATGAAAGAAGTAGACTACCGTTTGGTCAAGGTTCTGGAAAGGAATGAATGATGGTTCGTGCCGGAGTGCGATGGTAATACAATATTCTAGCTCTCGACGAGGACAACTCTCAGACTTATACACACGGCCTTGATGCCATCTCTATGATCGCCGAATCTAAGGAAGCCTTTCTTTTGAGAGCGAGAGCCTCGGCTGAGAGAGACTCTTCATCGCTGGTCCTCCGTACTTGCTCCCACGCCTGAAAGCCTCGGCCCACTCAGTCATTACAAGAGGCTCTGGAGGTGATCGGCAAAGATAGAGAGAGCTGCGCTCCCCAATTCGGAACCCAATCCGGTAGTCTGGTATTGCTTTGTCCATTCGATGAAGCTTAGTCAAGTCAGAGTTATACTGACAGCCGGCATGTTGCAGATGACTAGTTTCACATTCCCGTACAATTTTGCTATAGGCCAGCTGTTTCAGCTGTTGCGATTGGTCGATCCGTGGTATCCTTGGTCTTCTCCGCAAAGTTCTGTGCAACGGCCGCTAAGAATAAGCACGCCGAGCTGGCACATCCCATGTGGAGGTCGTTCGCAAACTTTCCTGATTGGGGAAAGGTAACGAGAGAGCCCCCAACGGGTAATGGGGATTTCGCACGAATAGTCAAGTAAGCATAGACGGTCTGAACACTAGGCCATGACCTCACGTGGGAATAAGGATCAACTATTGGTAAACATCCGAAACCCGCACGCCTGACAGATGGAAGCTGCCGAGGCATCTCTTGGCAGCCTAGTTCTATACTGTCTGTGTGCTCATCAATACAATACTCCTAGCTCGAACCTGAGGAGAGGTCATCGCCAATCAAGACCTATTCGCTTCGATGGAATCAATGCAAACCTGCGAATGACCTATCAAGTACAAGAGGTGCGCTCGCAAGAGGCTCAAAACCTCGGATCGATCTGGAGTCGAGTGCCGCTTTCACCCCAGCATCGCTTCGATCGCTACGGCTCATAGCCTCATCGGACCATTGACTGGTGGAATCAAACTCATTTGCACCATCATGCGGAGCCTCGAAGAGCAACCGAGGCAGCAATGTGAGGTTTGGTTGATCCTATACTAGAAGCCGTCACGAGGCGAATAGAATATGAAAGACTCATATCAGGCATGAAATCCCATTGGAGAACATGTTTCGACTGGAGTCTCTATATATTGGCTTTGCCGATCGGGATCGTCCACGACTCCATTCGATAGCGTACTTCTTCGGGTTCCCACGTTGTCAGGTGGCTGGCCGCAGCACAGTAGACTTTGAGTATATCAAGATAGGAAGTCAACTCCGTGCTGGTATACAATATTATAAAGCAGACCATTGTCTGTCGGGTTCATCGGCACTGCCCTCCCACACGCCCGCACGCTAGGTAGGGAGTAAGGCTGACTAGGGTAGCCGCACTCTTGACTGCCGATATACATAAGTACTATTGCCCCGACTCTTTCTTAAGTCTCCTAGTGTTTCTGCCGATCTCTCTGTTTCCGATTACTCAGCGCATTTCATGTTCAAATGGTGTCTGGTTGGCAGTCGCGATAGCTTTGGTAAGCAGATGAAGATGACGCTAAGGGCGACTCGTGGCGGGCCGTTGAATTCGCCGTAGTCTCCCGCAGCCACCTGCATGAAGCCATTATTTAGTCCTTTGTCATGAGGCGCTGCGTTCCTGCTGATAGATTCTTCTGCTTGCTTGACAGGAACGGTTCGACTCGGCTACCGAACGTTGTGACTTCATAGGGGTCAGCCTTGCACTAGGTATCAAATGTCGAGCACCAAGCCCGAGGTGTTCTGCTGAACTTTCCATAATTTATCGCATTTTATTTAATTTGTCGCATTTTATTCCAACGGATTGGATCGAAGAACTCTTTTGAGCTGTATAGCTTCTTATATTGTCACAAAGCAATAACTACCACTTCACGATGGAGGTCCAGCTACTTACAGTGCACAACGAGTAACAGGCTATTGTACAGCTGACGATACTCTAAGCAAGGAAGGACTTTATATGACTATCGCTCTCTATTGTTTGACTTGATTATTGGCTTTTGTCTTTGGAAAATACTGCAGTCTCCATTTATCTTTCTTTGATATATATGATCATAATAGGTGGTTGTGCAAAAGTAATCAATTAGCATAGGACGCCACGCTACATAGGACATGATGGCAAACAGCACGTGACTCTGATAACAAGAGGTGCTCCTGTTCAACTTAAGTGCAATAACCAAATGGCAGCTGCAGATTTTCTTTAGCGATTGAACCGCCATCTTCTGGCTGATTCTCTCTCTGTTGGCTTTGAGGATGATATCTAGTTGCGAAAATTAATTCCTATTGCTCAAAGTAAGCTGTCAAAATGTGAAAATGTGAAGATGACAGCAATATGGCACTTCTTTTCCTGTGTCAACTCTGTAGAATGTCACATTGCTGCGACATGATAGGTTTCCGTTTGTATTCCATGCCTTTGCTTTGATGTTAGAGTAGTCTCTCTTATGCTCAACCCGCCTGGTAGCGCGGATGGAGGTGTTCACCAAAGCGTGAAGTACCAGCGCATGTTGTAGATACTGCTTCTTAGCTCACAACACCATGAGTGAGTACTCGTTGCCTTGTACCGCACCAAGTTGTCCCCCACCAAATACGCGCGTGCAAACGGAGGGAGTTTGGGCACCGAGTTGGCCATGTGGGTGATCAAGATGCTCAGGTCTTCGTTGCCTGGCCGGCTACACGTCGGTCAACGCGTTACCTCTGCCCTTTCTGACCTTGAGCAAATCTCGCACCTACCTCTTTGTTGATTTTCCAACTATTCCCAATCATCTGCTGATCACGCTCTACAGCTCGGTATTCCCATTCACCCTCCAGCAGAAGAGCCATCATCCCGCATCGGCGCCATCTCCAGCGATCGATCATCTTTTGCTTTTTTGATCGGCGCATGGCAACAACTTGATTGCCTCCCTCATACCATTTGTTCTGTGGTTCAGAACGCTCGTTCTCGCTGTTCGCGCAGCAGAAAAACGTCGCTGCCGTCTGCGTAGCAGGAAATCGTCGCTGCCGTCTAAGCAGCCGCTTTCATTCACCCATCAGTATTGCATCAATCAACGACCAACCCCCTGCGTGTGCTTTTCCATCACAGCAATCATGTGTCGTCGGTAAGTAATTCAGGTTCCATCAATTCACGTGTCGGCTTCAAGAGAAACTCGCCTGTTGCGTTCGAGTTACTCACTCCTATTTTCCCTTCTCGCGTTCTTCGATTTACCAACCCCAGCTTCTGAACCACAACAACTAATCTGCATCTTCCCATAGGAGATTCTACGCCTGCGACATGATGATCGGAGACGCGGCAGCTCAGCGTGCCGGCCAGAACTATTGCGGAGAACCATGCCAGAACAGCCGCATGGACGGATGGGAGACTTGCAAAGAGGTCAAGGACGGCAAACGGGTCCATCCGACTTCCAAGAAAACCGACTTGCCGCGCTGCGAGGAGGAGTGGCCTCCCGTCACTCACGTGCGAACTTGTCGCAAGTGCAAGGACGAGCGCCTGCATAACTGGCCGATAACCGTGGAGCGAAACCAAGATCCCTCGGACCCCGGTGACGCCAAGACCAAGACCGACTTGGAGCAGTGGTACGGCGAGGCCACTGTTCTCTTGGGCGGATTGAACGAAGATGCCAGAAAGGAGGCCGAGATGGTGGCCAAAAGAAAGGAAGAGATCGCGGCCGCCAAGAAAGATGCCTCTCTTCCGGCATCGAATTCACAGCCTCCAAAAATGTCACCCTCGCTTCCGTCATCGAACTTACAGCGGCCAAAGATGTCAACCTCGCTTCCATCATCGAACTTACAGCCTCCGAAGATGTCACCCTCGCTTCCGTCATCGAACTTGAAGCCTCCGAAGATGTCGACCATGGGAGGCCAGAAGGGCGGTTGTGGCTACCAGGAAGGACAACAATCATTGATGCCACCTTTCAACACAGGTTTCAATCCGAACGGACCGAGTCAGCTCGGAAACAGACCCGTCCAGACTCATGTCCCGTCGATGACAGCAACCCAGAAGCCCCGGGAGGAGCATACCTCGTCAGCTTTGTCAGGCTCGTCAGGTTTGTTCAACGTACAGGGCGAGGGTCTTATGGACTTTGAATCAATCCAGCCCGGCCTCCCTACTCAGCCGACCACTGGTATCTTCCAGCCAGCATCCACTGCGGAAGCCGTTCCGGGACGAGTGATCCCGAGTATTGAGGTCGACGAGGACATGGACCTCGGCCCTGTTCGGCAAGATAACATACACTTCAACGGCGCTGGAGCCTCTGGTGACAGCAATGGTGTGAATGCTGGCCACATCGAGAACGATCGCCAGTCCGAGGCCCTCCGGCTCCCCGAGCCTACTATCGGTCCGTCGTGTGACGTGTCGTCTCCAAATACAGGAGTTTCCGACTTCGAGGCAATTCAACGTTCGTTCGACTCCGCGTTTGGCCCAAGACTCGAAAGTGACCGATATGAGTATTCCTACGCGTTTGTCCCCACTACTGTTCCTGGAAGAGTCCATGGGGCTCAGGCAGGTCATATCAACCGCGAGCAGGTCACTGACTTGCGAAGTGAGGCCCAACAGCCCACACCAGTTGAAGGAGCACTCGGTCGACAGGATCTACCTCAGGATGTCCAGGCAGTTCAGGGAACGCTCTATCGATGGGCTCTGCCTCGGATTGTCCAAACCGTCGGTGCACCTATGCAAAATGGACCAATTCAACTCATGCAGAACGTCCCCGAGCATCACGAGGCGCAATATGCTCGAGAGGCTGCGGCAATGGAGGCTGCCCTCGATGAGCGCTTTCCGCCCGAGAATTTCTCCGCCGCTGGTGTATCTGGCCCATACACAACCTCTCACTTTGAGCAGACCGTCGGTATTCAACAGCAGCCTCACGAGGCTGCCGCGGCTCAGACGGCTCCTTTCCAGCACTACCACGGTGGAAATGTCCCCACAGCAGGTATACCCGTTCGATACGGAGCAGCTCGGTTCGAGCAAGCAAATATGCTGACGCCACAGGCGTTCCAGCACAACGCAGCAGAGGAGGAGTTTGAGGATTGGATGAAGGGTCCGTTTTAAGCCCCTGGGACAGGCGGAAATGTGTCCCGACTATAATACGCGTGCTGCGTAATACATCATGTTCTCAACGCATTGCCTTGTTTTTGTCCGACTGTTTTTTTCTTGGGTGTCAATCAGACGCCTTTTTCGTCTACCAAGCGAATAATTCCGTCCGTAGTGCGGAAACGATGATGATTTGCGACTCGAGATGATGCGAATAGAGAAATCCTTTTCTCTTTTTTCTTTTCGGACAAAAAAAAAGGCGGAAAACCAAAGAAAAGAGACAAAAAAAGGAAGAGGTCGCTGGTTTGATAAAGAGCATTGGCATGTATTTAGGTAATGGACGGTAAAGTCGTCTGATACGTCAGACATGTTTTCAAGTTGAGGGAGAGCACTCTGCTCCAGCCCCATGTATAATATTAACATGCGATGACGAGTAAAGACAGCAATGAACCAAAAGTAGTAAGAACAGACTTGCATTATTCAATTTTGTTTGTGAAGTATTCAGTAAACCTTTTCTAATCTTATCTTGTACTAAGCAAAAAAATGATTGTCGCTAATTGGTGGTAGCTGCCCGAGTTTTTCATCATCAAATCATGCCGTTTGAGTGGGTAGGTATATCTTTGTCCAGTTCATCCATCGTCCATCCCCATGCGCCCGGTCGTCCGCGCTCTTGGATTATCTTTGTATGTTCGTGCTGTGGGGATATGTTGCAGTTCTCTAGCAGATCAGAGAATTTACAGCATGCACATGGCGGCGGTCATGGCCAGGACGGCAGCGGCGATCATGCCACCAGCAGCCTCGACTCTGCCTGCGGCGGAGGCAGCGGTAGAGGAGGAGGCAGCATTCTCAGAGGTGGTGGTGCCGTCAGTGGAAGCTGTCAGTTTGTTAGTAAATGGCACTCAGAAATTGTTCATTGCTGTTGGTACATACCTTGAGTCAGGGACGAGCAAGTGCTCATGAGGGTAGAGTTGGACATGAGAGCATCGAGCTTGGTCTGGAGCTTAGCGGCCTGGGCAGTAGCCTTGTCGATCTTGGTCTGGTTGCCGTCAAACTTGGCAGAGAGAGCAGTGGCGTTGTTGGCAAAGGCCATCTCCTTCTGAAGCTTGGCCATGGTCTTGCAGTCGGAGAGAGTGGACTGGGTGGAGCAGAAGTCGGTCAGGGTGGTGTTGGAGGTCAAGGCGGCAAGCTTGGTGGCCTGGTCGGAGGCCTTGGCCTGGAAGGCGGCGACCTTGGTGGCGTTGCCATCGAACTTGGTGGTGAGCTTGGTGTCGTTGGCAGCGGCGGCAATGTTCTTCTCCCAGCTGGCGATCTTCTCGCAGCTGTTGACGGCGTCCTCGTGGGCGGCAATGACGGAGCAGCTGCTCATCAGGGTGCTGTTGGAGGACAGGGTGTCGAGCTGGGTCTGCTTGTCGGCGGCCTTGGCCTTGAAGGCGTCAATGGCAGTCTGGTTGTTGTCAAACTTGTCGGCGAGCCTGGTGTCGTTGGTGGCGAGCTCGACCTGGCTGGTCAGCTTGGCGACCTGGGCACACTGGGACTTGACGCTGGTGGTGCCATTCTTGTTGCCCTTGGCCGTGACGGCGGTGGCGAGGACCAGGGAGACGAAGATGTTGGTGATCTGCATTTTTGCTGATTTTTTATTTTTTTTTCCTGCGTAAAGCGGAGATGAACAAAAAGATGGATGTAAGAGAAAAAAAGGTTAAAAACAAGCTTGTTGTTTGTAAAATGTAAAAAATGAAGTCGAACCGGCGACGAAGAATGGAAAATCTGATATACAGAGAATGAAACGAGGTCAACTCTTGAGACTTGTCGGCTGATGATTGTGATGATGATGAAGGAGAGAAAAACACATCATGGTGGTTCGGTTGCCCAGGTCTTATAGACGATTTGCCAAGTGAGGCTCCTCGGGGATCATAGTGGCGCGCCAAGTGCCGTTGCCATAGATAGAATGGAGACGGGACGAATTGGAGAACGAATGGCAGGTAACCATTCTGTCAGATGAATACGCACTCCCATCTGACAGGTTTCAGTATCTCGCGGTGGCAAGAGTGTTTCGTCTTGGGGGCCTGCGAAGCGAGTCTATTTTTCGACGCCAAGCAAGTGTCGATTAGACGCTCGCCGGGCGACGTTCTAGTTGGCAAGTCGGGGTCTCATTGGGTGCGTAGAGTCGTCCGTTCTCGAACCTCTGGTCAAACGCGCCCAAACCCATACGGACATGGGACGGACAGGCAGGTAGACGATAGTACGACTATAGTAGAGCACCCCGCAATCCATTGTCTTGGCACGGCTGCCAATGGATCCCAAGGGTTGAGGCTCTTCGTCGCACAGAGTTTGACTCGCGACAAGATCTGACGACGTCGCTTGGCGCTCGCGATCGCTGCCAGCCAATCACCAGGGCCGTCGCTTGCAGTTGTGGCGTTTCAGCAGCGACACTGAAAACACCGCAGACCCCGGCGCTGGTTACAGTGTGGGGAAGAATATCACAGAGAACCGGGCTATTAAAAGACGACGGCTCCACCCTCTTGGAACTCGATTGCGACTCAATTGCCGTTGGGGTGGTCGGGCTCTTGAGAGAACATGATCTTCCCTGGCCAAGGGCGATGGATCGGCGGATGCGCAGAGGCCCAGCCTGTCAGACTTGCTGGGCGAGCTGGGCGTTCTGGTCTGCTCGTGGCCGGGGACTCGCGGCGGGTCGAACGTTGATGATGCACAGGCCTGCCCTTCCAGCTGTATGATTGACACCGGGGTCGACTGCCGCCCGGTTCTACAGTAGTCTTGCAGCAGTATTACTCCGGACCCTACCTCGAATCGCTGGCCCAAGACATGTCCCATCTCTGCGGTGCTGATTACTAAATGTGGACGGTCAAACAAGAGACTAAAACATACCCATCTTGACGACTGGTCGGCGTTGTTGGACAGTGTCAACCCAGACGGGCATCGTGGGTGCCATCGTCTTGCTGCCCACAACCCGTGCCTAGGTGAATAGCGCCCGGAGTTAGCAGTTCGGACACGCTCGGGCTGTAGCGTCGGACTGCTAGAATATGCTCGTCTCAAAGTGGCCTTCTCAGCATTGACCCTTCAGCACCCTTTCGAATCCACATGAGAGCCTTAACCTTGTCGAATAACCTTCAATTCTTGTCGCAAACTCCAGAGGATTGCGAGTCCTCCCAAAATAGCGGTATCATCGTTGCGAAGAGTTGAGACTCCACAGTTTCCGACGGCCAGGTTCTGCTTCCGAACCAGGTAAAAGTCGGAAATAAGCGCTCTTACGCTCGCGAGGTTGAACTTTCCCAATAATCCAGAGTCTGGAGTGCAGACTCCAGACTCCAGAGCATGAAATTCCCGGATCCATAACGGGGTTTGTTATTCCCATCTCGCTTGAGCATCAAAAGTCGGAAAAGCCGGTTTGAACAAGCGACGATCCACCGACGAGGAGGTCAAAGTCCAAGAAACTCTTCATCGCATGTGCAAGAGGCGCGACAAAAATAGCTCTGAAAACATTAACCAGTTTGGTTCTGATTTTCCAAAAATCACTCATGCTTTGATCTGCTGAGAAACAAAGGGCAGGAGTGTGATTTCTTCATTTCCAATATCTGAGTGGACCGCCCCGATCGCCTGTTTCGGCCAGCTTTACACTGTTTTCCTCCCAGTTAAACCGTTTGGCACGGTTAATATTCCTTAAATTGATCGGCACATACTATTTTCCTTCTCTCTTTGTTTTCTACTTTACTCTCGCTGCAATGGTGGTTCGTGCCAGTTGTGTTTAGCTTTGCCCTACAACTTCTGCAATGGCGAGACTTCACGCAGGAGGTATTCCCAAGACTTGGCTCCCCTGGCGGCGGCGTCCTCTATCGAATAACTGCTTTCAGTCATCCTCCGGTCAAAGATCTCCATGCTCACCCAGCCCTTGAATCTCTTATCGACTACGCAAGCCTTCAGAAACTCTGCTACCGGCAGGTATGCTCCGTACTGCGTCTCGCCTGGAAACGGCCGGCCATGCCTCGACCACGTGAACTCTGCGGCCTCGCCCTCGACGAACCAAGGATGCCGCATCGAGTACGGCGGATCAAACCTCTCGCCGTCCGACAACTGTACATAAAATAACTTGTCGAGCGGGAACTCCCTCTTGAAGCCCGCGAGGGACGCCGCCAGCCTGGCGTCCGCGTTCGGGTACCGGCCCGAGGCGTCGCGGTTGTTCCCCCACAGCTTGGTCAGGACGTGGAAGCTGTCGAGGCACAGGCCAAAGTTGGGCCGGCCGACCTTTTCGACGATGCGCCGCGCCGCCTGCCACGTCGAGACGTGCGTCGACCAGGACATGGGCTCGTACGCGACGGAGACGACGGGCCGCGCCGCGCTGCCCAGGTCCGACAGCCGCCGCAGGTCCGACGCGATGACGTCCTCGTCGCCGTCGCAGTCGACGCTGAACTGCGCCGGGACCTGCAGGAACTCGGCCCCCAGGATGCGCGCAATCTCGAACCAGTGCTGCGCTTTGCGGAGTCGCTCGTCGAGCGGGCTCTTGTCGCCCTCGTACGCCTCAAAGGGTGCTAGGGCCAAGACGGTGATATTGTTCTCCTGGCATAATTGGCGAATGGCCTTGGCCGCCGCAGCTAATTCGAGTCCGTGAGACTTTGCATATATCTCGAGGTCGCCAAAGACCACTTCCACCCCGGCAAAGCCATGTTTCGCGGCACTGCTTATCTTTTGATCCAGCTCGTGCGACTCGTGTTGCCCAAGCGAGCGCGTGCCGATGGCTAACTTGTTTGACAACATGGTGGGTGAAATCAAAGTTGAAGTGAGAAAATGATCGTGATTACGATGCTTACCTGCTTGACTATTCTGTAGTCACATTTTCTTTATATCTCGAATATGATTTCACGTGCTCCCACGTCATGAGAGCAGAATACCAAATCGTGACAGTGAGTTGTCTGGAATTCATGTCCGTCAAAGGTGGGTCTGCATCTAGCTGTCAGCTATATATGCTCGAGAGTGGTTATAGCCGGCGGGAATGCTACGCTTTTTATAGTCGTGGAAATAGAAATAGTGCGGCGAGTGTCAAAATTGCCCGTCCAGGCGAAACAGGCAATTGGAGCGCGTTGGAGCGCGGGTGGGAGTTCCGAGTCCACTAAAGTTTAGGCGGTGATCTCGCTACAACGCTCGTCCCCATTTATAGTATTCTGGGACGCAACGACATAAGCAAGTGCGCGAGTTTGTGACTGACTCACAGATTGAGTATATATGTATGACTACACACGTTGAGCGTTGTCATGAAACCTCAAAAACGAACACCAAATATTTGATATCTTTTTGCAAACAAGAATGCTTGTATTAATGTAACAAAATATTCTTGATCAAACTTGCGTCTGACGAATTGTACAAGGACGACTCTACGATAGCAACTTCGACATGGATCAAAAGACAAACAATTGGTATTGCTGTTTTCAGGTGGAAGAAAATGAATATATGACCAGTTCTAATGATATTTACACAAAAGTTTCGCTCTAAATAAAACCCGCACCGTCCAGTTTGAGTATTCTGGCCAACGCGTAAATAATAAATGACAAGATAGAATTGAATCAAGGGCAACAGTCATTGCTCTATCACGACCATTGAGCCTAGTGGAAAATATTAGCCAGCCTGACGAAAGCAAACGAGTGTTGATAGGGGAGTAACTCACAATAGTAGAGCTGACATTCCTCAAGTCCGTGACGCCCGTGTTGGCGGCGTCCCAGGCGAGCTCGGAGCGCAGCAGGTCGATGGCCTTCTCGACGCCCTCGCGGCCGTAGACGTTGGCGTACATGAAGGGGCGGCCGAGGCCGACGGCGCGCACGCCGAGGGACAGCAGCCGCAGCACGTCGGAGCCGTACCGGACGCCGCCGTCGGCGTACACCTCGATCTGCGAGAACACCTCGGGCGCCTGCCGGTGGATCTCGATGGCCACCTCGAGCGGCGACCGCACGCCGTCCGTCTGCCGCCCGCCGTGGTTCGACAGGTACACGGCGTCGACGCCCCGGGCCACGGCCTCCTGGACGTCCTCGACCGTCTGCAGGCCCTTGATGATGATGGGGAGATCGGTCAGGGTCTTGAGCCGGGCGTACTCGTCCCACTGAGAAAGGTTTGGTCAGCTCAAAGTTTTATCATTGATACAGCAGTTCGTTGACGCACCGTAATGAACGAGTATTCCGTGTCGGCCGATCCGACACCATAACGGGCAGCACGGTGGCGGACACCGTTGGCGGCGCTGTCGACCGTGTAAATAATGGCCTTGGCACCGGCGGCCGCGGCACTGTCAAACACGCCCTGGGTCGTCGTCTCGTTCTGGTCCAAGTAGACCTGGCGGAAGAAAGTCTGGTTGTCTGAAGCAATCGCGCCGATCTCTTCAATGGGGAGATTGGCGTAAAACGCGGCCTAGAATTTTTCGTCAGGACATTGGTCATGGCTGGAGTTGTAAGACCTCTTGTCTTACCATGTACAGGATGTTCTTGGCTGCGGCACCCTCGATCAATCCTCTCTCGGCGCCTTCCGGATTGCCGTAGGCTCCCCTCGAGCAGGGAGAGATGAAGAACGGAGCAGAGACATTATATCCCAGGATTGTGGTTCTTGAACAACGACGGTTAGAAATCAGAAACATATAGGTCGGCGACAAGGTCCAAACTCACGGCAGAGTCGACTCAATGTCCAGAATGTCAACCATCATCTTCGGCCTCAGGGGATACCTGTTGTGGACCTCGAGATTGTTCCGATACGACCACTCGCCTCCGGCGCCGTTGCGGTAATAGGTGTAGTTCTCGATCGCCATGGCCTTGCGCGCCGCCCAGTCAAAGTCGGGAAGGCCAACGATGCCGTCGAGAGGGATCAGCTGGCCGTCGGGCGTGTCTCCCCAGACATCATCGATACTTTTCGTCCCTGTCAGTCGTGTCCGGATCTGGCCAAAGGCCACAGGTCTAACGGCTACTTACCCAGTGTCCGGCTCATTTATGAAGGGACGTTCTGCGAGTGCTGCTCCCAGCAGAGTAGATAATAACACAGCGGACCTCATTTTCTGTGGTGAAGTATCAACAGGTGCAAGAAGTGATGGTAACGAACGACGGGTAATCAGAGACACACGGGCACTTCCACAAGAGAACCAGAGACCGGAACAACAAGCACTTTATAGTCATGGCCGCTGAAGTCATAGATCACGATATGAGGTGGATACCCTCGACCGTATTAGGGAAATGTGAAAAGTGCTGCAAGGTACGGACGGGTTGGCGTGCTCTTGGCATTACCACGCCCAGCTGAATATGATGCTACCTCCGAGACTTGCGAGAGCACGCAAGCACATGAAGTCTAGGATTGGACAGTCCAGATCGCCTCAGACTGGAATTACTTGGTGTTCAGTATGCGCCTGCCAAGACGACGATTCTGGCAAGTGGGAGCTGGCAATGCTACCGACATGGCATACACATAATCAGCGCCCGTTCTTGACTCAGCCGCCAAGAAGATTTGCATGGATTTCTATATTATCCATCCCATGTCGCCAGCTCGCGCCCAAACGTGGTTATCTACCCAGATAGATGATGGGACCACTTGGCATGCTACCATCAGGACTTTTCTTTTTGTCAAGGTTTCTCCTCGAACACATTGGCACTCTGTCCGCAGCGCCTTGGAAGTAGGTGGGCTGTGTTGTTGATTCCAGGCCGGATTAAGCTTAAAAAAAAGCTCAGATGGATATCGGTACTTGCCGTGACGTAAATGTCTCCCTTCCCGGCCGAGAACCGGCTTGGTGAATCCACGATGATGGATTCAGATTGAGGCTGCGTAACAGGATCTCCGTTGTCAAGAACCAGACAAGACACGATGCTCGGAGCTCCCGGGGTGATTCGTAATATACCCAGAACACATCCTTCAAAGACAACCTGGGCAGATGCTTCCGAGAATCGGCCATGCATGCATGCATTCATGGTTGATATAGACTCCCCGCTCGAGTCGTCTCAGATGAAATTGCTTGGGCTGCGTCACAGTGTGATACGTTTTCTATTCCCGAAGCCCCGGGGGAGATGCAGCCTGCTCCTTTCGTGTATATCTTATCTATTGATCAAGACCCAGCTGTCCAGTATTAAAAGTGTTCATTAGGTAATCCGTTGTATACTATTTATACGAAAGAAGCTTGAATTAGGCTTTTAAGCTTAAGTGTGGCGAATCAGCTTTGAGCGCTGGCAAGCTATTGTAGGTGAATAAGTAGAATCAGGAGGTATAACCAAGTCTTCGACGTTACCTGCAATTCTGTCATCTATTTGTTCAATATGTTTTTGGATGAACAGTCTCGGTATCCGGGCTGCTGGAAACG
The DNA here is from genome assembly GCA_001599175.1 of Pestalotiopsis sp. JCM 9685. NCBI lineage: Eukaryota > Fungi > Ascomycota > Sordariomycetes > Amphisphaeriales > Sporocadaceae > Pestalotiopsis > Pestalotiopsis sp. JCM 9685. Next base: position 244,826 of record BCGF01000004.1, read on the forward strand.
TTCGGGGGCGGTCGCCAATTTAGCAACTTCATGAGCATTATACTATTTTCAACAAACAATGACTATCTGCACGCTGGGTTCTGCCTGTAGGGTATCATAATAAACATGAGTATAAACATATCGTCGTCAGATGGTGGCCGAGAAGACCAACCATCACTTTGATCACCGATCCGCGTCTCGCCAAACAAACAAGGCCATCAACTCAGCCAAGCCCAGCTCATCTGCACTCTGCCCTCCGCCTCTTCCGCCAGCTGCGTAAAGACGGACAGCGTCGTGTCGAGGTCCGCCGCCGCACAGCCCGTACAGCGGTCGACGACGGTGACGTCGACGCTGCTGTTGCCGCCGCTCCCGTTTGCCCTCTCGATACGGATCTTCTTACCGCACAGCGGATTGGCGTTGGGGTTGCTGCCCGTGCTGGCGGCGTCAAAGATGATGTGGCTGACCGAGACGATATCGTCGGACGAGCTCGACGTCACTCCGCACGCGCCCAGACCCGGCGCATAGTATGTCAAGTCGCCCGTAAAGGTCGCAGTGTTGGAGGGGAGCGGCAGATTCGAAGACCCGCTGTGGTGGGATAAGCCGACTCCCAGGCCGATGGCGAGGGGCAGGACGATGAAGAGCAGGATGGCGAGCGGCAGCAGCACGAAGAGGAGGAGGAAGCGGCGGGAGCGGCCAAAGTAGGTTCTGTGTGGAGGCAAGATGTTATCGAGTCGCTGTCGCATGGTCAACGTTGCGCCGGCGGTCGCGGCCGGGGGTAGAGCGGGTTCGCCCGATCGTGGAGCTCCATATCCATTGTAAGCGCCGGGAGCATGTGCTTCTGCCTTGGAGGCTTCGAGGTCGTGGTGCCCTGCTGCTGTCGTACCGGTGCGATCTGCTCCGTTTGCAGCAGCAGCTCCGCCTGCAATGGACGAGGGGAGGAAGCGAGAGAGGAATGAGCGCCGTTGCGTTGGCGGTCGGGTTTCCCAGTCCGGAGTCTGGTACACTGGGGGTTGCTGAGGAGGTGGACCCAGAGGAGCCCCGTCGCTCGTTGCCGAAGCCATGCCAATGCTTGTCTCTGTCGCGATCGCAACCTGTGCTGCGCTTCCTAATCCGATATCGTGACTTTTTTATCACCACGTATTGATTGCGCCGCCGATTGCGAGATCTTGCGCATGTGGCGCGAGATAAACTTCGTGGGGGTCCAATTGACTTTTCGAAATAGATGTGGCAGGTCGAATCCGATGTCTCGAGGTCGCGGCGCATGGGTCAAGACAAGATTCGGGATGTCCAAGGTCGAAACCCCTCATTCGGCCAGAATCAAGGTGTCGGGAGACGAGAGCATGTTTTTATGCTTCCGAGCGGCAGCGAGCAACAACTTGCCCAAGATGATGTCGATGTTCAGGGGTCTGGAGGCGCCAGAGGTGGAAAACCAAGCTGGAAACCTGGCAAAAGGTCGCTTCGGTGACTGGTCAAACCCCCTGCGCAAGCGGCTCGGCAGTTACTTATTACAGGCCATGATGCACTATAGCCATCTCAGTACAAGCCTGGGGGGCGGCGACCGTAGGCAGGCATTCGCCAATAGTAGGTGAATGTTTTACCTAGCGCCGACGGGGTCCACTGCTATCAATTACTGCTTACCTTTGATCATATTGGTGTCGTTTAGCAAAATCCTCTCGTCACGATACTGCCATGGTAGCATGTACTGACTGAGTGTGCCCAGGTCGATGTCTGGATCCCGTTCCGTCTTGCCCCGAATCCTTTTATTCCATGACATGGCTTTCTTGCGGTTTCAGTGCATGGAGGGTAATCTCGTAATCTGACGAAACTTGAGCCTGTATTGGTGGATACAGTCAATAATAGGTGTAGGCACGAGGTCTCTGAAGTATTAATCTTTTTTTGATTGGATTCAACATCACCCCGGATGGACTACTCATGTCATAACTTGAGGGCAAAATCGATCTCGGACGACTGCCGCCGCGAGGCCGTACGTGAACATCCTCGAGTGACGGGCCTGCTCGTCGCCGCGTTTGCCAACGCCTCCTCTAGGCCTGGCCAGACCATATTTTCCCAGTCGTCAATTCGCGTCGTGCTGACCTCGGTCTCGGTCCGTACCGTGATGCCGCCTTCGATGGGTGCGTCCGCAATGTCTGCCCCTCCCGTGTGCTCGCCCCCAACGGCAGCAGCAGCGCCGTCCGAGAAGATGCGCACTTCGTAGGCGCTCTCGGCGCGCTCGCTCTTGGCCCCGTCGCGCATCCGGCTGATCATGGTCTCGTTGAACGTCTCAAAGTCGACGGTCGTGCTGCGCGGGTCCGTACCGTCGTAGATGCCCCCGCTCCGGTCCCCGGTATCCCCAATCATCATCCCCGCCAGGACACCGTTGGCGCCGATTCCTCCGGGACCGTCGTGGCGCCCGCCGTTGGCGCAGTAGCAGTGGTGGCTTCCGCACGTCCCCGAGGGGATCTCGTTGAGCGTCGACCCGGCCTTTGTCAGCTCGATCAGGTCGTTCAGGACCTTGAACTCGAGCTTCAGCTTGATGCTGTACACGAGCCCTTTGACTGCCGTCTGGATGTTGTAAAAGTTGGCGTATTCGAGGGCGATAACGGTCGAGTCCAGGATAATGATGAGGATGTTGATACAAATTAGATGGACCATGAGCTTGCTGGCCGCCTTGCCGTGCAGCGCCGACTCGACTCGGAAGAAGGAGAGCGTCTGGTATATGTAAATACTGGACAGAATGGTTTCCTGGATAAAGAAGAGCGTCACTTCAATCTTCTCAAAGATATTGTACGGCTGGATCCATGGGCCAGGGTTGGTCGAGTTGGCGCCGTACACGAAAACGGTGGCTGGGACATGGCAGACGAAGCCATTCACAATGATCATGATGAGGACGAGCCGCAGCTTCTCCCGTTCTCGCATGATCAGATGCAGCCTCGAGTAGAGGACAAAGGATTGGCCCGTGACCATGCATACCCAACCGACAATGATGAGCGTAACATCAATGTATCTGCTCGGCGAAAGATTGAGGTCCTTGAGCAGGAAGCCGATGGCATACGGCGCCACGCCGTTGGTCGAGATGAGGAAACTCCAAAAGTACAGTCCGGAGCGGCGCTTGAACGTGGTGTATATGATGGTGTTGAGCTCGAAGAAGTTGTACAGTGCAATGGACAGGAACGCCGTCACGGCGAGTAGAGTGGTCCAGTCGTCCGGGGACGGATTGAACACTCCGCGTGACGGCGACATGTTCAAGGGCAGTCTGGAGTAGAGACGACCGTTGCCATCAGCATCGTGTCTCTGGGAGAAGCTAGTGAGGGGAACGAAGGAGGATATGCTCTTTACGACACAAACGGCGGCGAACCATGGGATGGGGCAGGGCAGAAAGCTACTACTACATAATCTCCTCTAGACTCAGGAAAGCGGTGCGGGTTGCGGGCTGGTGCGTCTGTGCCTCGAGCCTTTTGATATCTGGGGCCGCCCTTCCTGCATGACGCGGTCAAAGTCTAACGACACTCGAGGAGGAGCAGGTCGGCGCGCCTGGACGTCACACTGCCGGCGAACCGAGTCTCCGAGAAACTTTAACGCCACACCATCTTCTAGGTGCCAAGTGGGAGCTGTAAGCTGGGGAAGCACCAATCACTAGAAACACTCTGTCCAGTGAGACGTCCGGGAAGAAGTCTTCTAGAAGCAGCCTCAATCGGACACTTGACTACATTTAGGATGACAGACGCGGTGCGCCTCTGCGCTGGGTTGGCATGTATGTAAGATGTCGCTGACAATTCTGACCCTGCAGCCATGGGAGAGCAGAAGCAGAGTGGTGGTCATATGGCCCGCGATCATATAATCTCCTTCACATGCCATCCACTCTTTGGGCCTCATGGTGTGGGTATTGATACCTTGCTGTGAATGAAGGCCCTCAAGGTCAACATGCAGACCCATACGTCTCAGCGATGAGCAGAATTCTGTGCCTGGTGCTCGCTTCCCTCCAAAAACGTAATGGGAACTTATATTGATTGTCTGCTTCAGACGACGACCTCTCTCAGCACATGCAACTCGAGTCAGTCAAAGTGGCGGGACGGGTGATTAGAGTTCAGGCTATAAGATCAACGGAGGGACGATTGGGGGGTCTATGGGGGTCTGCCCTATGCTAAAAGTAGGGGTGATGGTCACTCGGGATTGGGAGCTGCGACTCCAATTTGCCCACGGACGTTTATGATTTTCCCCCAGGATATCGCCAAGGTTGCCGCCAGACAATGTCGGCACTGCGGATCTCCTCGCTAGGACCCCTGCCCTGCCGTAGTATAACTTGCCAAAGCTGCCCAAGAATCGTCGGCTTTTGATTCATGTGTAGCCAGCCGAGGCAGCGCTCTGGATGGTTGCATGTCTTCCCAGACTCGACGACCTATTTACCTACCTACCTACTGGGCTTTACAGATCGGATGTCTATAGCCTAGCGTGCCCACCCTCATGTGTAGTAATCTGCCGGCAGGCAAGCGTGCGTCGCCACGCCTACAAAATGTGTTGCCATTCTGTATCTCGGCCGACATTAGGATCAAGAAAAGCGACCATGAATATGACGGTCCTGTGCTAAAATTCAGTTACGTGTCTTATAAACTTGGGCATCCGATGACAAATAAAGGTTGACTCGAAAGTCCATGTCAAACAAGCACCCATTACTCGAAATTTAAAAAGATGCGCTGCGGTACGAATGTACCTACATGGTTAGCCAACGATAGATCACAGCGACCGATCCCGGATGGGACAGGTAAACGACAATCTCACACCGCCTCGGCGCGACACGGCGCTGATGAGAGATGAGAACCACGGGCCAGTCTGCCCGGAACACAAATACCTTCTCCTACAAGATCCCATCCCGCCCGCAAGCACATCAATGTTAAATTCGAGTCCAGCCCGCCCACGTGCTTGGCGACGGAACGAATTGGCATAGTCTATGTGCGAGGTATATTGCAGGGAAACGTCCCGTCTGCTAGTCAAACTATAACCACTCGGCACATTGAAATCTATATTATCGAGACCAACCTCATTTCGCTTCGTTCGACATCGAGACAAGGACCGCTACTTGGACCGCGCTCGGGCGAAGATGAAATTTTATTCTATTGTCTGCTGCCAAGATCCTCTGAACTGATAACCTGGCTTCGTGCTGTGGTGCGATTAAATCTTGCTTTGCGTTCTGCGAAATGGCATCCCTTGACTCAAGATCCTTGTTCCATATGCCCCCAACTATGCACCTCTCACGGACTAGGACATCCATGGGCGAAGAATGCCGGGGCGGCACTGAATGATCGCATCGCGCTGTTTCCGTCCTGGGGCACCGGAGATCCGACAGGTGAGACGGGCCCGCTGTAGTTCGCACCCGGATAAACGGCCGAAGCGGAGCGGATCGACTGCGCCGCCGCGCCTCCCGGGGATAGAGCCGGGGTCGCAAAGGGCGAGAAGGCGATGGCGTTGGCGAGGGTACCTTCGTGGTGGTAGGTAGAATCGTGCGAGGGGCTTGCTGACATTGATCGGTACGGATCTGGGCTTCTATTCTGCAAATTCGGATACGATGCCCCTCCTGCCCCAATAGAGGGAGTTGGTGGGTTCTGGACTCCCGAGGGCACGGCCTGAGCAGAAAAGATGTTGTTGTAAGGTTTCGGGGGAGTGTCTGAGTTCGTGGCGTGGGCTGATGCGGGCTTGTATTCTGTCATCGTCTGATCCAGGACATCATAATGTGAAGGATCCAGAAAGTGAATGTTCCCCGTTTGGTCGGCAACTTCTTCGTCGCGGTGTTTGCGGTTCGTGTGGTCCGTCAATTTCTCTGATGGGGTGAAGTTCAGATTAGCTCATGCCAGCAAAGAAGTCTCGAGTTCATGACTTGCCATTTATCGTCTGTAAGAAAGTAAAGAAGACCAGGGCAGTTAGGAATATCGGGACTAGTTGGCCGAAAGAGGTGGCGTCCATTTCTGGGTTTTGCCCATTAGTCGCCTCGACTTCGAGCCAGCCTGATCGATCCACGTAGGAACGCAAGTCGTATATATATTTTGTCGAGCAAACAACCGTGGCGCAGCCAATCCCGATGCCGCCAATGAGATATGGCAAGAATAAACACTTGATGAACCTCCTTGTACGGGTACCCGTGTTAACGTAAGGCTTCATTTTGTCTGCGAGGTTCTTTCTCCAACCTGGTCGCTTCTGGCTTCGACGACAGAACCTTATGATCTCGGCTATGATGGCGGCACCATAAAAGAGCAAACTGATCAGATACCAGCGCCAGCCCTGGATGTAATTTCTTGGTGTACTCTCCGCGATTGCGCTGTTGAAAAACTGCTTTGCGCTTGAAGTAGAATCTCGAAAGATTTCGGTCAGGCTTTGATCCTCTCTCTGGTAACAAACAGCTGCCAGATACATTCCAGAGCCTTTCGTTAAGGTTTCCTCAAGCGGAACACCAGTGGGAAATGGAGCATTGCTTTGAGCATTCTGGTTCGACATCAGGACCCCGGTGAGAATAAAGACTCCGCTACAGCACAACACACGAGTCACAGCTAAAAGGGGATGCTTCCAATAGTTGCGGATCTGGCAGGAGTGAGCAAGACTTCATCTATACTTACAAGTATTTACTCACAATGGTGACACTCATGAGATGAGTGGCGCAGGTCAAAAGCAACATGTTGGCGACAATGTTGTAGTGATATGCCGATATGGAACAACCACGGTAATACCTCAATGTCAGAGCATATGCCGCGCCGGTGAATATTTGTTGGTCACTGCAGGACTGGAGTAAGGCTTCGAGTATGTCGGTAATCCTGCGCTTCTTGGATAATATCCGGGTTTTCCTATTCAAGGAAATATCAGCCTAGAACTTTCTAAGGGTACCAACCGCACATACTGGCCAGGTGTCATGCGTCTCCATGTAAAAGCGTGATAAATCTGGCCCAGCACATCCAGAAGACTGACAAATATGGCAAATGCCGTAACGCCCACGAACGCGTTGATAATCTTGACAAGTTAGCACTGGCCCAAATGGTGAGACTGGCAGTCTACGAACCCCTATACCTGCGATATCCGGATCGGGGTCAAAATGCCCTCTCGTGAAGCCTCCGATGGAATCGTAAGTATCGTTGATATCATTACGTTTGACTGTGCAATTGATAGTCACATTGTAGTGTGACTCGCAGCTCGGAACAGAGACATATGACCCCATCTTTGCATTGCTCGTCCTTGGAAGAATTCTCTAAAGATGGATCAAACAAGAACAATGACAAATGGCAAGCGCATTGTAAGAATATAAGGGATTCGAGCATGGAGATACTGTTATCTACTATATGATAGTGGCCGTCCCAAAGCATTGTCTACCTCTTGGGTTGTGCCACTTTGAGGGACCCCTTGCCAATGTCTATTTTCATCCTCTGATACCTTACCTCACGGATGATACACAGAATGGTGACGCCGGGACGATTTCCTGCAGTATGTGCTATGTCCAAGACTCCCAAGATGAGCCTTGTCAACCGTTATACTGAAATAGGGACGCAGAGGGTGTAACCAAATGCTCAGACCAGGCTCGTGGTACTCGGGCCCTGCGTAATTTTCGTAAAGAACATGGGAGAACTGCTACAGAATGGGATCTCCTTTTCTCTACAACTGTGTTGTTCTGCAATGCTTCAGTTTTGCGCCTTGGAAATAAAGAACATGATCATATGGATTTTTGGAGTTCTACCAAGTATACCTACCTAGTAGGTAGGTGTGTAGATTGTATAATCTTTACCGGTCCCAAGGCAAAAGTCATTCGACAGCAGACTTGAGCAAACCTTAAAAGGAAGACCTTGAGATTCGGGCTCAGCCTCATACCAACCAGTCCATACATAGAAGAAGGCGGCTTCCCACCGCTCGGCTCGACAGGACGTCGAACAATCATGGGCCGAAACAGGCGGAGCGGGCTCTCTGTTCAACCCAAAAGCGGAAAGCAGTCGAGTGTATGATATGATGTGTTTGGGCCTCTTGCTACTCGTGGTTCCGTGCATCGGGCAAGCAGCAGGATCACACAAGATCACACGTACATTTCGTTTCATTTCATGGACAATATGGCTGCGGTGCGACCACAAACGGTCGGCGACTATCGAATGATGGACATGTTTCCTCGCCAAAAAGCGGGAAGCCCAGCAGATGCAGCTTGGCTGTGTAGAATGCACAACATGCTGCAGTGGGATACATACAGAACGAGGCTGAAGGCTCCTCTCGTGCTTCAGGACCAGGTGCTCTTGAGGCTGCCAACTCTTCCATGCCCTGATTGCCCGTTCGACTCCGGCGTAGCCAGTGGAGAACGCGAGAAATTATCGGCATGATGACCTTGAGCAGTGCCTCTTTCAGACATGCGTTGCTGCATGCAACCGTCCGCAGGTCAGGTCAGCGGATCCTCCAAGAGCCGCCAAACAGACATGTACATATGCATGCTCTCTCTACTGTCAGCAGTGTTTGCTGCCTGAAACGCATAGTTGACAGGCAGTCCGGTCCGTGACTTGAGCTGAAGAAAGTAGTGAGGTCACTCCTTTCAGAGCATCTCGCCGATCTCGCGGACTCCGGAGTCCAGCCCGGTACAGAATCAAGAACCAAACCAGTATTGGTAAAAGTCGCGAGAGAACATGGCCGGGAGAGCATGTTCGGACGAGGCTCTTGTCCCCATCATGGCAATACCAGCCTCAGCATCCCTGAATACTCTATTCCTGCCTGTATGCCGCCCACCTAGAGCCGGGCGCTGGACGACGAATAGGAACGAGCTGTCTCACAGGTCATATTTTGAGATGGAGAAGACTGAGCGGCTGTACGGATCCCTGCACATGCGTTTGTGTCTGGACCCGCGGGGTTGCTCGACGCAGCACTCTCTGATTGGCGACGCCAGCCAGTCTCCAACATATATTGCATATATCATCAGCCGGTATCCCCAATCGTGGGGGCTGCGCTTGGGCAGCAATCTATCGCAGATGGAGTGGGCGTCTTGCCTGCGAAACCCGATGCTGCCGGAGATCGACCGGCTACAGTCCCTATATCTCCCTGTTTAGCAGCCATGGATCCATCCACGCACGAGGCTGGGGGGGCCGATGGAAAAAGAAAGCAGGAGAGAAAGGTCAGGTCGCCATGTCGTCGTCTGGCGATCGCGCCAGTGGAGGAGGTGGTAAACAAAACTCCGCGATCTTGGGTCTGGTGATGGTCATGTTTCGATGTCTCACAGTCGATACCGTAGCTCATCATGCACTGTCCTCCCTCTGTCCCGTCCCCGGGTAGGAGCAGAGTGACGTCGTGCAAATGTTTTCTCTCGCACGTGGCAGCTGCGTGGAGAGGCCGAACACAAACAAAGTGAAACTGTCACCAATGGCGGCTTCGTGGTGTCGCTTACATCCAGCCCGGCTACTGCGTGAAATGACCCGCGCTATGGTCACACTTGACCTTGTGTACACGCCGAAACAGGCTGGGGGAACCATTCAGCAGACTACCTAGTTTCGACTCTATAATCTGATAGTTAGACCGGACGGCTGGCGTCAGCTCTAAAATGGTGACGGGTGCCACCATTCGCGCTACTGTCACCAGAAGTGCCTTTTCTTGATCACCATGGTAAAACGGGAACGGGTATTGACATGTAGGAGTTGGCAAGGTGTGCGTGTCGCACCTTAATTGTAGTCTAACTATTCTGGCAGCCTTTTCCCCAGATGCTCTCTCAGACAAGAGCGCCCGGCGCAAAACCTCCCAAAAGACGGACCACAACTCCGCGAGACGGGGAGTATCCAACTACCCAAACAAATAGATACAAGAAACGGCCCGTCTTGTCTCGTCCATGCCTGTGAAACTAGACAAGGTGAGGACATCTCCAATGTTCCTCTCTGCCTTTCAGATTAAACCCAGCCCAGTCCAGTCCAGTCCAGTACAGTACCTGAAAAGAAGAACTCCGCGCTAAGTCAGATGGACAACCTGGTCCCAATCTGAAATACTTATTTCTACCCGTTTGAATGTAGCCAATGATAACTTCAAGCCCATCATGTTGTTTCCACCTTTCCCGCTGAAATGCCGTGCTGAGAAGGTCGCCCCGATGCCGCCCCGTTTCCTTGCGCCAGTTGTAAATGCATATGCAATCGCAGTGATAAAAATCATATGAAAATGCACAAAACCCAAAACAAAACCGAAACAAAAACTCCACACATGCATCCAATGCTCCAGAGGCCAGTGCCATTCGAAGCTCCTCGCGGAGATTGGCATTCTAGCTCGTGGTCGTCGTTTATCTGTCCTGATCTTTCTCAACAATGCCAAGCTGTGTGGCAAAGTGCAAACGTTGAATATTGATACATGTCCTCGTGGCCCAGGACCAGACCCGAGGACGGCTCATCAAGAGTCATCATCCGGCCGCCTTCTCAATGCCCTTGGGGGGCAGAGTCGACACCGAAGACGAGCAACGTAATCCCCATTGACCCCAGCCCCGCGCCTTCAGAAAGTGAAAGAGCAAGACATTAGAAATATTGGTAGGAAAAGCGAAGCCCGGTTGAACAGAAAAAGTGTAGAGGGAATTCGACGCATCGTGAACCCGGTTGGCGGGCAAACTGAAATAAAATTGACAAATCGTGATATCGGAACTGCGTGGTTGAAAATGACACAATGTTTTTCTTCTTTTTTTGGTGTTTTCTTTTTTTCTTAAACTCTTCTTCATTTATCGTGAGACCGTGTAGTGTTGAAAAGCAGGTCTTGTTGTAGTCATAGAGGGTTGAAACGTTGCTGTGTTCATTGGGGGTACATCATTCCGTCGTAGTGCATGTCACCAACGTTGTCATAGTTGGTCATGCCGGGCGTGACAGTGTCGTTGCTAGACACGACGCTGCCGTACTGAGACATGTGGCCGTTCCAGGGATATGCCTGGCCCATGGGCGAGCCCGGGTACTCGGTGAAGCCAGCCGAGGAGATGAGCTGCTGGCTGTTGTAGAGAGGCATCAGGCCGTGGTTCATGCCGAGGTGACTAGGGTACATGTTGGAAAAGGTGATCTCCGACACGATGCCGCCCTGAGCGTGCTGTCCCATGTACTCGACTGGCATCTGGCTCATGTTGTGGTCGAGGTCGATGTCCATGTCGGCGGGATTGTGCTCGGGGGTGTCGACCTCGTCGTTGTCCTCGTCCGAGTCGACCTTGGAGTCATCCTTGTTGACCCAGATCTCCTTCATCCAGTTCTTGAGCTCTGCCATGGGGGGCCAGTCGCCACCGCCCTTGCCGCCGCGCTTGTCATCATCACTGCGCGAGCTGCCGTTTCCCTTGTTCTTAGCACGGGAAGGCTTTTCCTTGAAGTGGGTACGACGAAGGTGGGCAGCGGCGTTGTAGTAAGCACCGTACTTCTTGGCGGCCTTGCAGGCCTTGCACTTGTCCAGAGGGTTGACGACGGCGACGCCCACGGGGAGGTTGCGGGAGGCCGGGTCGACACAGACCCACTTCCTCACCATGCCGTGGTCCGGGTGCTTGGCATCGCGGTGGCGGCGAAGCTCGTGTTCGCCGCGGAAGCCGTCAGGGTGCTCATTGCACTTGTCGCAGTGCACCTTGGGCTGGCGGGGGCGCACGTACTTGGTCTTGGTGATGGCAGCTTTGCCGTCCTTCTTGCCGGAGTGGCCGTCGGTGGCCTTCTGCTCAGAGGCGGGCTTGGGCTTCAGCGTAGCGATATTGCGGTTCTGGCGGTGGAGGGTCTCCTTAGCACGAAAGCGAAGCGACGATGCCGACTTGTTGCTAACAGCGCTGGCGTTGGAAGCGGAGCGGGACATTGCCTGGGACACGGACCCGTCGTCGGTGGTGGAGCGGCCGTAGGGGCTAAGGTAGGGTTGGGCCAGGCTAGAGCCCACGCCGTTCAGATCCTCATCGACGGGCGAGCTGTGCTTGCTCAGAGGTGAGTTCTGACCGCTAGTAGTAGCGACCGCATACCGCGGGCTGTCGAGATGAGAGTGATCCGTGCCTTGATGCGAGCCCAGCTGCATCATGTGCATGGCTCCTCCGACCGACTGGTTGTCAAACAGGCTGCTGTTCTCCCGGGTCATTGGCGCCGTGTCTGGGGTCATGCCAGTTGTCATCGATCCACACACCGACACGCTGGACGGGTGCCAGTGCGACGGCATTTCCGAGAAGCGCAACTGCCCGGTGGGCATCGAAGTGCTGAGGTAGACGCTGGATGCGTGACCATCCTCGAGGCCCTCCAGGTTGGCAAAGTAGGTCTCAGGGTCGAGCAGCTTCGACTCGGCCACGGTGGTGAGGCCGTTCATGGAGATGGCGGTCCGGGCTCTCGGCCGGGCGACCGGGGACGCGTGCATGGCGGCGACATATGCGGCAGCGCACTCGTCGCTGCTCATGTAGTGCTGGGCGGAAGGGTTTGACTTGGGCGGCGGCGTGATGGGTCCGTTGCCGAAGAATGGGCTGGCCGACTGGGTCGACAGGTTCGAGGCGCTGCGGTGCATCTGGTGGGACGACATGCTCTGATGAGACAGCGTCCTCTGCTGCTTGACGCCCTGGGAAGGCAATATCTGTTGGTTGGTGTAAGCGTGGCTGCCGGGCTTTACGGTGCGTAGTATACTATTTCCATCACTTACCGATTGTGGGGCCATCGGGAAAGTGTGTCGGCTCTGGAGGCTGCTCTGGCTAATACCGGCACTCCGGGGAATGGATTTCCTCCGGGAGTACATGTCTTGCTGGTCAAAGGATAGAGCGGATTGCGGCAGGCTGGACAGTTGGAATTCGTAACCAGGAGACGGCACGTCCAGGCTGCTCATGGCCGGGCTCGAGGCCGGCTGCAGTGGTGATTGATGGCCAAGGCTCTGTTGCATCTGGAGGGTCGACATCTGTTGTTCCTTGCGCAGTAATTCGTGGCCGAGCATGTGCATCTCGGCGTTATCTTGAGAATGGCTTAGATAACTCATTTCTCTATGTGCGAATGGAGGAGTACTGGTGAGCGAGGAAGCCGGAGGGTGAGGCGGAGGCGACGGTCGTTGAGAGGCGGAAGGTTGAGAGCAGAGCCAGAAGTGATGGATAGGCGAGGGGTCGATCCGGAAAGCGTAATGGTTACACAGCCTTGTCCGAGTTCGTACAGCGTGATGGTTGTCTCTTGGTAAGCCGGGTTGGGTATCGATATTATTTTTTGCAGGTGGTTGTGAGCAACACCTAATCCAGCAAGGGTGAAGCGAGAAGAAAGAGCGAGTCTTGATGTGTGAGCAAGAGAGAGAGAGAATATGGTACAGGGCGGTCGACGTGTACAGCAAAGGAGAAAAAGACGGAATGGTAGTACAGATGGTACTAGTAGATACAGCTGCTGGGGTCAAGTGCCTGTATGTCTGATGAAGCATCAAATTAGAAGACGAGAGATGTTTCGAGGTCGAGGACTGGAGGAGATCAATGGGATTATGTATCGGGGCCCGGGTATCGATGAGGCTTTGGCAGATCAGTGCCAAATGGATTGATGTGCCAGCTGCGGCAGTGGTAGCAACCAGGCCACTACACAGTAGCAGCAGAGCAGCAGGGTTACGGGCCTGTGGGTCCTTGATTGTCTCCAAGGACAGGTACCTTAGGTAGCTAAGTTAGGCCCAATGGAGATATTGTCCAGGGAGTCGGTACGTAGGTGAGGTACAGTATTTTAGTAAGTTGAGCCCACCAGGGCAGAAGCTAGTCCCCAGTCTAATTCCAGCCATCCCGGCAAGGCCTCGCATACACATACTAAGGATACTACAGATACGCTAGCCATCTTAGCCTGGTTCGTAGTAGATGCACCGCAGGAAGAAAGAAAAAAGTATTCATGTATTCTGCGCACATGCACGGCAATTTTTTGATTGATTGATTGACTGGCCTGATTGTCGACCAGTATTGGTCAAATTCAATATCTCGTCTGCAAGTTACGTATGTATGTACTTGGGTACCTTCATCACAACTATAGGTCGAATACTGCAGTCTGACCATACCTGGTACCCAATCGACGCAACCCCCCATGTCGTCTAGATCGTCCAGTCACAAGTGACTGACTGACTGACTGACTGACTGACTGTATAAATGTAATGTGTCGCTTGTAGGCATGTACACACCATACCTATATTACACACATCAACATACCAGGTAGAAGACTAGCGGTAGGTTGGGCATGCAATGCTGTGACCATGGACGGCGCCCGTATACGCCCAGTCTTTCCGTACTTTGCATTTACTTACTTAGATGAACTGCAGACCCCCCGGCATCTGATTCCGCTGCGGGTTGGTTTTCACGAGACCATGAGATCTTCTCCCTCTCTTGGGATCTGAGCCGTGCTCAACGTACCGTACCTACGGGATGGGCAGACACGGAAAAGGAAGCAAGAGAATCATAATGTGTAGGCCTACACTATGTATGGGGGGGGAAGCGACAGCGCTTGATCGGGCGAATCACAGGTCTGGTCAGTCGCCCAATCGGGGTCAGAGGTGGTGAGCGCGGATTCCCAGGCATCTGTGAAGGTTTGTGGCTCACCCGCTGTACAGCTGTTGATGCATGCATGTATGTATGTACGTAGGTCAAGGTACCAACCAGTATGGAGCAACCAGTATGTAGCCAAACCAGACCAAGCACTTTCTGCAACTGCAGAACAGCCAGCAACCCCCTGCCTCGCTGTCGAGTTGTCCATGGGGAACCGTCAGGTCCCAACTCATGAATTCTTTGTTCTGGATTCGGCTAGCCAAGGTGAATGAATGGGCTTGTGCAAACGAGCGGGAGAGGGTATCAGGGTATGTTGCCCACTCAAGCCTTACGAGGGTGGAATTATTGCCGCCTCCACAAGTTCTTCTCAACGATGCCCCAGTCCCGTCCATCGTCATCGTGATAGCCCGCGGTATCTACGGTACGTACTTATTGCAGGCAGAGAGGGAGAGGCAAGAAACTGACTGGTCACTACCTTGCTCAGCTTGCGGCAACTTACGCTACCTCACGACGAGACTGGGAGATGCATGCACACTTTCATAGTCACCATGGTCGTCAGACAGCTCATTCGCCCCTGCTGCTGCTTGAGAAACAGATCTTGCTCCATCACGCCATCCCGCAATCATCCCGTACGGAGTCCGGACTAGACGTTGGCAATCTGCCTTGTATCGATATAGCAGATCAGATTGGCCACACGGGCCAGATGAGATGTCATGGATAGGGATGGTATACTCGTGTAATTACCTGCTTATTTCCAGACTGCCCTCTTTTTTTTCTCCGCGCACGAGTATGATGCATATATTTGCCAGTGTGGCTGTGTGTCTGACCATCTCTTATCAGCATCCAATACATGTCGATGGTCTGGGAAGTGTCAAGAAGGACACGCTTGGATATTCCCATGACTCTCGAGTCGGGGTTTGCATACTGGGTTCATCAACTTGGAATGGTGTCTTAGATTTAGCTATGTGCGAGATAGACATATAGGATCATAGTGTAGTACTACGGATGGATAAAGCTGAAGTCGGCTTTCTGGGGTGCGGCCATTCATTCGAGCTAATGCAAGACTATACGCACCGAATACCTACCGCAACAGGACTATCTGGACGAAGTATGTGAGGTATCATCTAGTCGCGGCTAGCCTGGCTTGTTTGTTTGAACTTTGGGAGGATGGCATGCCTAGAGTGCCCGGCTAGCAGTTGATGACTGAACTCTGTTTCTTCTTTTTTTTTTTTTTTTTTCGTTTTGCTTATTACAACCCAGTGAACAGGTCAGAACTTTCTGCATGTTTTAGTGGCGTCGACAGTTTACTAACTGAATGGCTGACAGGGATGATCGCACACCCGCAAAACAAGATCCGTCAATGACGCAGGGCAGCCCCCGGCGCGCGCCTCCGAACAGCGGAATTTATTAATTACTATATACTGGTGCTTATTCCGTACTACACTACGCTCGCTATGCTTGCTATGCTACTAGCGCGCATACTAATTACCAGGCATTCCTATCTCTCTATTATTATTCACGGTCCGTCGTTATTCTTTTGTTTAACCGCCAACGGCCAACGCTACTACTTGCTGCTACTGCGTTGAGCTGTTTCGTTGGGACGGCCGTCAGGCTAACAAGCCGGTTGATCTGTTCAACAGTGTAACGGCCAGTATACTACCGGCAGAAGCTATAGGCGACGGCTAGCAGTTCGTGTGGTGTTTAGTATGGTTTGATATGCTTAGAGTGTCTGCCGTTGATTGTGTGCCTGGCGCGCTTAAGGTTGGGCAGGACCTTTAGCATGAGGTACTTTGCGGGCTAAGGAATACTGTGTAAACAAGACCACTTGGGCCACGATGCATGGGCCAGACTCGAGTCTATGCTCTTGGATCCCACGACGTGCCACCCAAGCACCTCCAGAATTGACCGAGAGATTCAAAACCATGGCGTCCTTCTAGAAGATTACTAGAATCCAGTTTGTTTACGCGCCATCTCTTTCGACCAAACTTCCAGAACACAATGGCATGGGCACTTGGGCATTATAGATTGAGCGAGGGAGCCGGTCCACCCGAAGACGCTCTCCACTTCCCACAAATAGTCGCCCGCCAGACCTCTTCTCTGGAGCCGCTCAGGACTCTCTCTGCCAGGTAGTGTGCGGTAGGTAGGTGATAGGTAACAGGTCATCTGTCTCATCTGACTACAATACCATATGAGAGATCCTTGAAACCTGTGATGTATACTGCCGACATGCAAAGAAACCCCATGCGGCTTTAGATCCGCGCCTGGACTTGCCCGCACCCCGAGGATCTGACCTGGGATTGAGAAATGCGACGGACCTGCCCCTGGCGGAACTTCCGTTTCTGCCCTGCTAACCTGCGAGCCAGTTATTAGTTTCCCATACTACATACTCTATCCAACAGCATTTACTGTACGGATACTCGTGAGCTAACCAGTTCCAGGTAGTCAGGTTTGTTTATAGGTTGCTTAATTTGCCGTCCTTGACCGTTCACCCAAAGACCCTTGGACCATCCGAATGAGCAACAATGACGATGATGCAACTTGTAAAGCATCGACAGCCGTTAGAGCTAGTGTTAGTCGTCCAAAACGGCTCCTATTGATACATACCGACTTTCCAGAATTAGAGAACCTCATGCTGATATCGAATCGGCTAACCTGGGCGATCACCTGAGCGGATGGTGGCATTATTACAATTCATTGCCAATGGTTGGCTTCTCGGCTCTTGCATATGCACATAATCAAACTCACCAGCTGGAGCAGTGCCTGAGTCCTGACCGGCATGCTCATTCGTTGCGAGCCAAGAGCCAAGAGATACCCCGGACTCTTGTTTCCATCCAGTATGGATCTGGAGGCTGGCACTCCCTCAGAGTTCGATGGTCCAAACGAAAAGAGTGGACGACCAGTCGGCATGAATGATGGGGGATTCGACGCTATCAGATCGAGGGCAAACAGCCTCAAGGAAACAAACGCACGTGCTCCCCATCAGCCTCTCTCATAATCATGTCCATCGAGTGTCTCATCAAGGTATGGTCACTGGCCACCGGTCGGGCACTTTGCAGTACGGTCTGCTACGAATGTAGAATGGCATGGAATGGGAAGGGTGAGGATTGGGCTGACCGTTTGGCAGGTGGTCACAGTGGCCTGCCGAGAAGGGTGGGCCAAACTTAGTAGATCTTTTGCAGACTAGCCAGCTGTCATGGCGTATGATCAGCAACAGTAACGCGGCAAAAGTAGCCAATCTTGTCGGATTATGCCAGAAATGGGCTCGGCACATCTGCCCTCTAGCGAGCGCGGGCCAAGGCAGAATGACTGACCAGTAATTGTTGCGATAGTCGGTCGGTTATAAAGCGAGGGTGTGCATGGCAGCATAAGAGAAAGGAGATTATGTCTTTGCAGTAGCACACTGTGGGTGACAGCGTTGGCCCTGCCTACGACTGACTGGCCGACTGACTGGCTGCTGCTGGCAAGCTGGTAGGACTGGCCATCTGAGTTGGCACCGGGCTATGCTCGGCATGGTGTGTCAGCCATTGGCTTTCGACACGTCCTCAAAGTGAGGCGATCGCTTGTCGGCATTCGAATGGCCATCCATCCCTGCTAGGCCAGTAGTGCAGAGAGCCCAAAGATGGAGAGAACCCAAGGGAGAGACTGAAGAAGATGAAAACAATGGTAAATTCGAATGGATAAATAAACACAAAACAAGACCAAACAAGATCTACGCAGAAAGAGATGCCAGACACCCGTTTTCTGTTACGTTTTCTCTCAACTTTTGGCCACTGGCTGGTGCATTCTGTCGCGAACAGCACACGGCGATAGAGTATAGTCCACAGCTAGCTGAATCGGGAAAACCTTGAAAGCCACATACGTTCTGCACTATACGAGCTTCAACCAGGGTTCACACACCCCCATGCTACATAGTACGTGCGCAACAGGCAACAAAACCCCCAAAGCTGATTCGATCCTGCCACTGTATTGAACGAACAGCGCTGACCGGCCATGCCACCAGCCAACTTGCCAACAGAGGACCATCGTGTCCGCTACCCAAAAGGGCATCCGTGCTTTTGTGCAACGCTGCCCAGTGCCGACCGGGAAATCCTGTCCAGTCCGCTTCCCAGGCAGACCCCGTATACTCCAGATTATTATGTCTCCGGCTGCAGATGTCGACTGTTGCCCCCCAGCCCAGCCGGGCAAACCAGGACCTCGCCTTTCCGTGGCTTCCGGATGCGAAGCCAGGATCCCTCGCAGAAAATCAGGTACTTGGCGCGTTTCCATCAGGGTCAATCACCAGATGCCGGGTTGGACGCTGACCGACGCGTGCTCTATCCTCTCGAGATCAGAGCCGCCCACCGACGACACACCGATCGGAAATTTCCATTCCCCTCGTTTCATCGCATCTTTGGTGACCTTCAGTCGTTCCCTAATAAAATTCGCGCTGCGATTCCGGGGTGGCCTTTTTTTTTCGATCTGCCCTACGTGCCAGGTGTCTGCTAAACCACATCCAGGGGTCCTCCAGGTTCGCTCGGTGTGCGCCATGTATCACGGTGGTTTGCAAAGAGGCATCTGGTTGTCGGTCAGTCTCCATCCTGGACACCAACGTCAAACTGGAATCGCGTCTCGGCTGTGCATATCAACACCTCGAGGCACTCGCTTCACCTCTCCATAGGCTCGAGGACCAAATCTTAAACTTCAAATTGCCATGTGGCTGTGGAGGTGAATATATGTGTACGCGTACGCCTCAAATCATTATACTCATGTTTAGCTCTGCCCTGGAAAGACGACATACTCAACGTCTGTCCTGGTCGTCCTCACTTTTGTGTATTTTTAGGTGGACAGAAGATTGTAAACACAGCCGCCGTCCAATCTCCTGTAGTATTGCAACATTTTCTCCGGGCTGCAACGCTGGATCATATGCTGGAACCGGGATCCATCATCTTCCGCTAAAGACTTCCCCTCAAAGATTGCTGATTGATATTCGCGCTTTCGTCATGGAGTGCTGGCAAAGACTGACTTGACTGAATCATACTCAAAGGATCGTCCGACTCGTGAGTCTAGACCGACAAGAACTTCGGTCCTCGTGATTATGAACAAGTCTCCGCTCTAGACGAGTTTGATGTCACCATTGTCAATCCGTAGTCTGACGTCTCTATGCCGCAGACTGGGATTCTCCAGGAAACTTGCCAGTTGATTAGAACATCGTTCGCAGACAGTGGAAATCCCTACCCCGATACGGATAGTGATCTGCAAACTCTGTTTTTCTCGTTGCTTTTTTTCCCTCCTTCCTCCCTGTTTTGACTCCATCCGAAAAAATGGATCTACCTGAGAAGAGAAGTTTGATTTCCAATGGCCAATGGACTGCGAATTACACCATCAACACGGTCAGGTAGGTACAGTAGTGGCTGCTCGTGAGAGGAGAAAAACAAGCAGGATAGCATAGGACTGACTTGGGCCAACAAGCGCGGAGAAATCTCGTACGATTCTCAACGACGATCTTGCACTTTACGCGTTGCTTTTTTTCACCTACCTCACCTACACTAAACTACCCTATGTACTTGACTACTGTACTTGGGCTTTTGGGGGCCTCTTCTATCTCTTCCTCAGAGACGCATAGTCCGCCGTTTGACAGATATTGTGGCCAAAAGTACTATACTGCATTTGACTGCGGTCCGCTGTCAAAAGGTGTCACGGACCAAGCTTGTCACTTCGCGGCACGCAGTGGCACAAGAAGAAGGAGAAAGAAAACGTTCTTCGCGCTTCTTCGCGTTCTCGTGGAGGAAAGGGGAGTCCAAGAGGGGAAAGATGGCGCCGCCATGAGAGAGTCCATGGCGGCCGCGGCGCAAGCCCACTTCATCTACTCCGGACGAGAGTGGATATCAGGCGTCCCGGCCTTCCCTACGGGGTGGAGGTACAGCATCCCTGGGAAATTCAAAGAGAAATACGCCGATTGGCTTTCCCGGGTCGCTGCAAGATCCAGAGAATGTGACTGATTGCTCCCTGCAGTCGGTGCGCACTCTATCTACGTCCATCGGTCGTATCGACTCGGACGGAAGCCGTCTTTTTCTTGGTTTCTTTTCTTCGAAACCAAGACATTTCTTCCCGCTGTACGGTGTACTGATCGTAACATGGGTTGCCATTCGTGCTTTGACAGATACGACAGATATCCTTTTGTGTGACCTTGCAACTGTGTGACGCTCGAATAGTGGAAGCTTGATCCTTAACTTCCAAGAACGCCCGTCCGCCGTCCTGCTTGACGTTGTCACACGCGCCTTACCGCTTCAAAAGAACTGATCGTGGATAGAGCTCCTGCATGCCTAGGCCGTTCTGCAGTGGTCTACGAGCTTTTGCGGCTCGAAACGCCGTATGCTGTTTGGACCCTGCAGACGTATAACGGCAGCGGGATGCGTGAAGGGCTTTGTTTCATCTGCGAAAAGCAACCCGTTGTGCGATGTGTACCAAGTTCTCTACATATCCGGACGTGTCCCTTTCAAAGATAGTTTCGACACAGCGTCGAGAAGCGGTACCAAACGCATAAAGATCATGGTACTTTTCACGAGCCAGTAGATTTTTGGTTTCCGGGAGCGATTGATGGGAGAACTGCACATCATCACGTCGGAATCGATCGCTGCAACGCTCTGCTGCCATCTACCCACGATCAACACGAGCCGCAGTGTTGGAACTCTATTTTAACCTCGAGCCATCACGCCAGGGGCAGGCCATGTGAGCTGTTTTGGGCTTGACTCTCGGCAGAGCGGCGCCTATCTGCCCATGAGGACATGAGACCACAACACCAACTTTGGTAAATGTATTGCTTGATATATGACATATAGGGCACCCATTAGATAACCACAAAAGTACCAAGATGTGGAAAAATGACAAGCACGAGGCGTGAGCGAGAAAATAGTGACTGCTGATTAACAGTCTACTCCCAGCGACAGTATACTAGATACTCGACAATGAACTTGGTGTTGTGTGTAATTCTTGTAGTAAGCGCCAAGTGCTATTCTAAAGATCTGGCCTTGCCACTATTATCATCTTGGAAGACAGAAGTCATCGGCACAAGTCGAGAAATTCGACGAACTCAAGGCAGTCTCGTAAGATATAACACTTGTTCAGATCCATGATGAGTTTGTCTTTGGCCGCATACTCATAACCTATCGTGGCCGTGGCGTGTTGAGTAGTTCACCAACCTTGCGGCGAGCATGAAATGACTATAAATGAAAATAAGTATTGTATTCCCGATTGATGAGTGAAGCATGTGTATCTAGACAAGTGACTGGGCGGAAACATCTTCCAGTGCTGAGGGGATTTGCATGATCGACGGATAAGTCGGCTGTCCAACAAGAGTCACGATATCCGCTTGTTCAATCATATTGCCGATCTGCTGGAGAAGTGAAATGGATTTGGATTCGAAACACGGATTGGACTGCTGTGATCATAGTAATCACAAGGTAAGCAACAAGTGATGCCTCAAGGTGGGTACGATATATTGTGCCAGTACAACTATACTATAATCGCTGACTCGGACGAACACAAGATAGACTTCACTTCCGAAAGCGGTGAATGCATCACTCGAATTTGGATAGGATATGCAACACACTACCTACTTAGACAGATCAGTACATTTGTCAATCTGACATGGCATCGCGAACAGGAGGCATGGTGGGTGTGAGCTATCACTAATGCCGGACCTGCCGTAGAGAACATGTCATAATATGATAAAAAGCATGCAGATCAACATTTGGATGCCGGTATGTAGTGGTGAACTATGACTGCTTACTCAGTTTATGCGCGTGTGCAGGTGGTTTGGTTGTATGCAATGCAGGCAGCTGAGGACGGATTGAAGTGCATCAGGTCAGATCGGGGGTCTCTTGGGAGGGTCTTAGGTAGGGGGAAGGAAAGGGAACGGCGCCGGGATTCGCGCCCGGGCCCCACCATTTGAAGCCACCTCAACCTTTAGCTATCGCGACACATACAGTACTACGTTGGTAATGACAGACTGCGATAGCCTCTCCAGAAGCCAATCAAGGTCGAGGTAGTTGGCATCAGCTCCGTCTTCATCTCAGATCCCATTTTCCCACATGTGAAGGCAATCACATCCTTTGCGCCCGGCATCATGCGCCGAATCAGTACTTTGTTTGCCGCTGCGCAGTTGTGCGCCGCCTCCCGCCACGGCTTCAGCATCCACCACGACTTGCTGGCATTCCCCCAGGTACGTCGACCACTTCTTCACGCCTTCCCTCAGGTGCTTTTACCCGAGAGAGAGAGGTGCATTCGCGCAGACATGCATGCGGATGAGCAAACCAGCTGACAAGGGCTTTCTAGTTCGAGGTTGTCCTGTCAGATGCGTACATATCCGAGCACGAGGCGAAGGCGCTACTCGACCCGAGCAATCATGGCAGCGCCGACGAGAAGGACATTCAGCCAGCAAAGCCGATCGCAGGTGGCACCAGCGACGACAGCGAGGGTCTCGAGACCACCGAGACGTACGAAGTCATGACCATGCATGACACGAGATATCTCTGTGCGATTCCCGTCATAGAGACTCCGCCGACTCAGAACAAGACCGAGACGGAGCTGGCCAAGGCCGAGGAGGCACGTGAGCTCGCGAGGGCGTCGACCCATGGCTGGGAGCTCGTCAACGGCCTGGACGGCTCATGTCTGTACTACGTCTCCGGATGGTGGAGCTACAGCTTTTGCTACGGTCACGA
This sequence comes from Pestalotiopsis sp. JCM 9685, assembly GCA_001599175.1. Taxonomy (NCBI): domain Eukaryota; kingdom Fungi; phylum Ascomycota; class Sordariomycetes; order Amphisphaeriales; family Sporocadaceae; genus Pestalotiopsis; species Pestalotiopsis sp. JCM 9685. Next base: position 267,932 of record BCGF01000004.1, read on the forward strand.
TGTGGTGCAGTTCCACGCGGCGCCTTCCAAGGGCGGACCGCCCCAGCGAGACCCAAACAGTCAGGAATACGTACTCGGCAGGGTACAAGACCCGTCATCGACAACGAGCCGGCGGGGACGCAACAGCAAGACGACCACTCCAGCCGCAGCAAACAAGGACGCCGCCAAGCCCACGAGTGCACCTCCAAACACGGACTTGCAGGTCAAGGGCGACCAGCGCTACCTCGTCCAGCGCATGGAGGACGGGACGCTATGCGACCTGACGAACCGCCCCCGTACCATTGAGATACAATATCATTGCAGCCCCGGCAGTACCCAGGACCGCATTGGCTGGATCAAGGAGATCACGACATGCTCCTACTTGATGCTCGTCAACACGCCCCGGCTGTGCTCCGACGTGGCCTTCCGACCGCCTGCGCCCTCGCGCGCAAACACCATCAGCTGTCGCACGATAGTCTCGGAAGCACAACAGGCTGACTGGCACGCCCGGAAGACCCTCGAAGCCCAGGCCGCCATTTTCGGTCAGCAGATCAAGGACGAGAAGGCACCCGTCACCATTGGCGGTGTTGTCTTGGGCGGGCGGCAGGTCCTCGGCAAGGTCGAAGAGGGAAAAGAAGCTCCGCAGCTCAAGGCGCCCAGAAGCTTCCACAAGGAGCCCATAGTCGAGATCATTGCGGTGGGCAACACAGACGAGGAAGGCAAGCTAGAGGTCCTGAGCGACGAGGAACTAGAGAAGCTGGACCTTGACCCAGAGCTTGTTGAGGAGCTTAGAAAGCAGCTTCAAGAACTCGCCGGCGAGAATGGTTGGAAGCTGGAAGTCGTCGATGAGGGCGGTAACAATGGCCGCGAGATCCGTGGTGTGATTGATACAGAGGGCGGCGCGGACCAGGATAGTGATGAGCAAGGCGGCCAGCCAGACGAAAAGGGCGACGAGCGTCAAAGTGGAAAGGATGACGATAGCCAAAGTGGCGACGACAAGGGCAGTGAAGAGAAATTCTTCAAGGAGGAGCTGTAGTATAAGATATCCATAAATGAGCGTAGCATTGTCATGGCGTTATGAAAGGGCACTTATTCCGCCACCGTTTGAACTCTTATCAACTCAGTGTACTCATAGATGTTTCTAGTATGTGTTTCTTGCTGTCAAGCTATCAGCTTGCTACCGTTTCTATTCGATTTGATATCCCGTGGCAATCTAATTACTGCTGACTTTTTCTACGATCTATAGCAGCAACAAACGCGTTCTTTTGCACAGCCTGACAAAGCCGGTCGGCATTCTCTGTGAAAGGTCCGGACGCGGAGTTCAAATGAGATTCCTATTCCGGACTCCGGCCGTGGCCGTAAGACGGGACGAAGTATGCCGGCGGCAGAGCGTGACAGAAATGACATCAGCGTAGTCAAACTGTAGTCTCAGTACACTGGCGCCTCGGAACCAAACGGGGTTTATTATCAAAGGTTGAAAGGGTATATGCGATGGTAACGGTATTCCGATTCTCAGTCTCTTGGTATTTCAATCCCATTCGGACAAGTGTTTCAAGATCTCCGAAGATTGCGTGCGTGGCAGGCAGCTAAGTTCTTGTGCCGCTCGCTTGCCGCTTGCGCCAACATGATGAAATAAGCAACAAAATCCAACGATGAATTAATTCCTAGTCTTGGCTTCTCTCAATACCACTGTGTTTAGTTATTCCCGGATAATTGTGCTCTTCGATCCATCCGTTTCAACACGAAACTCCTCCGGGTGTGGTTTGATAATATTGCAGATGGTACAGAGAAGTGCAGAAGAGCGTGGGGACGCGCATGAGACGCGACCTCTGCTCTCACCGTCCGCGGGCCAGACTGAGATCCTTGAAGCGCACGCAGCTGCCGCAGAAGACTCGCCAACGCACCGCTCGCGCTGTACATGGCCATGGAATCATGTCATAGGGCTGGTGCTGAGCATCGCCATCATCTGGGACTTTAGCGAGTCCATGTTCACGGCGCCCAGGATCCGCCTCTACGAGTCCGTCATCTGCGCCGAGTTCTACTCTCAAGCCGACCCTTCGCTCGTGGGTCCTGACGGCAGCGTTCCCGAGCGATTGTGCAAGGTCGTCCCCGTGCAGGAGGAGCTCGCGACCATTCTGGGCTGGCAGTCCTTTATCGATAGCATTCCGGCTATTCTCTTGCCTATACCGTTCGGCTACCTGGCAGACAAGTATGGTCGGAAGTGGATAATGACCCTGGGCTTGGTCGGCTTTACTCTTGCTTATGCCTGGATTGAATTTGTTGTATGTCCTCCCGAAGGGGCTACTTGGGGACCTCCGTACTTCCCAAATGGGAACCATGCTCATTTTTCGCTTGTCAATCTAGGTTGCCCTCGGTCTGCCCCTGCACTATGTCTTGCTCTCGTCGCTTTTCTACCTTTTCGGTGGGGGGCCGACTACTGCGACAACGCTTCTTACAGCCGTCGTGGTGGACGTTGTGCCGCCCAAGCTGAGGTATGTTTCTGTGGGATTCTCAATATCAAGACTAGGAGCTGCCATACGATGGATCAACTGACTGCGGAATCCCCCATGTATAGAGCCACCGTGTTTCTGTACCGCTTCTGCCCTACCTTGATAGCCGATTTGGTCGTTCCCCCCATCGTTGCCGCCCTGATGGCCAAAAATGTCTGGATTCCATTAATACTGTCTGTGGGTATTTCGGTCTTTGCCACCCTTCTGGCAGTTCTCTTTGTGCCAGAAACACTTCCAATCACGACTCTGGAAGAGGATGGTTCCGAGACGGACAGCTCTTCGGCTGAAGAGCTCGGCGAAACCATGACCAAGAAGCAAAATTTCACTGAAAAGTGTGGACATTGGATACGAGGCCACATCAGCGCATTCAGCTTCGTCACACGGCATGCCTCGATTTGGTCTCTAGTTTTCACGTTTCTGATATCCAAGATCGGCCGCCAGTCTTCGAATGTGATATTCCAGTATGTATCCAAGCGATACGATTGGTCATTGGCGCAGGTATGCTTCTACGCGATCCTTGTGCACAAGATTCCTCTCTGGTCATGGCACCATCTGACTATCTACACAGGCCGGGCTTCTCATGTCCGTGCAGGCAGCGGTGAACTTGGCTCTCTACATGGCCATTCTCCCTGCTGTTGCCACGTTCGTGCTGTCAAGGTACGCAGCTACTGCCAAAGACCTGCTGCTTGCCAAAGGAAGCATAGTTCTTTCGGTGCTGGGCGCGGTTGTCCTAGCGCTGTCTGCCACACCAGCCGTCATGATCATTGGTAAGTCAAGTAACGATGAAAGTCTTCCCGGATTACCTAAAATGACTGACCCAATTTCCGTACAGGAGTCGTCTTGTTTACGTTTGGATCTGGCTTCTCCCCCACGATACGTAGCTTGGTCACGTCCCTGGTCGAGATGCTGGACGAGGATGGCTCAAGCAGCGACATTGGTCGCCTGTACGCCCTCATCTCTGCCATGGAGGGGATCGGCAGCTTGATTGCGGCGCCTGGTATGGCCTGGGCGCTCCGGTACGGCATGTCCCTGGGAGAGGAGTGGCTCGGCCTCCCGTTTGGGCTTGCTGCTGCGCTCCTCGGTCTCGTCTTGATCATCGTGTTCAGTATCAGGATCCCGGATGCATAGATGAGCATGAAGTACTTCATACAAGTGGGATATAGTGGCATACTGTACTTCGTAGTGACTATAGAAGTCGATAACACCACCTGCGTCTCACTCTGACTAGGGCCTATCAACAAACGTCCATTGATCGATGGTCCGCGGTAAATGCATCCAGAAGGAACACAATCTGCATTATAAGGTCGATAAGCACTATACTCCGTATAGCCTTCAAAGTGGCTTTGCCAAGAGCTGTGGGACCATCCACACTTTATAGTGCCTTGATAATAATAGTAGCTATCTCCATACGGCGACTTGCGACCCACTGGCTTCATAGAAGTGCACTATTCGGTCTCCAAATTAGTACACGATGGGGTTTGCCATTTGCCTCGCTGGTCGGCTCGGCGTGATTCTGGAATGCCTGCCGCTTATCAGATTCAAACAGCAAGGAGAGCTATTGTCTGCGATCGTGGGTGCAATCCGGTCCAATGAGTGCTTACGTTCTGTGCGGGGGCAGACAGGTGAGGGATCCGATCCGTGCAAGAACCTCGGCAAGGGAGGAGTTCTTTTCCGAATGGGTACCTGGGTGCATGAATAGAATCCAAGGCCAGGTGAGACGAGATGACTTTCGAATTCTCCTTTGGCACATTCCCAACAACAATTGAATTCTTGCGTTGCTGCAAATTGTCTCGACACACACGACCATACTCTCCTTGACCGGGCTGTCCATCATGTCTGACTGGGCCAGTATCTTGTACAGTATCGCTCGGGCTGATATCAGTCACTCGGCCGCGGTGTCGGCCTTCCTTGCACTCAGCTTCCATCTGGCGATTCAGGGCATCGAGTTTGAAGACTACATGTTCCATTTCCTGGCGGCATGTTGCATCTCATGGCCACTCCTACTGGTACTCTTTGTACAATACGGCAATTACAATCTGATATCAGCAGTCGCCAAGTCCGCCGTGGTCACGACGACTTTCCAGGCCGTCCTGCTCCTGAGCATCGCCTTGTATCGTCTCGCCTTCCACAGGTGTAGGAAATTTCCCGGTCCAATCGGTGCTCGTATTAGCCGCTTTTATGCGACTTATCTGTCAATGAAGGATGTGCAATACTACAAGGAGTTACAGAAGATGCACTTAAGATACGGAGACTTTGTGAGAACCGGTACTTCCCAGCCTCTGTTTGCCTCTCGAGACGCCTGGTCGTTCGTTGCTTATGTGTTTTATCAGGTCCTCGAGAAATCACCATTCTACGGAAATCTGCGGTGGACTTGATCTATGGCCCAAAGAGTCAATGCCGCAAGTCAACCTGGTATGGCCAAACAGGCAACAATCCTACCAGATCGTCAACGCACATGACCCGCGATCATGAAAGTCACAGGTTGCGTCGTAAGGCTTGGGATAAGAGCATGTCCGTAAAAGGTAATGTCATCATTGGATGGGAACAATGAAAATATGCTGAGTAGAGCAGCTCTCGTATCTTATGAGCCGCGCATCAAATCTCGTGTTGATGCTCTCATATCCCAATTGAGGCAACGCGGAGAGACCGGCTTGAACATAACGGCCTGGTCCGGATTCTTCGGTTTCGATCTCATGGGCGAACTTGGTTTCAGCAAGGATTTCGGCCAATTGAACACCGGTCAAGAGCACTCGGCCATTCGACCGATCCACGCTCACATCACGACCTTGGGTATCTTTCAGACTGTCCCCTGGTTACTCTACTTGCTGAGCTCCATCCCCGGGGCCGCCGCAGCGTACTCGGAAATCTTCGGATTTTGCGCAAATGAGATACGCACAAAACAAAAGGTCAACATACGGTCCTATGCTTCGGTAAAAGCACTAAGCTAACCAGTTGTGATCAGATTTTGGACAAGGGACAGGACCCTGCCGACATCGCCTCGTGGCTTCTCAAGGCCGTCCAGGAGAAGGATGTATCAGCGGCACCGTCCCCACAAGCAATCGACGATGATGCTCGACTTATTCTCCTGGCTGGAAGGTGATTGAGATTCTCTTTATGGCTCGCAATATGTCTGCTGATGCGTTCTGCCAAGTGATACCACGGCGACGACTCTGTCCCACTGTCTGTTCCTTCTCGTCAAACATCCTCAAGAGCAGAAAAAGCTACAATCGCTGCTAGACGCTGCCGTACCTGGAGGGCCGGATCATTGGACATTCGAAAAGGCAAAGTCTGTCAAATATCTAGACGACTTTATCTCCGAGGCACTGCGTGTGAAAGCCCCATTGATGCTGGCCGGGCCACGCGAGACCCCGAAGAATGGCCTACAGGTCGACGAGGTTCACATCCCGGGTGGTGTCAACGTTCTCGTGCCTACAGGGCAAATACACCGCGACCCTCGCTACTGGAAGCAGGCAGATGAGTTTATACCGGACAGGTGGGGCGACCGGCGTGACGAGATGGGCACAGATGGGTCCCCGTATCTTCCGTTCCTCCTCGGTAAGTACTTGGCTCGACGACAAGTTGGCCATGCAAGAGAGCTGATATGTCTCAGGTGCTTATGCCTGCCCTGGGAGGAGTGTGGCCAGACTTGCTGTCCGCACGGCACTTTCACTCATCTTGATGCATTTCGATGTATCCTTTGCGCCTGGTGAGGATGGCGAGGCGTTTGACAAGGACTTTCTTGACACCTTTGTTGTCACTCTGTCTCCACTCCGGCTGTGCTTTACCGCACGCAAGAGGACCCAAAGTCCAGCCTCCTCGTGAAGGTAAGCGGCGTCTCTTGAAGATGCATAAGTGTATGGGCCAAATCTCTTGGTTGGGTTGTTGTTTGGGATGGGCACTCTGAACTTCGAACTCTCTTGGTCATTTCTTCCAGGAGCATCAGGAGTCAGGACTCGGGCTTCAGGTTCAGCAATTTCATTTGTACTCTATGTTGGCTTCTTATGAATATTGACACTCGCCAGAGTATCACATATTTAAAGTACATCAATTCTCAGTCTTTCCCGCCACTTTGCTACCGTGCCATCTTGCTGGAACTCGACCGTTGCACAAATAAGTTGACGTGGCAATTGATATCTGTTTCGAAGAAGAAGAATAACTACCGAATATTGATACTCACTTATTGCCCTTCAGCTGTTGCGGCCAGTTCGCAGGGCAAGTCCCCGTGCATGGAATCCCGGAAGAAGCCTGTCCGTCGATATTGGAACAGAGCCACTTGGCCGAGCCCCCAGCGGCCGGCGTGATGTTAACATTCTCCATGCTGAAGCCCTTGCAAGGCGTAGCCGCACTACAATGAATCCCCGCCGCGACGTTGTAGCGGCTCGTCCCGGTGATGTTGACCCAGCGCACGTCGCTGATGCCCAGGCGGCTCGAGTCACAGCCCTGGGCGCTGTAGATGCAAGGGGTCACGTAGATGGGCTGGTCGACCTGGCTGATGTGGAAGTTGGCAAATGTGATGTTACGCACATGGCCCGTGCCGCTGTACGTCTTGATCCAAGCCGCGTTGGACGAGTGTATACAACTAATGTTGTTGAAGTAGACGTTCTCGACGTAGTCGGGCTGAGACGCCTGAGAGCCCACGGATCCGATGCACGCGCATCCGGACTCGTGGCATGTCACGTTGGACACGGATATGTTTGTGCTGTTACCCTTCATGGAGATACAGTCCTATTAAATCAGCCATGATTTCACCATGGTCACATCTGGTCTTGACCTACATCGCCACAAGTCACGGTCCAGTTTGCAATGGTAACGTCTCTGGAGTTCCACGTATCGATGCCGTCCGTGTTGACCGTAGACCACTGGCTGTTGCTGGTGGCATTCATGTCGAGGTTGGTCATGGTGACGTTCTGGCTGTGCGCAACAAAGGTGTGCCAAAACTGAGACTGGCGCCAGGTGATGCCGTCGACGAGCACATTGCGGGCGTTCCAGAGCGTCAGCGAGATGGGCCGGCCATTCTGGTTGCTTCCGCCCCGGTTCTGATCGTACCACAGCTGACCGTTCCCATCAAACAGCGCCCGGCCAAAGCCCAGCAGGGCAATGTCGGTGCCACCGATCATCCACGCCGTGCTGCGGCCCGCGTACGTCACCGAGATGCTGCTGCGCAGCCAGTATGCTATGTCCGACGACCATTTGAGCGTGCCGTGGATCTCAATGGTCACATTGGAGAAGTCGGTCGTCTTCATGACCTGGCCAATGTGGAAGAGGCCCTCGGTCAGCACGACGCGCCCGTTCTTGCCACACTTCTTGAAGGCGTCTAGGATCTGTGGCGTGTCGTCGGGGTCTTTGCCGCCGGTTCCTGACCCAAGGGGCGTTACCGTGCATGTAGTTCCATCCACCGTGAGGGCCGACAAGGCCAGACGGCCGAGGCAAAGAGAAGACAGCAGCTGTGAAATCCTCATGATGGCGTCAAGACATGGCAGGTGTTCATGACGAGAAGAACGATGCCATCGATTTGATCTTGTCTGAGGGCCTGATTATAGTACAGAGCCTCTTCTGCTCCGGAGCTGCAAGAAGGCATCATATTCTGTTTTCGACAAGAACATGATACATAGCTATTAGCCGTCGATATTGTTCGGCTAATGGGGAGTAGTATTATGACTGAGCTTGATTCTTGACTGGCCATACATTGCCAGAGTCTAAATAGCCGGCGACTATGACCGCACATGGTAAGAATTGAATCGTACCAATGAGCAAGCTGCCCACAAAAGCCAAGCAAGATGAATATACAGCAGCGATACAAGTGTAATAGGCTGCTTTGGTCAATGGAACAATGTCTCCTGGATATCAGACCTCGGCACAAAACGTCACTTTGGGCGTTTGATCTTTCGTACAAGAATAGCAGCATCGCGCTCGAGCTCGCCAAGACTAGATTCGTCCTCGTCGGACACGGCAACCGCCAGCGACATTGACGATGATCGCCGTTGGGCCAGGCCAGTTGGACCAGACTCTGATCCCGTAAGATCAACAGCCGTAGGGCTGGTAGTGGCGGGCTAGGGGTGTGGGCGAAAGCATCACGGACACGGGATGACTGTCGATCATCCAATGTGGCCAGTTGCCAGGCAAGCCAGGGTACGCACGCCTGTGTCGTTGGCAGTGCGAGCAACGGATTGTCCAAGTTGGAAATAACGGCGAGGTGATTGCTCGGACCTGATCGGCAGAGACATGACAGCAAACGCCGTGGACAAGACAAGAGCGAGAGAGCAGAGGCGAACCGGATGTCCGAGCTCTGACCCCCTATGATCCGCTTTCTGACTCGATCAAAGCTTGGCGGCTCGTAGTCTCGATCACGGGCTATTCGGGTTAGTGATTGGGATAGATTGTTAGCTTAGTGGCACAGACGAGAGAAACGTGATGTCTGTCGATAGACTGGGCAATGTGAAGCGGCGAGCGGCTGTTGTTGTGTTTTGATCTCTCTCATCTTCCTCAGGTAAGCCATCATCAGATGGAAGCCTTCTCTCATTCTCTGCCCGCGAATGAAATTGCACATCTCAGCAGCGTGCCTCCTTCACGGAAAACGGCCTCTGATTTCCCACCTCAGGGCCCCGCTCCGATCCCACCCCAGCTAGGCGCTACATTAGACCCCGCTGGAATCCGAGAAACTGGGACGCTGTCGCACCTAAGACCCTGGGCGGTCCAGGGGTCGAGCTTGGCGCACTGGCAGCTCTCCAGGCTAGGCTTGATCAGTGAGCTCCCCCCAAGGAAGACATTCCCAAAGCAGGACCGCTCCTCTGCCTCGACGGGCTCAACTGCTCGAAGAGGCTTTGCCGGCTCGCTAACAGACACTGTACCTGCATAAGCAGCAACTCAAGTCGAGGTAAAAATGTCCGATGGAGGCACGGAAACTCGCCGGCCAAAAGAGCCGCATGTACGGGGATAAAAGGAACGACGACGACGACGACAACTCCCAGCGCGCCACGTTGAAATATTACCATCGTCGTGGTTTCGCATCGGCCGGCTTCACTTCGAAGTGCTCACTCGACCCGAAACGGACTGACAGGCTGGACTGTGTGACTGGAGCGGGAGCTTCTTTCACCTGAGCCGCCCGACTAGCGCAGTGCAAGCTGGACAAGACCTCACTTGCTGACATTACATATCGCCATTCAAATCTGCGCTCATCAACAACGCAAACCACCTCCGTCTCGTCCGTATGGGCGGCTTGGCTTGCAGGTTTCCGTCCAAGGGAACGCGGCACGTCTTGCTCGTGATCACGTCCTGCATGGCCACTGCAATAACACGAATGCTCTCTCATGCAGGCGTGAATTGTCACTGCCAAGCGACCTGCACTTGGCTTCGAGTCTTGGAATGTCCACCATAATGACCCTCGAGGCTCGGGCTCATTTGACGGGCAAGCCACCAGCCACCTCTACAGGCGGCCAATGAGGATCGTGACTTGCCAGAACATCGACCTGAGCCGTCTGCCGACGAGTGATATCGCAATCGATCTCGTGAGTGAGCGATTGCTGCAGAAGTGATCATCGTACGGGATACGACCTAGCACTGGTCCGGTTGCAAGTCTGTTGCGCTATGGAAGAGAGATCTTCGATTGGCTTGATCGGGGGCTCCAGACTCCAGTTGGCAAGATGCCCAGTTTTCTTTGACCTTGGGACACGCAAGCGGTACAAGAACAACGTTGCTGGTGACGAGTCCCGAATCGTCGCCGTGCTGCCATCCTCCGTGTCTCTTGTGATATTCCCACATAGTCGTCTGCTAACATCTACTGTATGCTGGTGATGAGGAACGGAGAAAGACTCTCGAACATGTTATCATTATCAAACTTCATCCTCCTGTTACATATCCGAGCTACCTAACCTTAGGTTAGTAAAGCTGGGCCCTCTCTCGGCGTCTGCGACCGATCGTGGAAAGCAGCTCGACCGTCTGCTGTCTGGTGGAGATACACCAAGGAAATGCCACCCATCAGTGTCAGCACTTTTCAGTCGAGTAACTCGTACAGTATCCACCTCTGACCTCGGCACCAAGGGGATCCTGGCAGCCTGGCCTGGCTCGCCTGGGAAGAGCTTCAGCCCACAGCCCGCCCGTTGGAAATGCGGATTATGTTTTGCAAGCCTGGGCCAGGTTAGCAGTAACCAGCGTCTCAGCGTCTCATGCCTGGGCGGCGCCATCAGCGACCCGGCGCAGGCGGTGGGGTCTCGGTGACGCTAAAATGAGTAAAGGAAGGGCAAAAGCAACGATTCGAATTCTCTTACCTGACCAACCTTGGCACATTGCGCAAATTGTTTGTTCGCTTCGCTTCGCGTCGCCTCTCTGCTGTTCCCCGCCCATCTTACGTTTCGCCCGTCTTCTCTTCCTCTCGATTGCGTGGCCACGAGAGAAAAATAAATAAGAAGGAAAGAAAAAAAAAACACCAAACATATTCTCGTTGTGCGCAAACACGGCACTCGTCAGATCTACCTATCTGTGCCTCTTGGTCCTTCTTGGCGGCTCAATACCAAACCCGACTGGACTGCCATGGGTTGGCTGCCAATCTAGACGTCACGAACGCTAGCCCCGTCCCCATCTCCATCTCCATCTCCATCCTGCTCTCGCTGCGCCGAGAGACCACCCCTAGCTCGGAGGGCCAATAAGCCGGACTCTCATCGCCTCCCAGCTTGTTCTCAAACCAAGAAAAAAAGACCGCCTACAATTCTGCTGGACGAACAAGAATTAAAATACACCAAGACGTTCTCCGCAAAGCCGCCCCTTATTCTCGACGTCTACCTAGTTTAGAGTTCGCACCAGAGCCACGATCTTGGACTCGTTTGGGCAGCCTATATCCGGTGAGTCGGGGATTCGGGTCGAAGCGGATTGGACGCCCATTTTTTCTGTTCCTCTCGCCAAGTCGCATAGTCGTCTGTCGAGACTCGAACCGCATTCTTTCCCTTCTCTCTTCACCCCACAGCTATTTTTCGTCTTTTTCAGGGAAGGCCTGCATCGTCTCGGCTGGTGTCCGAGAAAAGCAAAAAAAAGATATTTGGGGACACCCATTCCCACAATTACTCGCGGCCAGGCAGCGCCAATTCATTCATTCCTTGTTGTTGCCTCTCTTCACACTCTTTTCTACTCGAGCAACAACGGCCATTCGCAGTGGGAAGGTAGCCACATGCGAATAACATTCTTTTCAACACACCACTTGTTTCGATTCGACTAGTCCCCAGAGTCGGGCTTCTCCCACCCACGGCTTCGGACTTGCCATTCTCACATTTCTTTCTCGGAAGGCATTTCTTCTTCGACGACGACGATCAGCCCGGAATAGATTACGGAAATCATGGGGTTCCGCGGCAAGGGCAGCGCCGCTCCGGTCGACGAGACTGCCTCGACCGCTACCGGATTTGCTATTGAGATCGGCGGAGACGAGGCCCACCCGGCAGCCGGCCTGAGGAAGTTCAAACGCATTCATAAATGGGACCCTTTTCTCGACATTGAAAAGCTCGACGATGTCGACCACGCCCTTGCGACTGGAGATATTGAGAAGGAGGCGGCCATTGAGGGTGCCCTCTTGGTCGAGGACTCGCCGTACCCAGAGGTGCGGGCTGCCGTAAGTAGACACCAACCATGAACAAACAGTGACCACACTGGCGGGGACCTAACACCGGATATCAGGTCCATTCCACCGATGATGCCGACCTTCCAGTCAGCACGATCCGTGCTTGGACGATAGGTTTTGTCCTCTGTACCGTCGTGGCCGCCTGCAATATCCTGCTCGGCCTACGTCGTTCTCCTACCACCATTTCGTCCACCGTCGTCCAGCTCATTGCCTACCCCATTGGACGAGGATGGCACGCAGTCGTCCCGTGCAAGACTTTCAAGGTCTTTGGCTACAGCCTAGAGCTCAACCCCGGACCTTTCAACGTCAAGGAGCACACGCTCATCGTGATGATGACGGCTGCCGGCGCGACCGTCAGCTACGCCATCGACATTCTATTGGCGCAGGAGATCTACTACAACCAGTATTTCGGATGGGGATTCCAGATCCTGCTGATCGTCTCGACCCAGGCCATGGGCCTCGGCCTGGCTGGCGCTCTTCGCCGCTTCTTGGTGTGGCCCGCCGCCATGGTCTGGCCGGCCACCCTCATCTTCACGACTGTCATGAACTCGCTGCACGACCACTCTCCGTCCGACCCAGCAACAACCAATGGCTGGCGAATCGGCCGCTTCAAGTTCTTCCTGATCGTCGCCCTCTGCACCTTCTGCTACGAGTGGATTCCCCAGGTTATGGCGACATTCCTACAGATGTTTACCTTCATCTGCTGGATCGCCCCCGAGAGCGTGGTTATTAACCAGGTTTTTGGCGGCCAGACCGGCCTAGGTCTCGTCCCCATCTCGTTTGACTGGAGTGTCATTACCGGATTCCTATTGAGTCCTCTCCAGACCCCCGCTTTCGCCATCATGAACGTTGGCGCCGGCATCTTGTTCATGATGCTGGGCTGTATCGGCTTGGCGTACGCTGGACCCGAGTTCATGAAGTACCTGCCAATCAGCGCCAACTCCAACTTTGACCACTTTGGCCAATCGTACAATACCACCCGTATTCTGAATGACGAGTACACTTTCAACCAGCAGGCCTACGAGGAGTACTCGCCTCTGATGCTCGGGCCCGCCTTTTCGCTGAGTTACGGCATGTCGTTTGCCACGCTCGCCTCGACCGTCGTCCATGTTGCCCTCTTCTATGGCCGGGACATCCTCGCCCGTGCTCGCAATGCCCGATTCGAGGAGGGCGACGTGCATCTGAAACTGATGCGCAAGTACAAGGAGGCTCCCGGATGGTGGTTCTTTGTCGTCTTCATTCTCAGCTTTGCATTCGGCATGATCGCCTCGCAGGCCTGGCAGACTCACTTGACCTGGTGGGCCTACCTCCTCTGTGTCGTTATCGGCGTCGTCTTCATCCTGCCCGTCGGCGTGATCCAAGCTGTCACCAACCAGCAGGCCGGATTGAACGTCATTACTGAGATGGTTGTCGGTTACATGACTCCCGGCAAGCCGGTCGCCATGATGCTGTTCAAGAGCTGGGGATACATGCTCGCTTGCAATGGTCTCGTTTATGGTACGTACTCGTCTCTCAGGACATGTGGTGCAAAGTTTGACCACCTGCTAACCTCGCATTTAGTATCTGATCTGAAGATTGGTCACTACATGAAGATCCCACCCCGAACCATGTTTGCCGCCCAGCTCTTCGCCGTCATCTGGCTTTCCATTGTCCAGGTCGCTGTCTACAACTTCCTCCTTGGCAACATCGAGGGCATCTGCACTTCGACGCAGCCTAATGGCTTGACTTGCCCGCACGCCAAGACTTTCTACAACGCCTCGGTCATCTGGGGTCTGCTGGGACCGGCCAAGATGTTCGGCATTGGACAGCTCTACTCGTGGGTCAACTGGTTCTGGCTCATTGGTGCCGGCCTGCCTGTGGTCCAGTACTTCCTGGCCAAGCGCTACCCTCGCAGCTTTCTGCGATACGTCTTCTTCCCGGCCATCTTCGGTGCGGCTGGCATGATCCCGCCCGCGACGACATGGTACCTCGGCCAGTGGGTCATCGTCGGTCTGGTCTTCAACTACGTCATCAAGAGGCGATACTTTGGCTGGTGGACGCGGTACAACTATGTGTTGTCCGGTGCACTCGACATCGGCACGGCCTTGTGCATCGTGGTCTCGGCTCTGGCCCTCGGCCTGAGCGGCGCCACCTTTCCGGACTGGTGGGGAAATCTCGTCTGGCAACAGAACCTCGACAGCGAAGGCACGGCTGTTACCAAGGTGCTCCCCGACGATGGGTCATTCTTCGGTCCAAGCCAATGGAGCTAGATGAGAAGACAAGGAAGAAAAGAGACGAGACAGACGACACGACATGACACGCTGAAACGAAATCATGGACATACACACAAACCAGCCATCCCAAAACACTCTGATACCCCGATCGTCATGAAACCAACCACAGGAGCCTGGCAACTCGTGTTTTTTATTTAGTAATAGTTATACCCCCCAAGTTTGCGGAATACTGCCAAAAGGGTTGGTATTGAGGATCGAGAGTAAATTGATGGCTTTTTTGACCAAGACATTCGCCGATTTAGCATTGAACGTGATGACATGATAATGTATCAGTTGTACGATTTTGTTTTCCTGTTTCCTGGTAACACGTGCGAGACGCGCGTTGCAATCCGATCGGCTCTGTCATGCCGGCAGGTCGACCCGAGTATTGACCGACATAGGCCTTGCCCCTTGCTGTGGCGATCCTTTGAATCCTTCGTGTAGAATTTGGATGGTATCAAAACGCCTGCAACTGCGCACGTGGGCAATCTGGCGAGAATTATTGGAGTTTGGTTAGAGTGGAATACCCTGGGAGCGGGGCCATGTTCCCGGCCCTGGTAATGGATGCATCAAGCAGTCGATAGCCCAGGTCGGGAGTCGGCAGAGCGGCTCTCCTGGGTGGCGCCGCCGTCAAGCTTCTTGGCAGGGCAGAAGGTTAACTATCTCGTCCTGATTATAGCAAACGGGTAATGAAATACGTCTCGATGAAGCATTTACAGCACGTGTGACCCCCAACATTGTCTCTATTCCAGTCCCGACATCTTGGTTCGCTGGTCTGGAGACGATGCAACACTACGACTGCACAAGACTGGGGACCGCCCATCACTGCTGAGCACGTGCTGCTTCTTATAGGCGTTGCGAGCAGTTTGGGAGCCTTACCGGGTGCATGGTTTGCTAGATAACCGGGATTCTGAGCACCAAACATGGAAGAAGAAATGGACTCCGATCTCTGATGGCACCGAGAGGAGACGAGTTCCGAGTAAGCAACAATAGCAAAGATAGGGCCAGAGACAGTGAACCAATTGCTCGCATTCCTTGCCCTAGCGAGCAATGTCTGTCGTTGCTTCTACCCTGACCATGGACAAAAGCAGAGCCAGCCATGCCTCGGTCGGGTTGCCGACTACGGTAACGCAGCTCCTTTTGTGTATTACATGGGTTGCAGCATACTCGCATATAGTCCTGGTCTGGATCCTAGATTTTCATGTATCCGTCCACGTGCGCATGTACCCCGATCCCACGGAGTCGTCCTAGGTTGGAAACTATTTAACTTTGGACATCTGCACGCTTCTTGCGCCCGGGGGAAAACATCAAGACCGACCGATCGTGGTTGCCAGCTATTATAATTACCAGTGTCGCCCTATTTCTGTGCACCGCAACGGCAGAAGAGGAGTCTTGACCGAGTTGAGACATTGTGTGACCGTTGCGCCTCACGTACTGTACTGCTCGACCATTGGTTTCTTCTCCAACGGCGGCGAATCTGCTACTGGCTTCAGTCCTCATACCTCTTCCGCAAGCACGAAGAGCATTAAAGATGGCAAGCGATGAGCGCATTGGTGATATCGAGCAGGCTTCTGCCTCTGCTCATGCCACCGAAAAGCAGAGAGATGTCATGCCGCCAGACGCTGTGACGGCGGTCGACTCCAAGGACCCCGCAGCGCCATCGGCACAGGTATCCGGAAGGCGACAGAAGTTGTCTGATCTGTTTACCATTATCGCTGCCGGCGCCGGCCTTGCTTCGGATGGGTGAGTTGTACTCTCGGAAGACCCTTACCCTGCCTCAGAAGTCGCCGAGCTAATGTGAGAGCATACAGATATCAGAACAACTTGATGTAAGTGAATGATCCGTCGTGGTGTGTCTGGTCGTCATCGACTCATCAATATTATAGGACCATGCTCAATGTTCTATTTACGCAAAAATACCCCGATGTTTACACCTCGGCCGTCAAGACACAAGTCTCGAACGCTTTGCTGGTGGGCGAGGTCCTCGGCCAGATCGTGGTCGGGTTCACCTGTGACTACCTCGGGCGCAAGTTCGCCATCGTCCTCACGACGCTCATGGTCATCCTCGGCGGAATCCTCGCCACGGCCGCCCACGGCACGACCACTCTCGGTATGTTCTGGATGCTGACGGTGGCCCGGGGCATCGTCGGCTTTGGCGCCGGCGGCGAGTATCCCGCGGCGTCGACGAGCGCGAGCGAGTCCGCCAACGAGCGTACTCTCCAGAACCGCGGTCCGATCTTTGTTCTGGTCACGAACCTGCCGCTGTCTTTTGGCGGTCCGCTGGCCGTCATCGTCTTTCTCATCGTCATCTCGGCGGCGGGCGTCAACCACCTCTCGACCGTCTGGCGCGTCTGCTTTGGCATCGGATGCATCATCCCGCTTGTCATCTTCTACTTTCGTATCAAGATGCTCAACTCGAAGCTCTACCGCCGCGGCGCCATCAAGAAGAAGGTGCCGTACCTTCTCGTCCTCAAGTACTACTGGAAGGATCTTCTCGGTACCGCGGGAGCGTGGTTCCTGTACGATTTTGTGAGTTTGTCCAGAGTGTTTTGTTCATGAGAAATGATGTTAATGAAGTCAACAGATTACCTTTCCAAACGGTGTGTTCTCTGTAAGTATCGCTGTCTCGTCTATTACTCCCGTCACGCTGTGATGTTTTCGTCGCTAATCTGGATTATCAAGGGGACCATCATCTCAAGCGTCGTCAAGGGCTCCGACATTGTCAAGACGGCAGAATATCAGCTGCTCTTGGGCGCCATCTCTCTGCCTGGCGTCTTCATTGGCGCATTCTTGTGCAACAAGATTGGTCGCCGCAATACCATGATGGTCGGGTTCAGCGGGTACCTCGTATTTGGGCTCATCATCGGCTGCGCCTACGACCAAATCACCAACATCATTCCCCTCTTTGTCGTCTTCTACGGCCTCATGCAGTCGTCGGGCAACCTGGGGCCGGGCGATATGCTCGGTCTCATCAGCAGCGAGTCGTACGCCACCGCCGTCCGTGGCACATGCTACGGCTTCTCGGCAGCCATTGGAAAGGTCGGCGCCGCCGTCGGCACCGAGGCCTTCACCCCGATCCAGAACAACCTGGGCAAGCGGTGGACCTTTATCATCGCGGCCATCTGCGGCATCACGGGCGTTCTGGTGACGAGGCTGTTTGTTCGCGATCTCAGAGGCGAGGACCTGAGGGAGGAGGACGAGAGGTTCAGGGCCTACCTCATCTCGAACGGCTGGGAGGGCGAGATGGGCGAGGAGGACCTCAAGGGACTTGCGCAGGAAGGTGTCGAGCCAGCGCTCGTAGCCGAGGTGCAGCACGAGAAGGGTATCAAGCATTAATCCCCTACTTTCTTCGATAAATGTTCTCCTCTGGGATCACTGATTCGGGAAATATCGCCGTTTTAATGTACATCTTATGGAGATCTTAATACATTTCTCAAAGACCATATTCTTCTGTCGGTTTGGTTCTTGTTATAAAATGATAAATGGGTCGATTTGACTGATAGCACAAACAAATCGACAAGTTATACATCCGAGTTGTTCTCGCTGACTTGGTCCTTGGTCCTGTGCATCCCATCATAGAACTGCCTCTCCTCAAATACTCTTATGTCATCTTGAAAATCCGTCCTACCATTTCTTCGCGCCTTGTTCATATTACGGCGGACACGGAGCACGTCATATTCGGTATTCCGAGTGAGCCACCACGTCCACAGATTGCTGACAAAGCCGGCAATGATGGTCGATCCTGCAATGGCGAAGCTGTTCTTGTAGCCGTTATACGCCCAGCGAGACTGGAACAGCTGCGGCCCAATGACACCTCCGAGCTGCGCAATACCGCTCTGCAGTCCCAAGGTGAATGCGGTGCCCGTGGACCCTGACATGGTCGCTGACCGCCACGCCCAAAAGGGGATGAAATAAGTCTGGTAGAAGAGGGACCCAAGGATACAGCTGATGTAAATGCCGACGCGATTGCTTATCGTAAAGAACAAGACGAAGCACGTCACCATACCAACCATTATGATCCTGACGAGCGTGTTAGCAAGTGTCGACTTGTCTATGGCGACGAGGATTCACTTACATGATGAGCGCCGGCCGCACTATGACGGCCCGGCTCATGAACCACGCCGAGAACAGAATTCCACAGATCGCCGCCACCGCCGGTGGGATGTTCAGCAGCTGGTTCTTGGGCAGCTCGGCAAACCCGAGATTCGTAATGATCGTAGGAAGGAACCAGGTCAGCGCATAGCCTCCAATGTTGACCAAGGTCTGCGACAACATGAAAGACCAGATCAGGACCCTTTTGAGAACCGCCACGATCTCATCCTTGGAGAATACCGGGTCATTCGTCAGGGGCGCGTTCTCCGGCAACCTCGCCTCGATGAACTCCTGTTCCCTGGCCGTCAGCCAGCGGCCGCTGCGAGGCGACTTGGGGTAGTCGGGGAGGAGCCAGAAGACGAAGGCGGAGAAGACGATGGTGGCGAGGCCCTCGATGAGATAGAACCATCTCCACGCGCTGAGGCCGCCGACCCCGTTCATGTAGCTGATGCCGTAGCACAGCAGAGAGCCGACGATGGGCGCGAGCGAGTTGAAGACGAAGAATATGGCCACCGGTGTGCCCATTTCGTCGGTGCGGTACCAGCTCGACAGCTGAGCCAGCACTCCCGGAAACATGCCGGCTTCAAACATGCTGGCACCGTCTTGTCAGTTTTGTGATGGTATCAAGGGGGTCCAGGAGAAGCGCCTTACCCAAGCAAGAACCGCACCGCGTAAAGCTGGTCTCTCGTTTTCACGGCAGCGTGGCAGGCAGTGATGATTCCCCACGTCAGAAAGATGCGAGATTGCCATAGATGAGGACTCATGCGCTTGAGCAATAGATTGCTCGGCGCCTCAAATATGATGTATGCTATCTGAACTGAATGTAAATGGCTGCAGGACGATGATATGGGTAAGAGGCATGCTCACACCATAGATGGACCCGACCCAATTATACTCGTCCGAACTCATACCCAGCTCGACCATGATGTTGCGAGGCTGCGCGACTTGCAGGACTCTGATATTGGCGGCATTGTTTGTGTCGATCTATAGCCTCCTGTCAGTACCCCTGGGTTGCATACAAGGACCGCCACTGTGAGACTTCGACTTACAGACTTGATCATGTACATGAGACCGATCAGGATGAAGAAATGCCTGTCGACTTTTCTCATGATCCGCTTCTCCTCGCCGGCGTCAAAGGTTGCGAGGAACCGGGCCTTGGCCTCTGGGTCGTCTCGCAATGTCGATACGGTAGTGTCGGTGCGAGTCTTGCTCGAGACTGCCGCATCGTGCTTGATCCCGAGTTGGTCTGGCTGGATGGCTTGGCTCATACTGGGCAGCTTTGAACAACATCGAAGAATGGGAGTTGGACCATGCTGACGGAATGGAATGTATCTCGATTTGATGTTATACATCCGCCGTGGTAGATGTCGGCCGACCTGTTCCGTCACAGTGGGACTCTGCATGTATAGTCCTGGGATTGATGTCGTGCTCAGTCCAATGGTTGCCATTAACTGAACCTCTCGAACCGTTATCTCACAGAGTGAATAGGATAAAGACTCGCGGCTCTGCATTCTTCCATGGTTCGGACTGCATAGTCGTCCGTCAGGACCGGTGCTGATTGGTCCCGGAGGAGCGCAGGTCGGGATGATGACATCCAACCTAGCTCTTCCACCATTATATATCGGTACTCAAGCATCCGTTGCCCGCAATGACATGATAGCCGTCCGGCATCTCGCAATTGCGATCTGGTGAGATGGTATAATAAGGTGCCCGTACCCAGCTTTACAGAGATAATCGATTTCCCTGCTTTGAGGATTCTCATCAAACCCACAAATATCAGTTTCCTAGTGACTCTGTGGTAACTACAAAGCGCAGAGCGGATGACTCTAATACAGCACCACTCCTCGATACTGAACATTTGATATATATGCCTAGATACATGTCGTGAAAGACGAAGCAAAACCGTTACCGGGGGGTCGGCAGGGTGTCATCACCATACCGAAGACGCCACACAAGATCTCTCAAAGGGATAAAATAAACGAAAGGCAGCTCACGACTCTATACCAGACCATCTATGTTACCGGTCGTAGAATAAAAACAACATTGTCTATGGAGTGCTTGAAACGTCCCCGAACCTGGCGTATGATGAATATATAGACATGTAATATGTGATATCGTTCCAGGTGTTCCGGTTTTCATGCCATCATGGCTCGCCGCGGGCACATCAAAGGAGAGGTTTCCGCCATCTATATGGACAAATATTCAACAATCAGTACAGGATCCCATGACTACCTATTGACGTAGATATGACAGAATTGCATATAGCGGCATGCACGTGGTCTAGGATGAGATACCACCATGCTTTACATACTTACCTTGAGAGAATTGCAAGATTGTGGTTAGAGATGAGGTCCTCTCTCCGAGAGCAGTTTGAAATGGCTCAGTCCATTGCTCAGTCCATCCATCAACGCGGCTTATAGCTTAGTCATACAGACTGGAGGTTTGCGACGCGCACGCCTCTTTTTTCGTTTTCATATCTTTAACTTTTGAAGGCGCTCGCCTTATCCCGCGCATGCATGTAATATCCATCACAAATGAAAAAAAGAAACCCCGCAATGTGAGACAGTAATGCATAATTCCATAGGGGAACATCCTTGGGCGGCCTCAAAGTCAAATCAATATGTACAGCTCTGTCTGAGCAAGAGTTATTTTTTTCTTGTTCAGTCGAAGAGCGGTCAGACATACATGTACAGATGGCCGATGGCATGTACGAATTGCCGTGCCGCCCCTCAGCGCATATTGTCCAGCTATCAAAGTATTGTCATGCAAACGACGGAAACAGCGGGGATTTCGGGGAACATGGGAATTGTGGTGGGAGTGGAAACTGTGGATAATTCCCATATCCAGAACAGAAAAAAAGTACGAATGGCCGGATGAGATGGAAATCAGATCAATTTGGTATGTTTTAAATGAGCACTGCAAGATATGGTAAGGGTACTGAAGGCAAACGGGTCGCAGGGCAAGTCGCCGTTCACGTCGAGGTTGTATCGGGGGCCGCCTTTTGCTCCTCGACAAACAGGGAGGGGAACGAAAGCATCGTGAATCGCGACCAGTTCCCAGTTATGGAGGTCACGGATGGGCAATATTTTTTTTTGTGAGCTGTCGTTCACTGGGGTGGTGCACAGTTTGCAGGGTTTCCAGGGTGGTCCTGGTCATGCCCCCAGTACCCCTTGCCAGGCTGGATGATGGAATCCCTGCTGGCTGCCGTCAGTGGTTTTCATCATGTGTGCCGGGGCGAGTATCTTTTGGAGTCTTTTGGATACTTGGAGATGGTGTACTCGGGACGGCGATGGTGGTCAAACGATGAGGCAACGTGAATTTGCAGTGGCATCATGGTCTCTCACGCATAAGTATGAATGAGCAATAGTGATGGCGTGGTATAGAATGCGAAATCGCATCAGAGTAACCATCCAGGCCGGTCGGCGAACATACAGTCAGTACACGCGGCAGTTTGAATAATACATACGTACGATGTATTTGCATTCTCCAACAGCGGACAGAGAGAGGGGTCAGAAGAAAGAGTCTGCATACCATCAAGAGGGAGACATTCTCGGCCGGCATGTCGGTCTTCAGTTGGCGTACGCAAGTGTTTTTGCGCGCGGCATGGGATTGGTCAGCCTGGCAGGTCGTGTGCCTGGCTATTCAGAGACTTGCAGACGGGCTCGACGGGACTTGGAAACATCCGCGCGGGCGGGAACTCCAACGTCGTCTATTGGCAGGCCAAAACGAGGCATCAGTTGGGAAGATTGGAAATGGGATGCAGCGAGGTACCTGCCGACTCCCGCAACTCTGTCCAACACGTATAAAGGTACATGATGTGGCAAAGGTCGCGGAAGGAGCATCGGGCGCTGTCGTCAGCAGCATACTACTTGGTTGCTGAAGATGTCATCTCCAGCTTCGGTGACTTCGATGCGCGGATACGCAGCAGCTTCATGGGATTTCGAGGATCGAAATGATGAAGAGAGAATGCCAATGCTACCGGCCGGTAAACAGACCTGTTGCGCGCTGTGACAAAATCTTGTTCGTTTGCAACCTTGTGTGTAATATCAGATGCCGAGATTAATGATGACCGCAGGCCAAGTATAATGTACGTACTCGGCACCTAGGCCACATGTTGTGTATTCTGTAGAGCTGCCCCAAGAACTCCCGCCTGTACGACGATTGGAACCCGTTTGGACGCCTTTCTGGTTGCCTTATCATATATACAAGATATAGGTCCGTGTATAGATTTGAATGTCTTGTTCCAAACACGGGCCTTATTACTGTATATATCCACCTGCCTTGGTCTCTGGCTACGCGCAGGTTGGCGGCGAACAGGAAACAATAGAGCAGGGGGGTCTAGTCAGGCGCGCGGACTTGGATCTCACACTATGGGAATTGGGGTCCCTGACTGGGGGCTATCCAGCAGGGGAGCTCCTTGTCGGTGATGAGGATGGCGCGGATCGAAGAAGAATAGAATTCGTTTGAACGAATCGTGGCTTCAGCAATGACAGCTACTACGAGTCGGAGCTCCCAAACAGCAAGAGCCTTTTTTTCGACGAGCGGGTACAGAGAGGCAACAAGCTCAAACAGACCTCGTCGAGTACGGATACACACTACCTATGTACGTTCAGTACTGCCGTTGCTGACCATGAAAAGTCAGACGGGGACCGTTGCATCATCGTCATGCACAGGGTAATAAGCTGGTAGCAGACAGACAGCAACTGACTGACTATCGTTGTATCTAAAGAATCGTGATTTGTGACCGTGGTTTCTTCTTTGCGCCTGGGGATGCTCGATATATAGTTTGCGATCATGTGAATTGTGGAAGCGAAGAAATTGTTTGTTCGTCTTAAGCTTCAGAAGCCGACATCTCTCCACCTGTTTGTTCTCTGCGCGCACATCCGTACCTGCTTCCACATGTCTTCAACGTGCGCCGGCAGATGCAGCAGCAGCAGCAGCAGCATGATGTCCGGCAGCCTCACAAAAAGTCTTCTCAGTCTCGTCCGCAGCAGCAGTGACGATATGTATCCAAACATTTTGCTCCGGCTTCTAGTCAAGGGACCGGTCCAGGAGAGACGATGTCACAGACTAACAAGCTTCGGGCGAGAACAGGTCCCACTGGCTCACTGCATCTCGACATACAGCAGGGATCAGCGGCAGGGAGGGCAGGGGAGTGGGTAAAGAAACTGCAGGGGACAAGAGACGGTAAGGCAGGGTGAGTTCCAGGCCTAGCGCCCGTCCAGAATAGAGCTTGTTCCAAGCTGTGCCTGTCGGTCAGTTTCAAGCCTTCTTTTTTTCCCCAACACTGAGGTGCTGCACCCATCAAGGTGACGCATGGACAGTGGGACACACATGTTGGATTGTTGGTTGTGCAGGGAAGGGTAGCTCTTTTGGCATCTTGGATATCATGGGCAACTCGGATACGATGGATGAACAAGGTTTGCCCTTTTATCAGAGAGGAGACTCTTGTAGCGTCCCTGGTCGGCAGTCGATAAGTCAGTCAGTCTCTCTGGAATGTACAGCTTCTTGGTCGTCTCCAAAGCAGCGCAAAAGACGAAGCAGCAGACGGACAGAAGAAGAAGAAGAAAAAAAGAATTTCACTCATCATCCCTGTTCGCTGATGCGCTGGTACATGCATTGACAGGCTTGACCCCTGTAAAAATGGATAGCTGTGTGCAAGTTCCCTGGGAGCTGCTTCCACTGCTGCTGGGGGGGAAACCTAGCTATTCTGGCCACTGACTGACTCTCTTCTCCCTCGAGCCGTCTCTCAAACCTTTGGCCGCCCACAGGAACCAAAATTGGCAAACGCCCAACCTTCTCCCCCGGATTTCCCTGC
This sequence comes from Pestalotiopsis sp. JCM 9685, assembly GCA_001599175.1. Taxonomy (NCBI): domain Eukaryota; kingdom Fungi; phylum Ascomycota; class Sordariomycetes; order Amphisphaeriales; family Sporocadaceae; genus Pestalotiopsis; species Pestalotiopsis sp. JCM 9685. The sequence continues at coordinate 292,184 of BCGF01000004.1, forward strand.
GCGTGTGTGTGTGGTGTGCTTTGCTTGTGCTTGTGCTTGCTCGTGCGCGCCGTCCAGCCAGTACCTTCCTTGCTCATCCTACCTACTATCCTGCACCAGGGACGGGCCCAACGACTTGACGCATCGAACTATTCTTTTTTTCCTCGTCTCCCTCGTCACGTTTTGCCTTAACCTCGACTCCCACTCCGGGACTACTGCATGCTATTCTCGACGTCTCTTTTTTCACTTTTTCGTCTACGTATTCTCTCTGGTCTCACCTTATGCCAGAGAATCACATGGACTCCTCACTTGTGAATACCATCACGTCGCCGACCTTTTCGCCCACTTCTCTCGTCCCTTGCGCGCGCGCCGCCGAACACGACCCAGAAGCTGCCGACGTTGACCCTGCATCGCCGTTTTAGCGCGCCTCCGCCGCACCGCACTGGGAACAAGCAGCGTTTCCGCAGTAGCTGCCGCTGCAGAGGGAGGGAGAAAAAAAAGAGAGGGAGTCAATTCGAGCTAAAAATTCGTGCCAAAGGTTGACCACAGTCTTTGCTGTGCCAGCTCCCCAAAACCCATCCACCATGGATCCGAGACAGCAACAGCATCAGCATCACCACCAACATCCACACCAGCAACCCCCGCCGCCCCAGGGCGCCAACCCGTTTGCAAGAAACGTTGTCTCTCCTCCCGCACAATACGGTCGGTCGCCGTTCCAGCCAGCTTCCAACCCGGCGACGCCAGCGCACTTTCCACCTCCAGCTGCGCATTCGCAAGCCCATCAGCCCTCTGCGAGCCCAGCGCCACCTGGCCCTTATGGAGGACCACCGCCCGAGCACCAGCGACGACTCTCGACCGATTCTCACCCATACTTCTCGCATCAGCAGTCGCGCCCACCCTTTGAGAGGCCCGACCCGACCTCGCACCCGGCTCCGACACACTCGCGCCACCAGAGTGCTTCCTCAATAGGCGGGCCGCCGAGTCGCAACATGGGACCTCCTTCCGAACCCCCTCAACCGCAGCAGATGGGCCCATATGGTATGCAACAACCGGGACCTGGTCCTGCGCCTGCCTCGGGGCTGAGGATACCGCCGCCCACTACAAACTCCACCACCATGTTTTCCTCGGGCCGGGAGCTCCCCTCCTTGAGTAGCTTGGCCAGGACGGCGGGAATGCCGCTCTCGAATATGCTCGGCGGGCATGCCGTTCAAAGAGAACCGACCCCTGGAAGCCACCCTCCCGGCCACGCCCCGTTCCCGCCTCCGAGCACGACCCCAGGTCCCAGTGGCCCTGGCTCGGCCTATGCGGCCACTGTCCACGCGTCGCCCCGGATGCAGAGCGCAGCAGCGGCAGACTATCCCCCATTTTCCCGACGACCCGAGACGCCGACGAACCATGCACGGCCTTATGATCCTCGGGATCAGCGAGGTAGCGTTGCTGGGTCTCCTCCACAGGGCTTCCATGGAACCCCCGAGATGTCGACACGGTACGGCACGCCTCAGGCCCATCCTGCGCGCGGACCTCCTATGCCTCCATACGATGACAGGAGAGACCACTCGGGGAGGCTGTCTGCTGGGAGCGTGCCACCTCGACCAAGTAGCCAGCCCAGGGCATTTGGCAGCGGACCCAGCAGGCCCATGGAAATGGGCAGGGGTCCACCCCCGGGCGAGCCCTACTTCGGGCCTCGAAGGGAAGAACTGAGACCGGGTCAAGAATACAATCCTGAAGGCCCACCTCGAAGTCTGTATGAGCAGGAGCAACAGCAGCGTCGTGCCATCGAACAAGATCGGGAGTACCGGGATCGCATGGAGAGGGATGCCCATTTCCGCGAAAGGGAGCTCATGGAGCGGGATCGCATAGAAAGAGCACGGTATGAGGAGCATCAGCGACTACAACATCAGCAGCCGCCGCTGCCGCAGCACCCGCACCAGCCACCATTCATGTCGGAGCGCGAGCACATGGAGCGTGAACGTATGGAACGAGAACGCCAGTTCGATATGCGAGACCGAGAGCGAAGGGAAAGAACTTCTTCTGATCCTAGCCGACATGGCCGTCCTGGAGATTTTGGTCCTCAAGGTCCCCCCGGACCACAGGGTCCTCCGTCTTATGGACGAGACCCTCGAGATCATAGAGATCCCAGAGATCCCAGAGATGCGCCGGGTTGGCAGCTGCGGCCCGGGTACGAGCAGCCGCCGCCGCCGCGAGGTTCATATGAGCCTACTTACGGACCGCGACACGGGCCCGCAGAGCACCCGGCGACGTCTGGACCGCCGTTTGGTTCATTTCCCGCCCATGCACCTCAGCATGGTGAACGATACACCCATGCCGGGCCTGCTGGGCACCCTCCTTCGCATAGCATTCCTGTCACTCAAGCCGAAAGGGGTCCGCAGCCCTTTGGTTCTCCGGATAGACATAGATTTGTCCCTATGCCCGTGCACCACCAATCACAGCAGCCGCCCCATCGAGCGAGGCACGACGAGGAAGGGCCCCCACCTCCCTCTGTGGCTTACAACGGCGGGCCTGGGGCTGGCATGCCCGAGCACCCGCGACAGCCTCGATCTTTAGACGACGGTCATGCTGCACCGGCATTGGCTCGACAGGCAAGCAACAACGGCTTCTTGGCAATTGGGGAGATCAATCGCAAGGGGCGCGTATCACCCTTACCACAGGCAGTGCAAGGAGCACAACCACAGTCGATGACACCATCCGGCGAGCCAGGAATCAAGAGCGAATTCGGCCGCATGTTTTCTGGTATTGGAACTGGTGCTGGTGCATTTGGAATGCCGAGTCCTGGTCCCTCTCACCTCCCATTCACTAACTCGGGACTTGCCCGGCGTGAGGACGCCGAGCAACCTGCTGTCGATGCGGTTGCTGAGGCGCCTGCCAAGCAGCCCCGTAAACGACAGAGGAAGGTCAAGGATGATGACCATAAAGGCGATGACGATAGTACCGGTCGCCTGACCCCGGTTGGGCGGAGCAAACGTGCTAGAACAAATCATGCTCACCATCATCACCAGTATGTCTACACAGGCACCCCTCGGTTGGAGGTTCAAGATACTGACAACGCTGTTTCCAGTCATCACCACCACCATCACCACGGCATTCCCGAGAGGACAGCGTCACCGCTGCATGCAGGCAGCACGCCGCTGAAGAATGTCAAGACAGGCACTCCCGTCCTTTCGCCGACAGGCCTCCCAATGACACATAATCATCAGATACCTAGGTCTAACAGCGGTGTTGCGCCAGCGAAGCAGGCCCCACAAGCGCCCGTTGTTTTCACCAAGCCCAAGAAGACTGTCAGCTCGCAGCTGGTGCTCGATAGCGTTGCTCACAAGCCCCGCAAGCACCTGGGCGATATATTATACGAACCGTACATCAAGGCCGACCATTTCAGGACGCATTCAAAGGGAGGATTCAGAACAAAGCCGAAGCCTCTGCCGAGGGATCAGATTACAGACAACGAAAACTCGACTCTCACGGTCAAGATTCATCGCAGGCATCTAGAGCCTCACTGTCGCGAAGAGCTCACAAGGAACCGCGCTGTCTGGGGTACGGACGTCTACACGGACGACAGTGATGTCATCGCCGCCTGTATACACGCAGGATGGTTCCGTGGTGAATGGGCGGACGATGTAGACACCAGCCTTCTCGGCCTGGAACGCACCCCACCCAAGGGCCAGGGGCGCGGCACCAGTGCTGGTGAAAAGGGCCCTCAGGACATACTGACCTCACCTCCTGCCACCGGGCCCATGCATGTACCTCTTGATCGTGATCTGCACGTCACGATATTGGTCTTGCCAAATCTGGTCAAATACGCCGGCTCCACGAGATTTGGCATCATGAGCCGGGAGTTTGGCGGATCATACAAGGGACGAAAGAGCATCCACGATGGGCTCAGTTTCAAGATTGAGCAGATTCGCTGGGTAGACGGAGCGGCACCTCAGAGCAGACTGCGGGGCAAAGCCCGTCGCGAGCGCATTCGCAAGGCAATGAGCGAGGTGGACAGATCACAGGTTATCGACATTGGTGACCTGAAGAAGGCGGACAAACCGGCAGAGACGGCCGCCCCGAATGGCGACATGAATAAGGAAAACCGGCCACTTGGCGTTGAGAGCGCCAGCCCTGCGCAAGAAATGCAGGGTGTATCGCCAGGGAAGCCGGCCGAAGCACAAGGAGCCCAGGATTCAAGCATGGCCGATGCGCCGGCCTCGGACAGCGACAAGATGGTTGCTGCAGAGCCTCAAGCAGCCGGGAGCACATAGGTACACACGAAATCATGTGCCATGGCGCCAGAGCATTCTGGCCCAAGTAGTGCCAGATGAAAGCCCCGTGTATCACACAACACGGGGCTCCACTGATCTCTTTCATTTTCTTGAACCTCGAGATAACCTCTGGGTCGCTTGGAAGGGGTTCGATTGGACTGAGAGCATAGCATGGCGTTTGCAAATGATTGCTTGATATATATCCCACATGAAAGACGATGAAGTATAATGCCTTGCCTTGAAGGATTAAAAATAATACAAATACCAATTGACGAGAATATATCGCTTCTTTTGATACAGACAATATGTACATTCCGTGCTCTCCACGATTTTCCGAACTTGGTACTATGCTTCATGCACTATTGTACCATGACGCAATATAATTGTCCGACGTGAAAGTCTAGCATTCCCAAGTTGCCGATTTCCCGAGTGAATTACTAGATGCGCCGCGGTACTTATGAAGTCGATGCCATTCATGTACGGTCTCTCTTGGAGCACATTGTGGCATGCTCGGGGCTGGTCGCACGTTTAACTTGAATATCTTATCGACACAAAACAGAAGAACTCTATTCTGCTACTCGACGCTCAAAAGTCAGTCACCCGACCATTGTAGCTCCAGTCGCCCGCGCTGCCCCAGCGCAGGGGCTCGTTCTTGGGCCCGCCGACCTCGCCCGTCTTGGGGTTGATCTCGCCCTCGAACTCGGGCGGGGCGCCCTTGCGCAGCGGCAGGTTCGAGACCTCGCCGAGCGTGGCCGAGTTGGAGAGGGCCTCCTTGGCCACGGGCGACTCGACGTCGGGGGACGGGTTGATCTGCTGCTGTGCTTCTGCCGCCGCTGGGGCGACGACGTCGTCGTAGTCCGCCGGGTCGAGGGACTCCTGCGTGTTGGCGGCGCGCTGCAGGCGCTCGAACTCGGCTTGCTCCTCGGCCGGGAGGCGCGGCGGCGCCGGGGAGTGTGCGAAGGGGCCCGTGGCGTACGACGCGCGCGAAGCCGTCGAGGGCGCGAGGAGAATGTGGCGAGGGAGGATGGAGGACGACGGTCTGGCGAGGCGCCGTGCGAGGGATGGGAGGCGCGACATGTTTTTGTTTTTTAGTCGATGACGAGGAATCGATTGGTGGATGATGTGAATCAAGAGGACAGCCGATTGAGCTTATTGAGTTGTAGGCGAATTCGCGGTGTTGGTGTGTAAAGAGTAGTTTGGATGCTGGTTTGCAGTGTCAGAGAGGAATTATTTGGATGCTGCTCTCAGTGGCGTTCCGAGGTTCGCAGAGAAGTTCTGGGGTCTTGACGTTACCTGAGCTTAAAAGCCAGGGTCTCCATCTAAAGCCGGCTCCGGGGCCGTCGGAAGAAACCGCCCACTACGCACTCCATATAGTCTGTATACCAGTTACAAAAGACGGTATCATAACAAGTCACAATAAATTGCAACTAACAAATCATATTCACGTGTAAATTGCAATTTTTTAGAACTATGACTGGTAATAAATTGCAGGTGATCAAGAATCTCTACGCATATAATATATTTCCTAGTTTCAACTTGATGGCCCGCCGATCTCCAGTATATCTGGACCCATGTTACACCACCCACCAAAGGAACCTTAATATACGTCTCTATCGTCAGATGGCTATTATCTTAAATAATTGCGAGATGAGTCATAACAATAGGAACAACAAGCCATGCTAATGATCCTTTAAGAAAGTCGTTGATGATAATGTTCTCGGCTCTATTGTTTATGATCTTTCACCAACCTATATAATACCATCATATACTTCTCATCAGGTGGGGGCATATAAAGCTCTCCGCATCTTGATGTATTCCTGTTTCTCCACGTCATACTCGGGAAGTATTACAGACAGCGGCTGTGGTTGTTCCGCAACTGATGAAACGATATCAGGATCTATTGTCCGCACCTTTGCACCTCTTGGGAGCGGGAGTCCCTTCTCATCCGGTAAGCCCTCTGATTCAAGACGGTCCATGGCCTTTTGGCCGTCAGCATCCGCGGACTGTCGCATTCTGGCCCAGAAGTCGTCATCCGAAAGCGACCACAGCTCCTCCTCACGTACAGTTCCGTTCCGTATGAGCGTCTTCATCAAGTTTGCCGTCCTGATGTAGATATCGCCGTGGGCCGTGTTTCCCCAGACATCTCTGTCGCACGCCATGTACGCTCTCGAGAGGGCCAGCGCCAGCTGCGGATCCTGCAAGACCAATATCCGCCGAGGATCCGACGGGGAGGGGAAGGCCTTGAGGGACTTGAGAACCGTCTGTGCATCCTCGAGGCTCATGTGTCCGAACCCGACGGCGTCGCGCAGCCCGTAGTCGAGCCTGTCGGCGCACAGGTGAGGCGCGTCCTGCTCGACCAGGGGGTACAGGACCTCGTCGAGGGGCCGGAGGTCCGCGAAGCCGTGGCGGGCGAGGATGTCGGGGATGTGCGTGGTCTGGACGTAGCGCATCTTGTGGACCTCGTGGTAGCTGTCCTCGCCGGGGGCAGACAGGGCAAAGTCGACGACGTGGCTCATGGCGGTGTGGCTGACGTCGTGCAGCAGGCCGGCGACCTGCTCGTCGACGGCGCCGCCGGCCATGCGCACGAGCAGGAAGGCGCCGACCGAGTGCTCCATGCGCGTGACCCGCGGCGTGAAGCGCAGGAGGCCCGAGATGCCGTGCTGGTGGACGCCGGCCAGGCGGGCGACGGCGGGCGAGCGGAGGAGCTCCACCAGGACGGGCTCGGTGACGGTGTGCGTCCCGTATATCTGGTCCTCTATGATGACCTGACCTGGGGACGAGAGATCCACCGTCTGGAAATGCCCCGACTTGAAGGGTGGAGCCATAGTTCTGTATACTTTCTTCCGGAACGAACGTGTTGTGATGCTCCTGAGTAGAATGACCGGAGTTGATGGTATGTAAATATTGACTTGAAAGTCCGGGGCGGGAGGTTGGCGTCCAAGGTAGCGCCGCCGGGAAATGTGGGGAGTGGGCAGTTGCTTTCTTCTAGGCTGCAACTACTGCCTATTTGTGATGTGTATTGTATTGTCATCTCAAGGGGGTAAACAATTCAATTGTTATTTTCTACGGAGAAATTGTGTTTATAGTGAGTAGACAAGTTACTCTCATCACAGTTGACCTCGCGAAGAGAAACAGCCAATTGGCTGATCGAACAAGACTACAGAGTATAGACAACAACAAAACGACAAAGCTTGGCAAAATCGTCTGGGATAAAGAGACATTTATATTCCCAAGAGTCTCCCGCTAAGCAGTAATAAAATCAATTCCGTCCCAGAGATAATTGCTATCTTCCGTAGTCTCTCCGTCTTTGTACGAGTTTCTACTGACCCGATCGACTGCTCAGAGGGCTCCAGGCATCTTCTGAAATTGGTGCCATGCTCCAGGCCTGTAGAGCCACGGACGGAGTTCCATTTGTGGTACGAGATCGTTGGTCAGACAGGAGTTGAGCAGAGGCAACGGCTGCCGTCGGCGGGCTGGTCTCCGGAGCCGCACTCTGACAGTGATCGAGATCGTTCTCCATGGCTTGGGCACCGCTTTGACTTTCGGCACGCGGCACGTCACCCAAGCTTATACTACTCATGCTCGTCGCCGTATTTCTTGCTTCAGACACGGTCTCACGCGTTGTAGTGCTACCATTGGTGTCACCAGTTTGTTGTACTTCGGTGTGGCCAGACTGCTGGGGACTGCGTGCCTGCGCCGGGCGATCCCTCGTGTTGAGACGACGAGGTCTTTGAGCACTTTGGTGAGATTCTGAAGAATCTTTGCTATTGATTCCGTTCTAGGCTTTCTATTAGCAGTTTTCCAAAAGCCAGTAGTACACTTCTCCAGGGAAAACTTACGGGCTGCAACGACATGACGAGAGGGTTTTACTGTTTCAATACCAGTGAATCGACTCGGAGGTGGTACAGAGTCTAGCTGGCGATGGAACTCCTTCCGCAATACAAGAGATTGGAGGTTCCCGTTGCGTGGCCTGGCGATTTTGGCGCAGGTAAACGGAAATACGTAGAGTTAAATACTCGGGAGTTTCTTGAAACATCGCATGTCGTCGACTGTGGCAAAGCGGCCACAACAACAGGATTTTCATTGGGTGGTGCACATTGCACTTCAACATGAGAAGTGAATATTCAAAAAGAAAACGATCCTTCACGCATGTCTGCCTTACAACATGATTACTCTTGAAGGTTTCGACCTACCCCCATGCTCCAGTCTTGATAGGCTATAGGTGAAATAAGCCGCTGGAAGAAGGAACTCTTTCTCCAGATGAGACAGATAACTAGTGGCTGTAGTATGAACATTTGCTCGTCTGTGAACCCTAGTTCCTAGAAAAGTCAACGCCAACAACACCCATACTTGCAGCGCGCGGGACACGGGATGGTTTGAAAGTCCCCAACGTCGATGAAAGGGAGTCAGCTGCGAACCCGACTGATTGCGAATGGGGTAGCAATATTTTCGGTGAATCCTTGCTTCATCTGCGGGCGGATGCAGGTGGGCGCTTCCGCGATAGGGCTCTGCTGGGGTTTGATCTGATGGCATACATAGCCGACAGCCAGGAACGATGAGCCGGGCTCCCCGCTCTACGTCAGCATCCGGATAAGCCACAATCCTCGAGATATCGGCTGCAATGACAGACTTGCATATTCCTCAAGCTTGAAGATCGCCCGCGGGTGAGCTTCCGACAGTCCGCAGTTCGCCGTTTCGGCTGTTCTGCAACGCGGTTGTGTGAACCCTCAATCGTCCCATTCATGGACTCTGGCTGATCGGATGGGTTCATTCGCCATGCACGTACCACGGCTTCATACAAAGTATAAACATATCAGATTCAATCTTTAACTGCTGCGGGTCTTTCAATTTGGATGATGAGTCTTTGGCGAGGCCAACGTCGGCACCTGGAGTTTGTAGACAGCACGGCCAGTTGACAAAACCATTGTGCTTGGTGTTTCTAATATTGAATAGATGCGTAGTACCGAGCATTTAGTAAATGAAAGCGAAGACGACAGTCCTTGATATCTTTCCGGAGTGTCGAAATCCAACAGACTTGGGTACAACTACAAAAACAACAACGTTATCCTTGTTCAAGCCCACGGACTTGCCGAACGAATCGGAGAGTACCCTGATCAGCCTCTTGCTGGGAGCTGCATGAGTCCGGACCATCGATAGACTTTTACCAGGCGTGTGGTTTCTTTCCGTTCACCGGGTCTGCACTGAGTCGACTTGCTCACCGGACCAGACTGGTACTATATACGCATATTTCGCTACAGATTGTACGGAGCAGTCCCTACATTTGGGCTGCAATGAGAGCCGTGTATCACAAGTAAACCTGCAAATCAGTCTCTGCGGGCCTTTCAAAGAGACGCCTTCCATCAAATGTCGCAAGAGGACAGATGTTCAAGGCTTGGAGCAGGACAACTATCCTATCTTGAGATGGCAGCGGAGACAAGCATTTCCATTTTTTTAACAGCAAGAGTGGATTTGTTTGTGTTTAAGCTCTCGTCAGGGTTAAGTCTAAGAGTTTCAGTGGGTACGGAGTATACGGTAGTCGCCGGCAATTCTTACCCTTACCTGTGGAGTGCTTAACCTAGTAACCTAGATCAGATCAGGACCATCACCGGGACGGGCCGACCACAGGCGCTTATTACTAAGGTATACCGTGAGGAACAAGCTAATACCATATAATCCAACGATCAATGACGGCCACTCATGGACCATGTCAGCACAGATAATCAATAATTGAAGTTTACTTTTCATAGCCGCCTTGAAGACTCATTGATTCGCAGACATGTAAGCAGAAAGTCGAGGCAAAGAATGGCCGCATGATTCACTCTGCCCAATCAAGACCATACACCTCCGTTGGTTGGGATGCCCAATTAGGAAGGCGTCCACTCGTCCTGTCCCTCTGTGTATGAACGTGCAATCGCCAAGCAAAGGTTAGATTGACAGCCAATGTTCTCGAACCCACCGGTTTTCTCTGTAGGATCCGGGGCCATGGCGCTATGCCATTTCCACCGCCGAGCTCAGTGTCAAGGAATCCTGGTGCGTCCCCCCAATATCCGATAGAACACCTCTTAAGACTAGCCCTTCCATACTACTCACGCCTCCGAAGCAGCTTCCCTATATGTTAACGTGATCCGAACGGGCGCGGTCGCTCAAAACCTTTCGCCCACTTTCCGTCGCAATGGTTCCAATGTAAGACGAGCAGTGGGCGCAATGTTTGAAGCGATCCGGATTCTGCATCGTCTACATCGTGCGGTCCGGGCATAGACATCCCCGTATCTCGTTTCCAGCGCCTTTGCGACAAGCCGCTCGAGTACAAGATCGACGACAAGAGCCATGTCCTTCCTCCGCGGCGCAAGACTGTTGCTTGTGGTCTCGTCGCTCGTCGCTGCGGTACCCCACGTCAGCCTGAAGAGGGACATCGAGACCAACTGCACCGATATCAGGCAAAGAGTCCCCTGGACAAAGCTCTCCCAAAATGAGAAATTGTCGTATATCGAGGCGGACTTGTGCCTCATGAACGCTCCGTCGAAATCCGGTCTGGCCGGAGCGGTCACGAGGTGGGATGACTTACAGTGGCCACAGTAGGTTTCTTGATTTTACTCCATATACTGGTTTATGAGTATACTTGCTAATACGGATTCTCTGTAAAGTATCACGCAGACGGTGACTATTCACAATGTGGTATGCGAGTCGGATCACATCTGGTGAACCTTGAGCTGATCATTAGGTAGGGCGGCTTTCTTCCGTTCCACAGATACTACGTGAATACCCACGAGACACTGCTTCGCGACGAGTGTGGCTATACCGGCCGTCTTCCCTACTGGGACGAGGTGGCAGAAGTTGCCAACATGTCTGCCTCGGAACTCTTCCAGGAACAGTACTATGGCGGAAACGGCGCTGGTGGTGACAGCTGCATAACGGGTGGCCCATTCGCCAACCTGACACTACGATTCCTCGCCGACAACCAGATGGCTGATCACTGCCTCAGTCGCCAATTCGACCAGTTCTCCTTCAGCGCGGCGGCTCAGAACTACATCAACAAGTGCAATACCTTTACCAAATATGTGCTGGCCTGGAACTGCTTCACGCTGGCTCCGCACAGCGCCGGTCACAATGGTGTTGGCGGAATAGTGAGGCCCTCTTTTCCTAGCTCGAGTATAATGTTGCTTGTGACGATGGAGAATGGCTAACAAGAGTGCTCAGATGTCCGACCCGACATTCTCGCCCGGCGATCCCCTCTTCTTCCTCCACCATGCTTACCTAGACAAACTGTGGTGGGAATGGCAGAAGCTCGACTATCCAGCACGGTTATATGACATGGGCGGGGTCAACATACCGAGAACGAGTGACCCTGACAGTCCCGACTACCCGCCTGCCTCGTTGACGGATTACTTTGGCGACAATGGCACGATAACGACGCTGAACCACAATCTCTGGATGACGGGTCTGGTTCCCAATGTCACCATTGGGGATATCATGAATCTGAACGGGCCCACGATATGTTCCGAGTACCTGAACGCCGAGGACATGGAGTGAGCAGACCGGGACTGGTGATATCGAAGGAGGCTGAGATAGATCATAATAGACAATGTCACCTGAAATCCGAGCTCGCTCACTAGGATGGGACAGATTGAGATCCAGCTATGACAGTGCTTCATTCCCGAGTCCTCGATCGGAACTTTTGCTCAAGTTGTACAGCGTCACACCGTGATTCGTCATATCATACCTACCTGGGTAGTCGAGAGGCGGCAACGAGTCATTCATCCCGCTCTTCGGGTACCTGCCAGAAATTCTCTGTCATGGAAACTGGAATCGAACCATCACGTCTTCTCTCTCACTCAAACCAAGCTTGACGCATTCGGTCAAGGCTAGCTACAGATTTGCAGTAAGCTCTTGTCTCAGCTTGATCATGTCGAACTGCTTATGGTTGATGCATTTACATGAACTAGCGGTCGACGGGGTCCTTCACATTGCGTGACATTTACGGGGGAAAGGCCGCTAACAGGGAGGAAACGGGCTTGGGTGTGGAGGTGAGTTACAGCGCAAATGCAGGGCACTTACAGGTAGCGCGCCAATGAGAACGGATTCCGATCCCCCGAGCGGAGGAGCTTCAACGATGTTCCGGTGCAGCGGCCAGTGAAGCAGGTGTAAGCGCAGCGCCCGACCTCCAGTAAATTTCATTGTGGGTCCTGCTGGTTTGGCGCCAAAACAGCAACAGCTCACTAACTGGGGAATTCTCACCGGATCGACTGATCGATTATTGACAGCTTCAGAAGACCCCGATAATCCGGAGCTCTCAGCTATTGCCCAGCTACATACAAATTCGAGTCATTCGCTCTCCCACTCGAACCACATCCCCCCATCCTCATCCACACCTTTTGTATTCCGAGGGCATCGTCTCTGCTTGTTATTCTAAACTTCTCTCGATCGACAAACAGAGTCTACACCATGCTTCCTGCACTGCGCATCGCCTCGCGCCGTGTGCCTGCTGCGCGCCGGTCTGCGGCCTTCCAGGTTGCTCGCGCTGCTTCGACCTGGGCCAATGTGCCTCAGGGCCCTCCTGATGTATGTTCTCTGTCACGAATGCAGACAAATACTTCCCCTTTTGATCACAATGCTAATTGAGTTCTTCTACAGGCCATTCTGGGTATGTTGTCCACCGACCGCCGAATTTTTCCTGCAGCTGCCGCCCGTCCAATCCCAAGATGAAGCTCCCAGTCATGCCAATGACGCAACACCTCAATAACAACAATCACAAGCGAGCAAGGATGCACAATTGCGACAACAAAAGTGCTGACATGTTCTCACAGGTATCACCGAGGCGTTCAAGGCTGACTCCTTCGACAAGAAGATCAACCTGGGTAAGCAATTTTCCAATGTGCCTGGAGAGCTCCTTCACGTTCTCCGGGCCACCTGTCTACATGATCATAACACTGACTCAACCTTATTCTAGGTGTCGGTGCTTACCGTGACGACAAGGGCAAGCCTTACGTCCTCCCCTCTGTCCGTGCCGCTGAGGACAAGGTCGTCGCCGATAAGCTGAACAAGGAGTACGCCGGCATCACCGGTCTCCCCGACTTCACCAAGGCTGCCGCCGTCCTCGCCTACGGCAAGGACTCGTCTGCCCTCAACCGTCTTGTCATCACCCAGTCCATCTCTGGTACTGGTGCCCTCCGGATCGGTGCTGCCTTCCTCGAGCGATTCTACCCCGGCGCCAAGAAGATCTACATCCCCAACCCCTCGTGGGCCAACCACGGCGCCGTCTTCAAGGACGCCGGCCTCGAGGTCGAGAAGTACAGATACTATGACCCGAAGACCATCGGTCTTGACTTCCAGGGCATGCTCTCCGACATCAAGGCTGCTCCCAAGGGCAGCATCTTCCTGTTCCACGCTTGCGCCCACAACCCCACTGGTGTCGACCCTACCGAGACTCAGTGGAGGGAGGTCAGCGATGCCGTCAAGGAGGCTGGCCACTACGCCTTCTTCGACATGGCCTACCAGGGTTTCGCCTCTGGCAACACCGACAAGGATGCCTTTGCCGTCCGCCACTTCGTCAAGGAGGGCCACAACATCTGCCTGGCCCAGTCTTTCGCCAAGAACATGGGTCTCTACGGTGAGCGTGTTGGTGCCTTCTCCATTGTCGCCGAGGACGCCGACGAGAAGAAGAGAATCGACTCGCAGATCAAGATCCTCGTCCGCCCTCTGTACTCCAACCCTCCCGTGCACGGTGCCCGCATTGCCTCCCAGATCCTGAACGACCCTGCCCTGTACGAGCAGTGGCTCGCCGAGGTCAAGGAGATGGCCGACCGCATCATCAGCATGCGTGCTCTGCTCAAGGAGAACCTTGAGAAGCTTGGCAGCAAGCACGACTGGAGCCACATCACCAGCCAGATTGGCATGTTCGCCTACACTGGTCTCGAGCCCGCTCAGATGGACGCCCTTGCCAAGGAGCACAGCGTGTACGCCACCAAGGACGGACGTATCAGTGTCGCCGGTATCACCAGCGACAACGTTGGTCGCCTGGCCGAGGCCATCTACAAGGTCAAGGGTTAAAATGTGTATGAATGATGTAATGAATAAAACTCGGGGCGTTTTCGATGTGCGATAAGCGGATGATGACTTCATCTTAGATACATAGACAGGAATCAATTTGTCCGTTTCTGGCTACGCTACACAGAGCCTGACCATGACCCAAAACATGCTTTGCAAGTGAGTGACATGTCGTTCCACAGCTGATACGATCGTTTCTGGACTATGACCAGCCGACAAATCTTACACTGTACAGGCCAGCGTAGGATTCTCGAAAGCAATGGTGCAGGTGCATGTATGTGGTTGAAGAATCCCTAATGCCGTGCCACCAGCTAATAGGGCGCTTGTGTCGCGATTGTTATCATGATATCGTGAAAGCCAGGTCAATCAAGCCCACGGGGAGTGGCCCGGTCGACAATCCAGCCTCTGTAAGCCAATGAGACTCGAAACTGACAAGCTCAAAGCCAGGAGTGTAACCTCTTCTGGTTGCAGTCATCAAGCATCGATATTATGACTATAGGAGCCGCTTACTAAGTTTTGGTTCCGGTCAGCTTTACACATCCTACCTATTGACTCAATAATCCTGACTGATAACAATCCCCTGTAAAGTGATAAGTGGTTATATTATGAACAATATGGAAACTCCCCAACGTCAAAGAGTGGCTACATATAGTATAGGTATGTAATGCCAAGAAATACACTGTGAGTGCAAGTGCCATGTATGAGGTTCAATCGAGTCACAATATGAAGATAACACTAACACGATCACAACGCCATGGCTGTTCAAAGACACCTGTAGCTGAACAATATTGCAACAATTGTCCAGATCGTGATACACTACAGAAGGATCAATAATTATTTTACAGAAAATCAGCCAATGGTAGAGTAAGCGGAGTAAGCGAACGTTGGCCACCGAGTCATCATTGTTCGTCGAGACATGGGGCCGGTATCGCCGCGGCTTGCACACCTCTGAGATTTTGACTGGGGGCGAGAAGCACACGCCGCCCCGCGCACCCCGGCCTCTGAGTGCCCCTCCACGCCCGCCCGGCGCCCACTGCGCTACGCATAAACGAGCGAGCAACTGTAAAGTGAGCTTAGCACACCCGGGAGCCGCTGGGCCGTTTACGTAGTATGCAAGGGCTGCGATCGCGGGGCAGAAGCGAGAGAAGGGGATCACTCAAAAAATATTCAGAGCAAGCCGATTTGACCACTCCATCCCACCAACCAGAAAAAAGAGTCCACCTTCTTTGGTCTATATCCCCTGCGACAACGACCCCAGGATAGATTGGTTGATTACTGAATACACTACGTATTCCATAAAAAGAGTCATCTCCTGCTCTTACTTTCTACTCTGCCAATTTACGCCGCTCTCCTGTATTTCTCTCCCCTCCCGCCTTTCCATCCCCCTACCCCTCCAACCACCAAGTGAGTCAGAGGTTCGATAGACCTGCCATAAAGTCGAGTCTAGATCCCTTCTGACTACTCGTTTCTCCATCTTGTCCTCGACTTCTCACTCGCCAATTCACTCATTCAGTTTCTTTTTTAGACTCGTCGAAAATACACATCCGGACAGCATGGAAGGACTGAAGCAGACTTTCAAGCGGGCCAAGGCCGAGAACAGGGTACGTCACGCAGAGCCATCACTCGCCCCCATCTTGTCGACCACCCTTCCGTTGCTGGCATTGTGTGCTCGTGGTATACACTCAATTGGAATCATGGAATATCCGGCTAATCGTTTGCTTCGTAGTCGGCCCTGGTGACCTATGTCACGGCGGGCTACCCCAAGCCCGAGGACACACCGAACATCATGATGGCAATGCAAAAGGGTGGTGCTGGTATGAATTATCCCCTCTCAAAGTTTTGTCCTAGGGGGCCATGCTAACATGTTCCCTTACAGATGTCATTGAGCTCGGCGTACCCTTCACAGACCCCATTGCCGACGGCCCTACGATCCAGACCGCCAACACTGTCGCTTTGCAGAATGGAGTGACGGTCGGCAACGTATTACAGATGGTCCGCGATGCCAGGAAACAAGGATGTACCGTCCCCGTCTTGCTGATGGGTTACTACAACCCGCTGCTGTCGTACGGCGAGGAGGCTCTGCTCAATGACTGCAAGGAGGCTGGTGTGAACGGTTTCATCATCTGCGATCTGCCCCCCGAGGAGGCCATCTCCTTCCGCAAGTTCTGCAGCAGTGGTGGCCTCAGCTACGTTCCTCTGATCGCCCCCGCCACCAGCGACGCCCGCATGAAGCTTCTTTGCGCCCTGGCCGACAGCTTCATCTACGTCGTCTCCCGACAGGGTGTCACCGGTGCCTCGGGATCGCTCAACGCAGGTCTCCCTGCCCTCGTCGCCAGAGTCAAGTCGTACAGCAACGGCAAGCCGGCCGCCGTCGGTTTCGGTGTCTCCACCCGGGACCACTTCAGAAGTGTGGCCGAGGTTGCCGATGGTGTCGTCATTGGCTCGCAAATTGTGAGCACCCTGCAAAAGGCCGAGGCCGGCACCGGCCCCAAGGCTGTCGAGGAGTACTGCGCATACGTTTGCGGCCGCTCCACTTCCGACGGTGAGGAGCAGACGCGCGAGGTTGGCATCGTCGAGGCCATCAACGGCGCCAAGGAGCCCCAAGCAGCGCCCACTGTCAACGGTGTCATCACCGAGCATGAAGACGCCGACCTGGTCGCCAAGCTCGGCGCTCTGCACGGAAGCATCCCCGACCGCTTCGGTGAGTTCGGTGGTCAGTATGTGCCCGAGTCCCTGATGGACTGCCTGTCCCAGCTCGAGGAGGGCTTCAACGCCATCAAGGACGATCCCAAGTTCTGGGAGGAGTACCGCTCGTACTACCCCTGGATTGGACGACCAGGACACCTGCAGCTTGCCGAGCACCTGACCGAGTATGCCGGAGGTGCCAACATCTGGTTGAAGCGCGAGGATCTGAACCACACTGGATCGCACAAGATCAACAATGCCCTGGGACAAATCCTCCTCGCCCGAAGACTGGGCAAGACCAAGATCATTGCCGAGACCGGTGCCGGACAGCATGGTGTCGCCACTGCCACTGTCTGCGCCAAGTTTGGCATGGAGTGCACCGTCTACATGGGAGCCGAGGATGTCCGTCGCCAGGCCCTCAACGTCTTCCGCATGCGCCTGCTGGGTGCCAAGGTCGTCGCAGTCGAGGCCGGCTCCAAGACCCTGCGCGACGCCGTCAACGAAGCCCTCCGCGCCTGGGTTGTCGACCTCGACGACACCCACTACATTATCGGATCTGCCATCGGACCCCACCCCTTCCCTACCATCGTCCGAACCTTCCAGTCAGTCATCGGAAACGAGACCAAGGAGCAGATGATGGCCAAGCGGGGCAAGCTGCCCGACGCCGTCGTGGCTTGCGTCGGTGGCGGTTCCAACGCCGTGGGTATGTTCTACCCCTTCAGCAACGATCCCAGCGTGAAGCTACTGGGTGTCGAGGCCGGAGGTGATGGCGTCGATACGGCGAGGCACAGTGCTACACTGTCGGGCGGCACCAAGGGTGTGCTGCACGGTGTGCGCACCTACGTCCTGCAGAACGAGCACGGCCAGATCTCCGACACACACTCGGTCTCTGCTGGTCTCGACTACCCCGGTGTCGGCCCAGAGCTGGCTTCCTGGAAAGACAGCGACCGCGCCAAGTACATTGCTGCCACGGATGCCGAGGCGTTCATTGGCTTCAAGCTGATGTCTCAGCTCGAGGGTATCATTCCTGCTCTCGAGAGTGCTCACGGTATCTACGGCGCCATTGAGCTTGCAAAGACCATGAAGAAGGGCGACGACATTGTCATCTGCCTGAGTGGACGTGGTGACAAGGATGTACAGAGTGTGGCCGACGAGCTGCCCATAATTGGTCCCAAGATTGGCTGGGACCTGCGCTTCTAAGAGCATAATACCCTGGAGTCATATAATGTTTTTTGTTCGGAGTTGGCGGGAAAATGTTGTCTCGTTTTGAAGTCAGGGGCTCTTTTTTTTAACAGCAATCTCTGTAGTAGAATGATACACAGCATAGATCGATCTATAAAGGTACAGAATTGAAACTGGCATTGATATACTTTTTTCTTGATACATGGTTTCCAATGCCGGCTACTGACTTGGGGTTTCTATGTTTATCCATGCCCGACGTTGCGATTGCACGGTAGTCTTTTGTACAGTGAATAGTTTTGATGATACAGATCACACCGTGTCTGATAGCGATGTTACATGTCGGAGATGAGGTTCGAAGCTGCGCATGAACAGGGTCCTCTGGGGCTCGCGGCCGTGTTGGTCCTCGCGCTCCTGAAGAGCACCTATTGCGGTGCATTTCTCGCCTCGGTGGCTTTGCCGACGGGCTCCTCGGCCATGAACTTCTCCTCGACGACCTCCTCCCCGATGACGAACTCGTCGCCCCGCTCCAGCATGGCGTCGATCTCGGCGACCTCCTCCGGGCTGGGCGCGGCGCCGGCGTCCTCGAGCAGGGCGTCGGCGCCCTTGGGGGGCAGGCCCAGGGCCTCGCGCTCCCTCGCCCACTTCTCCTGGACGGGGGCGCTCTGCATGACCTTCCAGCGCAGCCGCCAGCCGGCGGGGCCGAGCTCCTTGATGCGGCGCTGCTTGGTGCCGAGCAGGTACTCGTCGATGCCGCCGAGGCGGTCGACGGTCTTGAGGACGTGGGCGGTCAGGCGGGTGCGGATGAACATGTTGAGGCTCGGGGACCAGAGGCGCTTGGTGTGGCGGTTCGGCCGCCACGACGTGGGCTGCTTGATGTTGTGCGGCTGCGACACCGTGTTGCCGAACCGGATCTTGGACGTGCCGTACAGGCCCGAGTTGCGCTGCTTGTACCACCGGAACGGCCCGTAGGGGTAGTCGGGCACCTTCTCAAAGGGCACCTTGAGGTGCGTGGGCGTCTGGCGCGAGGCCGCCGCCGTCGTGCTGAACGATGCGCGGGCTGCTGTGGATGTGGAGGACGAGGGCTGGACGAGCAGACACCGCGTCGCCGGTGCTGCTATTGGCCTGAGAGCGGCCATGGCTGTGTGCTTTTTCCTTGGAGGAGGTTGTCTGAAGACGCCAGGCAGTCGGCCTTTCTAGCCCTCCGGACGTCGATCGCTGGTGTCCTTGGCTACTTGGTGGTGTTCCAGGCGCTCTTCCGTCGGTGGGCAGCGCAAGTGGCTTCGAAGGAGCGGGTGGTGAGCTGGCAATGGGATCGTGACGCTCCGACTAGAGCTCGACTTGAAGCTTTCACGAAGATTTCCCTCTGGTCGCGCTTCATTGGTCCGCAATGGAAATTTCGACCGGGGTTTTCCCGCTAGGCTGATCTGGGGTGTCAATACAGGGGGTCAATCACTGTGGGACGGCTCAGTGCTGCTGCTGCTAAGGTACACTCCGTTGACCATCTTCCATCTTTCGTTCAGCCTGCCAGACTCTCAAACGCTGTCAAACAATTGGCTACTCAGTTGTTGTTGCTAATATTGAAGCTCTCAAGATCTATCGTCAATTTATTGGATTTCTCTGAGAAATTCTCTCTGTTCCCGGCAGCTTGACTCCTTGATCTGTTCTCTGCGGGCACTACTAGCTCAATGGTCATCCCGAAGTGATCGCGTACTGGCACTGGATTCATGAAGAGGAAATCAACAAAGCACTCTGTTGACAAGAAACAGAACCAGCACGGAGAGGAGCCACGAAAGCTCTAATCATGTTACCGCCCGTGGACGCATCTGTACTCGCGGCCAATCCCGACTTCGCGCAACTGTACAATACACTTACAACCAATGTCCTCAACCCGGATGGTTCCACCAAGAATGACACTGATGCTCAGCAACGGGAGGTTGTTCGTGAAGTGAGCTCTTCTTGATTCTTTTTCTTCTCTTCCGGGTTCTAGATTCCATTTACTTGGCCCTTTCGTTCTTCTGAAATCATGGCAGATCACTTTCTTGGCTGGTCACAAACTTACATGAATATAGGAATTAAAAGAGTACCGCTTCAAAGCAACCAAGAAGGATCTCCTCAGGAATGCTATATCTACAGTTCCGCCGCCATCTTCTCGGGCCCCGGCCAGGCAGCATGCGCGAAGCAAGTCGCTGAGGGTGGTGTCTCAAGAATCGGCGCCGTTGCCTCCGGAGCTCTTGGACCTGCTTCTCGTCTTGCCGCCCTTTCTTGAACGAGGCCAGGACATGTCCCCTGAGGAACTGGAATTGCTCCTGTCCAGTCCTCCGCTTTCCGAGTTCCCAACTCTGCTGCCTCATTTCACGCGCATCATATCATCGCATCTGATGACACAAGCACGCAGTCTTGCTCGCGTTATGCATCCGTCAACTAATCCTTCCTTCATACACCGTGCCATACCGCACATTCTACCGACGACACAAGCGCTGATATCGTCGCTCTCTAGCGACCGGGCTACTCTTACATCCAACCGACTCACGGCTACTTCAAATGTGGTGGATCATTTAAACCAGCAGAGCGAAGCACTGCTCCTCCTCCTCCGCGCCCTAGAGGCCAAGCATGGCATCATGGCACAGTCCAGCACATTGAGGGCTTCAGACGCGAGCCTGGAAGCCCGGTCCAAGGCTGCCTCTCTTGACCTGCAACTCTGGGAGACACGAGCCATGGTGTACCCGCCAGAGTCGCAGGCTGCATTACAAAACTATCGCCTCCACCTGCGTGACGCTCAGATGCAGATCTCTAATAAACTGAGGACGCGAGAGCAGGAACTCGGCGAGTACGGCGTCTCGATCAGTGTTGAAGAAGGAGGGCTCGGGATAGCCAAGGCAGATCCAGCGAGGGAGGCCAAGTTTCGCGAAATGGGCCGCGTCTGGCTGGAGATGGAGAAGAGGCTCAAGGAGATCGACGGCGACCTCAAGCGCCTCGACAAGAGCTAAAGACGAATAGTCTCTTAGCATCCTCCGAACCCGCTCCGAACCCGGGAGCTCCCGATGAAAGTCAATTGCAATGGCAATGAATTTTGGCTGTTTTTTTGCTACATTCAATAGTCGCATCTTGGGCACCTCGGTATTGTTTACTTCAACCGCGGAAGCTTAAAGCAAGAGGAGTGGTCATTGGTTGGTATAAGTAGATGCCCGCATCTTGATGACGCAATGCCTCCAGCATAAACTTGGTGGGATATATACCACGCCTTTGGCAGCACAGGACTGAGCCGTTGCGTGAGGGGTTCATAGGAATACTATTATAATCAGAATCGACTCTCTTCAAATACATAATCCAGAGGCTTGAAATCTTCCATCCAAGAACATCTCACCATCTAGGTCATACATTCAAAATGTCTGCGGGCAACAAGGACCGTCAGCAAGCCCGTGAACATCTCTTCA
The DNA here is from genome assembly GCA_001599175.1 of Pestalotiopsis sp. JCM 9685. Classification (NCBI taxonomy): domain Eukaryota; kingdom Fungi; phylum Ascomycota; class Sordariomycetes; order Amphisphaeriales; family Sporocadaceae; genus Pestalotiopsis; species Pestalotiopsis sp. JCM 9685. Next base: position 313,770 of record BCGF01000004.1, read on the forward strand.
ACGAGGGCTTGCAAATCCGGAAAGAAGTCACCGGCGCCGAACACGTGCAGCGCTCATGGGACAATGTCTCCGACTTTTCGAAGCCCATGCAGGAGCTCGCCACCGAGGCCGGATGGGGTCTGATCTGGGGACGGGAGGGTGGCCTCGACCGGCGAACACGCTCCCTTCTCAACCTGGCCATGCTGACGGCGCTGGGCAAGAGCAACGAGCTCGGCGTACACGTCAGAGGAGCCTTTAATAACGGCTGCACCGAAAAGGAGATCCAAGAGACGCTCCTGCAGGCCAGCATCTATGCGGGCCTGCCCACCGGGCTGGAGGCGTTTAGGGTTGCGCAAAAGGTTGTCGACGAGGAGAGGGTCAAGCCATCGAAGGAGAAGAATCCGGGAAATGCCGAGTTGAAGGAGATGGGCATTGCTAGCTAAATACAACCATGTTCCAGCTACAGGCAGCTTCCATACTAATGTCGACTACGACGAATATACCGCCTCCTCCTTGTGCCGAGTGGAAAATGCTATGGACTCTGCTGTTGAAGCCTCAGAGCTCACCAATGACGTTCTGCTGCTGCTGACCATCCATGGCCGGCACAAATTCGTCATGGCTGCTCTCGTCCTCGTCCTCAATGACCGAGACGACGAAGAAATCCTCCACAACGACCTTGCCCAGCTTGATCTTCTCAATGATCTCGGGCCTGCACGTGTTGGGCTTGAGCACGTTGCACCTGGGCGTGGGCCGCTCGGGCGGGATGTTCTTGACGTTCCACGTGCTCGCCGGCCCGACGGTCACGAAGTCGTCGGTCACGGGCACCAGGCCGGTGGCGACGTCGAGGTTGAACATGGCGCGGTTGAAGATGGCCAGGGCGGCGGCGGGCTGGTAGCTGGGGACCTCGTGGCCGGCCTGGAAGACGCGCGAGAAGCTAAAGTTGCCGAGCTGGCGCGTGAAGCCGCTCACGCCGTCGGGCCCGGCCAGCAGCGGCGCGTAGCCCGCCGCGGCAAAGTCGGACTGCCGGCTGTACGGGATGGCGAGCGAGCTCATCTCGCCGCCCAGCCAGTTGCAGGCGTAGTCGCGGTCGCCGTACATCATGTGAACCTTTGCACGTGGTATCTTGTCAGTGGTCTGTTTTTCGATGGCTGCTCGTGTGCAATTACCTTGACTCCTGTATCCAGGAGATACCCGGCCGCCTCCAGGAACCCGCCGTGGATGATGTCGAAACTGGCCTGGAAACCGTCCGAAACAGCGGTCGAGTGCTCGCTGTAGTTTACGGGGACGCCCAGGGCGGACAGGACGGACTCTTGAGTGAGGTAGCCGTACACTGGGCAAGTCAGTTCATGTTGGGTTGCACATTCCACGGGACGACTCACTGTGAGGCGCCGGGAACGGGTCCTCGGCCGGGTGGCCAATGTCGTACCACCCGTGGTCGCTGTGCCTGTACGAGTCGACGGCCGGGAACGAGCACGAGTCGACCACTTTGGTACAGATCTCGCGCCAGTCGGCGCCTTCAGTAGTGCGAGGCTTGACTCCGTCTCGCTCCTTGAGTGCGTCTTGGCAGTCCAAGAGTTGTTCGCGGCAGCCGCCCGGGCGTGTCCAGTTTGACATGTAACCTTGATAGGTGGACTCGTTGAAGGCTTGGATACCATACGTCTGGTTTTGGGGTTTCATGCGTCAGTGATGAATCAAATTGTTTCTGGCGAGGTCGTCGCTCATGTTTGTAAATCTTCCGACTCACATTGTTGTAGGGAAACTTGATGTACGCCTCTCCCTGTATCGCCATGTCGAGTAGGCCATTGACAATGCCCAGCGTGTCCAGGTGGATATACTGGGCGCCTTCCTCGGTCGAGCTCCCGTTGGCAATCTTCTCGTTCTGCTGCTGGAAGAAGCGAAAGATGCCCGGTCCGTAGTGGCCGCCGTAGCTCTCGGCCCAGAGGCTGACGCGGTCGTCGCCGGGCTTGTATCCGGGAAACTCGAAGAACCAGGTCTGAGCAAAGTGCCAGAGCGCGTGCGCCGCAAAGGCCGTGGTGTTGGCCGTCTTGGTCACGTCGCCGCTGCCAAAGGTGCCCACGCGGTGCGTCAGGTTGGACTCGGGCACGTGGCCGTCGGAGAAGTTGGCCTTGGAGGGCGCGAACCCGGCCTCTTCGCCGCCAAACAGGACCAGGTCCAGAGTCCCGTTGGTGAGCACATCGTACGAGAAGCCGACCTGGGCGGGCTGGTCGAGATACAGCATGTTGACCTCGTTGTTCCAGCTGTAGGGGTTCAGGTATGTGCTTTTGGAGTCGGACGTGACAAAGCAGGGTCCGTTTTCTTCGAGCAGCCTGAGACGGTCAGTACAATGATAACTTCCCTGACACCAAATCGCGACTTTGAATCCGAAAGGCTGCCTATGAGAACACTTTACTTACCCCATCATGGACGAGCCTCCTGGTCCGCCATTGAGCCAAATCGCCAAAGGAGCATTCTGGGGATCTTTCCTGGCTTCGAAGAACCAGAAGAAGCTTGTCGCGGACAGTCAGCAAGGTGGATCATCAGTTACACTCATTGCTTCATCTTACGTGTTGATCGGATAGTCTTGCACCTCGCCGGTGTCTTCGTTCAGCAGACCAGGAGGTAGGTGCACATATCCAGAGTAGGACTTGACGCCTGGAGTCGTCTCACAGATGCCAGGCTACCATGAGAGAGAAGGGGCCAAGTCAGCTTGACTGCAATTGGGACGTTTTTATGAGCCCGAGATTTCACTTACCTCTTTGTAAGAAATGGTCACGTTTTCATGAAACTTGGACTTGAGCAGCGTGATCCCCTCGGGCTTGGGAGGGAACTGCGCTGCAGTCAGGCCCAGCAGGGCAGCACCCAAGACCAGTTGTCTCGGTGTCATAGCAATTGAGATGACCTCGAGTCAAGAATGGTGATTTGATTGATCGTGATGAGAAACAAGGCCACTCAATGGCAGTGCTATACTGATTTTGTGGCTTGTAGGTGTAAGAAGCCAAGACCACAACCACAATCTATGGATCATCCAAAGGAGCTGGTTTACGTTTATGTAGGTGCCTGTTGGTCGGAACGAAACCATACCAGTCCTAGAGACGGAGACCTGCTTGATTCGCTGCTGCTTACTGCGGGGATATGGGAAGGCAGGTACTCCGTACAGGGGTTGTCGGCCACGTCTATCCGCACCGGGTCTACTCCGAATCCCGTCAAAATGGAGTCGGCATAACGGTGTTGGGACCGGGCTAGGTGGGTGTCATTTTCATGTCATCCTTAATTCTTTCAACCCCAACGGTCGATCTATTCAAGGTTGCACTGATGATATACACAGCGTTGTCTGAATTGAATATCCATCTGATTATATTGTTGCGTCTATGCGGATACTGGGCTACTGATATCCGCTACTATACTCTTAAAATGTTTGCCCAGAGCCTCTACGACAACGTGGACGTCCGGCGGCTCGGGTGTCGCTTCAGACTTGTCTTGAGGGAGAGAATTCAAGTCCCATGTATCTTTGCTGGCGAGGGCACCCGTCTTCCCCCTGGCTTTGATATCCTTCACGTCTTTTCCATGTCTGGGTGGCCCCGATGGGCTTGCCGGCGTAATGAGCGTCTCATCTAGAAGCCACTGCCATCGCGCGTGATACACGCCGGGCCCTCTCATGCTGCCAAGTTTTGGGTCGCCTCTGGTATTTTCCTTCTGCTTTTGTAGGCCCTCGACGATGCTCTGCAGCCGTTTGTTCGACTGATCATCGAGCTTGTTGGTGTATGTGTCGTAGGCATCTAGTTCCCGCGCAACCTTCTGCTGTGTTTCCTTGTCCAAAGTAGAAAAGGCCGATCTGAGCTGTTCACTCATCGAGCCCGCGCCAGCCGTCCGATCCGAAGGCTGCTTCGAGTCGCCCTTCTCTTGAGTGTCCGGAGTCTTCTGTCGGAAAGATTCCAAAACATTATCCTTGAGCCAGGCAAAGAAGCTGTCCCGAACTTCGGGGCATCCCTTGGCAAAATCATGCAGGTATTCAAACCACCACTTGCGGTGGCGCCGAAGCAGAAATACATAGTCTTCTATCGATGGAGGGATTATCTTTTTGGACGCATCCCTCTTGGGTTTGTTGACTTCAATGAGCTCGTCGATGAACCTTTGAGAGTTGGTGACGTATTTCCTCAGGTCGACATTGTCGTGAAGTACACGTATGATGGGGTCGAAAGCGGCCACGGCATCTCGGATCAGGGTCGTGACATAATCCGGACTCTGGCGGCACATGACCTGCGTGATCTTGTCCCTGTCCTGGGCCGAGAGCTGTGCCGAGTAGTATTCCAGCAACAAGGTGTGTTGTTGCTCAGTCGGTTCGGCAGTACATTTCTTGCCTTGCGACTTCAGTATCGTTGATACGATGGACTCCTTCTGCTGTATGCTCTTTTGCCGCACTGCGGCGTGTTCGCTAGGGGGCGCACTCAGATGCGCATCTATATCCGGGATGAACCCAGGCTTGTTGAGGTCCTTCTTGTTGCGGATGCCATCAGAGGTCTTTTTGAAGTCTCCGGCGTCCCAGCCAAGAACCATGCCGATAATTCTCTGCATCAGGTTCTGGCCGTCGGCGGCGTTCTGTGTCAGACCGATCCAGTTGGTCAGGCCGCCGATGCTGACCTTGGCCAGGAAGATCCTGACCAGGCCGGAGATCATGGTGGCTGCATTGCCCACGCGCAAAGTCTGGCAGACGAGGGAGTACGGGATCAACTTGTGCGTGCTCTCGATGAGCTTGAGCATGTATTGACCCTCGGGCGACAAGACAAAGATCTTGTGCAGGATGGTGGCGGCGTGGATGAGCACATAATCGACGGCGTCGCGCACAGGGGGCGAGTGGCTCTCGAGGTCATCCGACTTGGCCGCGAGCTCGAACATCTCATCGAGGAGCTTTCCGTACACGATCTCGTAGACGACGTGATCCCAGGCATCTTCCAGGTCACTGGCAGTGCTGTCGCCCGAGCGAGCGCCGGGCTCCGCGTCGGCCTTGGTCTCCGTCCTTCTCGGGACGCCGCCGAGCATGCCACGGGTGATGGACTCATGGAAGGCGGAAGCGGCCGTGGCCAGGGTCTTTCTAGTACCCAGGGCGCCCTTTTCGTAGCTTTCCGACAGGTCAGCCTCGGCGAAGCTCCTCATGATGCCCCTGAACTTGGCATTCCAGAAGGCCGGGTCGAGGTCCTTGATGCCGGGCATGGGCAAGACCAAACGGGTCAGCAGCAGCTGCAACAGGGGCGACGAGGACGATTTTTGCTTCTTTCCGTTTGCTGCTGCGGCGCCGCCATCCTGGGCACTGCTGCTGTTGCTGCCGCCGGCAAAGGGAAATCCGTAATTGTCTATGGCATCTGGATCCTTGAAGCTCTCCACCTCGGCGTACGTCTCGTGGTGGGTGAGGATGTCGAAGAGCGCACGCAGCTGCGGGGCCGACAGCAGCAAGGGGCCCGAGTCGGAGTCGGAGGTCATGTTGTTGACCGCCGCCGACATTGTGCGTAAGAATGAAAAGGAGTGGAAGAATCTAGACAGGTACGTCGTAGATATACTTGCTACCCATCTAGATTATTACAGATTAGATGCGCTTGTCGGAGATCAGATCCCCCATTCAACCCAAAGTATAAAGAATTAAGAACATGCTTAAAAAGGGAACCCCCGAAGATCTTTGACCGTTGCCACGATTTAGCGGCCGAAAAGAGCTGAACGGCCCAAGGTTTTCTTAGTGATTGATGAGCTAGGTTAGCTAGCTTAGCCAGGGCGCCGGGCGTTTTGCTCCACCACCGTTCAATGATTCACTTACTCACTGTCCCTTCTCTGCTTCGTGCGTTTTCGTGTAGGTACCAAGTAATTGCTTGTCTCTGACGTCATGCGACAAACAACAACTTGTTTGGCACCACTCACGAGAGGTACTTGCTTCACTTCTCACAGTGACGGACACAATGTAGACCAAGGCCAGTAGGTATTGTTGAAATCATTTACAGCTGTTGTAGGTCTCGAAAGACGTTATATAACATCTTAACCTACATTAGGTGATTGCCCCTCCTCCAGAGCTCGTCGCTCAACAAGTTCACCTCCACTGCAATATGATTGACTGTCCTCCGCCAACAAGGTAATGCACTCGGCCGAGGCAACTCGTCACTTCACCCCGAATTGATATATTGGAGTATATCAGTCGAGTTGGTAGTGCCGAGGTGCGCACCAATTCACGTCCCATCAAGTTTGTCACGATGCTACATGACCGTGATTGGAGGGTTGCCAATATATCCCACCTTTAGAAGCCCATCAACATTGGGCCTTGATCAATTTGCCAAACAGTTTTCACATCTCTACGCGGTTTCGAGTCCATGCTGCATTCTGTCTGTGTTTAATCTTCCCCTTTCCGTTTTCTTGTCGGGGCTGACAAGTATAGTTTATAAAACGCCAAGTGCTTTTTTTGTAGCAAATACTCGACTACCATGGTCAAAAAGACTTTTCATTTTTCTGATGGGCAATACGCCACTACTTGCAGAGGCTTCAAAGGTTTGTGATGATTATATAAACTGTGGGATACTCGCTACCTCTACAAACAGCCCCGTAAGAGTGTGGCATTCCCGTAAATGTCCACCTAGATAATATAATCAATATTGAAAGTTGCCGACTTGTTCGGTGCAATGTCTGCTTAGCCACAAGCTAAACAGCACATAAGAAATAAATTAGGTTATTTTACAATATCGTGGCTGGCTGCTATCACCGAAGTGTTGGTCGACAAACAGTTCCTGTATTACTATTAAAGTGCACCATTCCCATCCCATAGATTCATGCCGAAGCCTCGCGGCCACCTTCATCTTGAGACCAAGTTATCCAACTTGAACGTCAGGAACTACCGAAACTTGAAATCTTCGTTTTCCCACCTCTATCGGAAAGTCTCTCTTGCTTTGTTAGCATATCCGCCGTCATGCAGCTGAGATTTGGAATCGTGGTCCTCCTGCTCATTTGCCTCCTCAGTGTTGCCTCTGCCTTCCCGACCGGTAAGATATTCATGTCCTGTATAACACGATACATCATCACGCTGATTATATAATGTCCTCTCAAACACTACTTGACAACAAGTTACTCATGAAATCTCCCTAGGCTTCGGATCCCTTCTGAGCCGCGGAGCCGGCCCTCCATACACGGCTCCGTTCACGCCTCCATTCGCGACTGGTGGACCTAAGCCCCCCGACGACTGCAAGGTCGCCCACCGGCTCAACCTCCGGCCCAAGGTGGACTGCCTGTATACCTGGGAGACGTGGCTCAAGGGCCACGAGCAAAACTACGTGATCCGCATCGACCCCTCGGGCCAGAACAGCGTCGGCTGGTGGCAGGGCATCTGGGACAACATCAAGCACGAGTGCGGGCGCAGGGCCGACTGCACCGTCTGGGACTGGACCTCCCGCCACGACTGCTACGACGGCCCGCGCTGGAACCCCCGCGAGGTCAACGGCACCTGGTACTACGGCGTCGAGGCCACCTACAGGTTCCACAAGTCCGGCCACGATACCGACGCCTCCACCGCCGCCTGCGTCAAGAGGGCCATTGAGAAGGCGAGCTGTGGTATCGAGCTCGACTTTGTCAACGGGACCTGCTACAAGAGGCCGCATTCACCACATCCATGATCTCTGACCAGCCGTCTCCGGTGCTGTCCTTTCATAAAATGGAGAGGGTCACTGATTTCCCATGATCACCAGCAAAGAACGGGAAGGAATGCTTCTGAATAGAATACATGTCATTTCAGTGTATCATTATTTGACCACGCAGTCGACTACTATTGGTATCGTTAAGCACTAAATTATATAATAAAGGTCATTGCCCGCTGTCTACGCAGAGTGGTATCGTTTCGTTCGCACGTCGCGTCCGGCGCAAGGAGAGTTGGTCGCATCTCGTCCGTTCCATCCATATCTAGCTGAACTCGCCCATCCGCGGCCCGAAATATTCGCCGTCGCCCAGTGACATGAGAGTGCAGGCATCGTCCTCGCATCCCTCGGCCACGACTGTGTTGCCCCACCAGTCGAGGTCGACCTGCAGCCACTGCACCGTGAAGAAAATGATGATGGCGGCAATGGCAATGGCAGAGCTCCACGATGCCGACAGCACAAAGTTGTACTTGGACCAGAAGGCAAGGTAGCGCTTCTTCAGGTAGACCCACGACAACCAGGCAATCGGGACAGCCGGCCAGATGTACGACAGGTTGTAGGGCGCCCAAGTAAGCGCACCATAGAAGAGAGCAACCGGGTGGATTTGACGCAGCCACGACTTCCTGGGGTAGCGCTTCTGGACGAAGTAGAAGATGATCGGGACCACGAAACCCAGCGGGAATCCCACGAGAAGTGCCGTGTACAGACCGCCAGAGCCAAATACCTTGACGGGGCCGACTGTTCCCCAAAGCACGGAAGCAGTGAAGAAGGTGTTGATACCGGGGCACGTGAATCGGTTGGGCGCATCGACCGTGCAGACGCCAGGGATGTCGTTCATCTGGAAGTTGAGCACTCCCACACAGACAAAGGTCGAGATCAGAGTTCCGATCATCTGGGCCATGAAGGTCTGGCGCGGCGGGATCTTGACATAATGGGCCAGCTTCAGATCGTTGGAGAACCACACGGCGTGGGCGCAAGTCACGTATCCAAAACTCTTGAAGAAGTTCATGGCCAAAGCATTGCCCTGAACCCAGGACCCACCGATGAACTCGGCAAGGACATTGAGGGTCACTTCGATACCCGTCATGGCCTTGATGATGCCAATGGGAATAACAAATAGTGCGCACAGGGCCAGTCCGTAAAAGACGACGCCAACAGAGGTGTACGTCTCCCAGTTGGCGATTCCAGCACAGCCAAAGGCAATGGCGACGACGATGACAAGACTGTACCACCACTCTGGCACCTCGGCGTATCTGGGTTGAGCTCGTTAGCAAAGACAGTCTTTGACCGGCAACATGGAGTCAGGTGAAAGCTTACTTGGCCATCAATCGGTTGTGTACATCACTGTACTGTCCAGCTTCGGTATCCTTGTTCTTGCGGAAGCTGTTGAACAGGTTGCGGAAACCCATGGCAATCTCGTATCGGTGGTAGAGGTAGGCGTAGCTGACGGTGGCAGAGTAGATGCTGAAGAAGAACATGTACACTGTGAGGTTTCCGGCGGAAAGGAACGGCGGCGAGTAGTCGGCGTACTTGGCGGCGTCGAACAGCGCGCGGTCGTCGATGGCTCGGGAAACATTGTACAGGCTGCCGGTGTTGTCAAAGACGCGGTTCGAGTTGATGGGGAGGTATCCCGTGTTCCAGACGTTGTTCCACCAGAGAGCAGCGATGACGATACAAGCGACACAGGCGCCAATGAACTTGTTCATGGTGGAGAAGAACGGAATCATCAGGGGGTCGGTGGAATCGAAGAGCAAGATGTTCCAGTCAAACGTCGGCCAGGGGTTGACGCCGAGACCGTTGTTGAAGCCCGTAACGTTGGAGAGGTTGGCGTTGTTGGGCGAGATCCAGGACATCCAGGAGAAGATACTCAGGGCGGTAAAGATGTACTGGGGGAACCAGAAGTACACAAACATGGCAGCAAAGGTGATGCCAAAGAACTTGATCCTAGACATGGTGAAGAGCTTGCCGAATGGTGACGGGACCGGGCCGGTCTTGTCATTGTGGAAAGCCGAGTTGAGGGCAATCGTCACCAGACTGGCGGGCCACACACAGTACGAAGGGTACACGAGGAAGCGACGAACGATTCCAGCCATGCCGTAGCCGATGAAGTTGGTGGCGAGGGCGATCAAGATCTGGTAGGAAAACTGGCCGGCGTAGCTCTGGTTGAAGTAGCTTGGCAAGTACTGCACCCAAATAATGTTGTTGGTATACGGGTCTGTAAAATCAGTTGTCAGCACGGTCTCTCCACGTCTCGACCTTGGGCGCGCAAGTCTTACAGTTCCAGCTGACGTTAGCCATGATGGTGATCAACATGTGCTCCTTCTTGCTGAACTTGCCCGGGTTCAGACTGTGGCGGATGCCCCAGAGCGTGAAGCCCACATCAGGCAGAGTCTTTTCACAGAATTTACCGATAGGGTAGGCGAGCAACTGGGCGACGTTGGCCTGCACGGTAATGGTCGGTTGACGAATAGTGAACAGCTGGTTGATGAAAGCCAGCAGGACGGCAAAACCAGAACCAATGATCCACTACATAATCAATGAGCACGGCGGTACTTCATGTTGATCCACGCTCTTGCTGGATGGGATCTAAACTTACAGCACGGATGGTACCACATGGGATGTTGACATCGTCGTGGTTGTCAACGACGGCTCGCACCTCGGCATAGGGACTGTTGACTGTGATCAAAGAAGCCTCGAGCTTCATCTCCTCAATCAACACAGCATGCTTCTCGGGGTTTTCAAAGATATCATCGTTGCCTATTATCTGATCAGGAACAATGCCCAATTTCGAGCTGGCGGGCCGGACACTTTGGAAAGCTTACCCAAGAAGGCTCTGATTCTCTCAATGATACTGAAGGGGAAGTTGGGGTCCCTCTCGTGTATGGCAAGGACCTTCTCCATCATAGGCCGGACTTCTTCCAGGGTCAGCCTGCTGGCCAGTTCCCTGGCCTCACTGAGATCCTGCTCTGTGACATTGAGATCCCTATGAGATGACGAGCAAGTAAGTCAGCGAGTGGGGTTCTTATCATGAATCAGAAGAAGAAAGAGAAACTTTGAGACATACGTCTCGACCTGAGCGTCGATTGGGAGCTCAACGTCGCTCGACCGGTACCCATCGACATCCTTCTCGTGGATACCCTCGGACGTGTTGATATGCTTTGACTCGATTTCGGTCGACATGGTAGCGGCGACGAGCTCGAGTCGAGTCGAGCAAAAAAGAGACACACAGAGATGTGGGGTGGGAAAGGGTATTCAAGTTCCCTCGAGGGAGAGAGGGCGTGCGATGGAAGCGGGCCGACGTCTAATATGTAGGTAGGCAAGGCAAGGCAAGACAAGACAAGACAGAGGACCGACAGACAGGACGAATGAATATAGGAACCAAGCGTATGGGCAGACGTTATCGTTAGCAGGGGGTCCCCTTGGCCTCCTGCAGCTTGGCCGCGATGATAACTGCAAGGGAAAGGTGAATATAACAGTGGCTATCTCAGGCAGACCAGACCAGACCCCAGACTCGGTTGGAACCCTGCCCGTTTCCGGCCTGGTGGATTCGGCCGTACTAACCAAATCGACGAACGGGATGATAATGGGGTAGTTTAGATAGGTGCAGTAGAGTGTGTACACCGCACAGTACTGTAGATGGCCGACGGCTTCCACACGAGAGGGAGAGCGAGAGGTGGGAGATAGAGAATGTGTGTGTGTGAGTGTGTGAGAGAGAGAGGAGGACTTTTGGAAGGGTCGGCGGGCTAGGTGTCTAATCGTAGGTGAGGTAGGGAACCAGGGACAGGCAAGGGCAGGCAAAGGCAGGCTGGCTGGCAGGCTGGTGCTAGAGGAGAGGCACACACACACAAGAGCACACAATCTCTGTCTCTTGTGATAGGTCTCGCCGGCCGACTTTTAGCTGCTCTCTACCTCGCACCATGCGTTGGAAATGACTGATATGCTCCGGGACCTGGGACTGGGACCTGGACCTGGACCGGATCTGGAAAGGGCCTTTCCAGTTTCCCCGTGTGCATGTTAATAAGGTGTGCAGCTCACCCACCGACTACGAGGCAGATCTGCCCACTCAGTCGACGAGATTTCTGCTGGGGGCGCGGCTTTTGGGGGGGACGGACCGCCAAGCTACAGGCCACCTTAGGTGCTGCGGTATGGCTACAGGGTCTTCCGGGGCCCTGAATGGCCAGGATGTCCAGCGGGAAGAGGTTGCGTCGGCTCTACCCCTAGCTCGCCATTAGCAGGCCTTGCAGGACGCTTAGTGGTGAGGGGTGGCACTGGGGGCTCGGCAGTGGCTAGGCAGTGGGTGATACCCAACCGACCTTCCACTTTCAGGATCAAGCGGGCGATATAGCGGATCTCGGCGCGTCCTTTTGCGCGTCAGGTTTCGAGGTTCGTCGGCTTCAGTGCCTAGACAAGCTTTCGGTGGACCTGGCCTCTTTCTTGCTCTGTCTCTATTTTTCTAGTGTGGCACGATTAATGGACTGTCGCGTGGCGTCTTCACTGTCGGCCGTTGTGCCGGCTGCTAGCTTTGTGTGCTTTTATTAGTCTCGTGTCTCCAGGAAGAAGAGCGAGGGAAAACTAGAACTGGATAATTCGCCAATGAAGAAAACCAGGGGCATGATGAAATAGAACTACTGGATGCTCTCTTTTTTTGGCTTTTCTTTTCATATAATTCTCTCTCTCTCTCTCTCTCTCTCTCTATATCATGCCTGCGGGGTCAGGGAATCCTTCCACCGCGGCGGAGGAGAAGAAATGAATGGGCATGGATTTGGGTTGATTGCTGGCGCCACCGCAAGCTCTTGTCAAGCTCGTCTTTTCTTCCGTGATGCGCCTCTTGGCAATTGCTCCTGCTCGTCTGCTGTCAATTTGATTAAGCACAGCAGCGGCACAGCGTGGAAAATGGCCTCGAATGCCCCCAAAAAGTAACGGGAAACGAAAGAAGAAAGGAGGGAGTCAGATCTTGGCACCGGGTCCATGGTCGGCTGAGACACTCGTAATCTACAATACATTCACAATATGCCTGCCGTGCAGCCAGTAGGTAAGGTAAGTAACTAATGTAGTCAGGATCAATGACTGGATGGTCTAACTGGTGGTAAAAGTCTCCAATCAGGACCGGGGTGGTTGGTATGTTCCTCGTCGAATCATCCAATTCTGATTTTCTTTTTCCGCAGTTTTCTTCTTGTCCCCTCTTTTTCTTTTGAATTTACCAGAGCCACGGAATGGTTATCCGTGTTCTAATCTCGTACCTGGCCTCCCTGCTAGAGAACTATCTTTTCAGAAACTGACTTGACTCGCTGGGGCGGTCCAACGGTCACAAAACTCGAGCCGGCTTCTCTGAATGACAAGAGATTCCTGTAACCCGTAGGTGGTGGTAGGTAGGTCTAGCGTCGGGAAGACACGAGATAATACTCCATAGTAGTACCAATTACTACGGTAAAACGCGATTCGGTTAAGAAAAAAGAGTCAGGATGCACGACCACATGCCAGAATGCACTCCATGCACATTCTCCATATACGATTCCGCCAGCCGCGATACGTACTACTTGCCAGGTAGTATATCCACCTACGGTTATCTGCCCACTCCTTCGCCGCTGCTACATCGTACATACTACAGATTATGTACTACTGCTGGTCCCTGGCACTCACAAGGTACTCCACCACGAACCTGGGGACTCCCCCGCCGCGCCGGCGCATGTTTTGGATCAGATCACTGCTTGCCCCAAGGTTGCTGATTGCTGATTGCTTTCTGTCTCTCAGGTCAGTCAGTTCATTCGATCGAGGCTCTCTCTTTGGTCAGTGCCTCAATCGGTGCCCGTCTCTCCTCAACCGACGGAGTTCGGTCCAGTTAGTGCGGCATCCTCCTTCAGATGCAACACAACCACATGGCTCGAGCCTCGGCGGGGCTCGGTCTCCTTCTTGTCTCTCCCATCGGGCGGACATGAGGAATCGAGATATAACAGGCCCCCATTCCGCTGGCCCACACGACGCTGCTGAATCAAGTAATCTTTGGCCGAGAAGGAAAACCGTTTCAAGCAACCAGTGCGTGCGTCGAGGCACAGCAAACATTCGGGACATCTTGATCTGCATGCTCGATATTACATTAACTACGAGTTACAGAGTACTCCTTGTTGGCACTGGGCCAGGCAAACCGTCAGTCCGTCACTTGATGATAATCGACGATTCATACAAGCAGTAGCTATGTCAATTACCACATACCTATCCAACGTACTTGTGATTTCTGTCAGTATAGAGTCAGACCGCCAAGCTCTACACGTTCTACCTAAGGTTAGTATAGTATTAAGTAGCTAAGCAAAATAGTCCGCATGTATGCGGGCAAGGCGGGTGGCTGAGGATCGAGTCGATCTAGTTGACGAGGTATATCATTCGTATGATATGTGATCGACCACCGGCCCACGCCACGCTTCTCCTCACTGCCAAATCGTTTCACAGTTCAGTAACCATGGCACTAAATTTCAAGTTCAGAGGGAACCCCGGCCGGAGATCAGGCACTGGCAGCTGTCTGCTGTGTGACAAATTGTCGAAAACTCAATTCTTCCTTCTTGCCTCTGCCATTCCCCTGGTAACCGTTTACGGGCATGTATGCACTATGTGCTGTACCAACAGGCCTGCTGAGTACTCTGACGCCTGGTCAGGAAGCAATGTCGCAAACAAGCGACAGGATCTCGTTGGTTGACGTGCTTCGCTTAGGGCAATCGTCTCTCTTAATCTCTTTACCTTTTCTTCTTCTTTGCTTCTCCCTTCTCTTCGTATGTACATACCTAGCTGGTAGCTGGTGAAGCCCACACGAATGCTCAAGATGACGCAGGGCTAGTCCCGCCTCCTGCTTTTCCCGCCGGCCACGTCAAAATCTCAAATCTGCAAGGGCTGGCTTTCGCCTAGGCAAGTAGACTGTTCTACGACATACATCGTACAGACAGAAGAGACTACTTCATGCATTGCTTAATACCTCCAAAGCTCTCGACGGTGCATATCCTACGTAGGCCGTTATTATACCATTTACCATATGGCTACTACTGTGAGGCCAACGCAAGCTGCGCTCTGATACCAGCCTGCCATTCATCCTCGCCCACCCTTTCACAAGTTCTAGAAGCACGCTGCGACAGATCAGCGTCCTGAGGAGGGGTGCCCGCTGATGGGGTGCTGATTGGTCCGAGAACGCTGTCGAGTCGTACGCTGCAACGGTCAGCTCTGCTCTGAATCAGGCAGGTGGCGGTGATGCTTTCAGTATTCACGATAGCAAACGAAACTCTTTAGCCTTGCTGTGCCCCAGAAACGCCACTGTGGGCAGGCCGAGCACAGTTTCGGCTGGCAACGAGTGAGTTGATAAGGAGTTGATTGGCCGACGAAACCCGTCCGACACTCGACGACAAGCTGAGCGAGCACATGAGCAATCGAGATGATAGTACGCAGTAGGTAGCATTAGCAGCGAGGCTGGCTGGAATAAGAGGTAGACCTTGTCCTCACCGCATCAGAGAGGCACAGCAAGAGATCCTTTTCCTTCTCCACGTTACCATGACTCTCTAACCATCTGCTCACTTTTGGTGGGGGATCGATCAATGATCTGCATACGTGCCGCCTTCCCGCCTGAGCTTCTCGAAGCACATCATGCGAAAACAAAGTTTAGTGGCATCTATCTCTCTATCTCACTGCATTCTGCAGCAGACCACCGCCGCTTCGTATAGGGCTCTCATTTCTTTCTCCCCCGCCCGTATTGACTTGCTGCTGACCTACCAGCTTACCATGCTTCCTGGCTTGTCATGCTTGCCAAGTTTCCCCCCGGAAGCCAAATATTGACCGTGATGTTCTTCTTCTGTCTCGGCGTGCTATCCGAGTCGCCACATACTTACCCCTCCCTGCCGGATACCGCCAGGCTGCGTATTATTGGTGCATAGATGTGATCCTGCGGCGCCGAGGTCATGCGGCGGACCTTTTGGACCCCATTGTCACGGTGGTGCTTACCCTATGTTCGATCGGCCACATTCTTTAATCGACTTTGCTAGTCGTGTATTGCGTTGGACATGAAGAACTTTGCGGCGTCCCACAATGTACGGGCGCGCTTCTTGACCGCAAGGGAGGCCGTACGACTCGTAGGAGGCTTCTCATATCGCCTTGACGTCAAAGGCAGAGTTCGAATCGAGGACTGCCAATGTATGGCCCCCGACTTCCGGGTGTGACTGTATTCTGCAAAAAAGAAATATCATTGATATTACCCTACTAGACATTTATAATCCAAAGCTATGGCAGCCTAGCTTACTAGTTACGAGGCAAGCATCATTTCGACGTTGGTACTATGCCTGTCACCAGGTAAGTATGTTTGCTTGTTTGCCGTATAGTGCCATCGCAACCAATGAACAGACCCGCTTTCTGAATCAAGCTTGGGATAGCTTCATCAATAGCTTTATCGAATCCTCCTCTCCGGGGTCAGGTTGGATCGGAACAGGGGCGATTGGGTGTAGTTCGTGTGGCTGTTTGTGACATGAACGGCCTGCCGGCACGGGATTCACCCAGGTCACCACCTTGCAACTACGCGAGGCTGGGATAAGCGGCGCTGAAAACGTTGCCTCTGTCGTAGATACGCTTGAGATCCTTCAGCCGCTGAGCTGTCTTATCACCATACAGGCGACAAGTATCAGCCTCCTCATTCGTCGTCCAGCTAATGTAGGTTCGTGGCAATGCGATCCCCGATTGCACGATGCGCTGCGAGATTTCGTCAACCCACGCCGATACTGCCTCATATTCGTCACTGCAAAGGTCCAAGTCAGCACGTGGTTTTCTTCCAAAAATTCAAAATCGCTTACCGAGTCTGGAGGGCCCCTTCCTCGCCTTCAACGGCTGCGCTTCCCGCAATGCAAAGGATAGTGTGCGGCTCTCGGTTGGGCATACATGAGAAGATCGCGATGGGATCTTCACAGCGTGTCGGATGGGGGTACGTGGCGGCACCGTGGCTGCGATGAATAATGACCATTGACGTCTTGCTCGGAACCGGGGTTCCAGCCAGTATCGATGACAACTCCCTGCTCAATCCGGGCACGGTAAAGGTTTGCATCTTTGCCATCATGGGCGCCGCGGTCATTGGTTCCATCGAGGTCATTAAAGCGAATGGAGATGCTGGTCTCATATTGTTAGAATATGTACAACATATCAAGTATGAAAATTGAAGAATACATGGGCAGTGGGAACCATCCCAACATGAGATGAACAAAGCCACAACTCAATAAGAATCACTTTACAATGGCAACTTGGAAATTGGACTCACTTTCTTGGACCGTGTTCAACAATACCGTACCCAGTTTCTCGCACCCTTTGAGCACTTCTCGAGCTCGTTTTAGTGAGTCATCATCATGAACTGCGTGTCGTTGTGCCCATGAAAATATAATGGCAAAAACGGCGCCCAATCCTGGCATATATCAACACGGCGAGTTATTCCAAAAGATATTCAAAGAATAGCACATCAATGTCTGCGGCAAGGTTTGGTGTCTTTCCGCATTACTTACCTGCCCCATACTACAATCACCACTGAACTCATCGGGGGATCCTGTCTCTTCCGTTACCTGCCGTAGTCCGCTCATTACCTGACCGATCTCGGAAGCTGGAAAGAGTATCATTCCGCCCAGGTAAGGCGGTCGCTCATAGACTCTGACGCGCATGCTGACAATAACACCGAAGTTCCCAGTGCCTGCTCCCCGGAGAGCCCACAAAAGACGCGGGTCAGAGTCTGTATCGACCAAGTTTCCTGTCGCGTCGACAAGGGTCGCGCCCAAGATCTGGTCGACACCAAGCCCGTAAGGTCCGGCGAGTACACCGTAGCCACCTCCCGTAGCCCAGCCGACATAGCCCACGGTGTTGCAGTATTCCGTCGGCGTGACGAGGCAGTGTTGATCGAGAAAATCGATGAGATTTCCGCCCGACACACCTCCCCCTATTGTTGCCGATTGCCGGTCGGACGAGAGACTGATGGAATCCAAGCCGCGGACATCCAGCATCAAGCCGTCTTGCATAGTCGATCGGGTAAACGCATCGTGCCCACCGGAGCGCACAACAAAGGGTATTCGTCTTGCGGTCTGTTGCCCATCTTGGCCCCGTCTCGAGCAAAAGCGGACCACCCTCTGCACGGCCGAGATAGACAGGCAGCGAGCTATCGCGAGTGGTTCTGCCTTGTTGTTCAAATTCCAGACTCTACTGATGGATGCGAAATGCGGCGATGATCTTGTGTACAGTAATATATCCTTATGCTCCCGTACCAGCGGCAGCAGTTCTGGTGCTGTCTCTTCCACCTCGCTTGTTGTCGAAGCCGGAGGATGAGCGAACCGATATTTGGGAGGGGCGTCTGGAACCATTGTATAGCTTCTGCTTATACTCGAAAGAACGACGTGTATCCAATTGCCCAGGATCGATGGGTTCCAGTGCCCTTATGAACCAGGGAATCCGGCCAGAGCTGTAACATGTCTGACCACGTAAGCAGTACTCAAACACTGATCTTTCCCATATAGTTTTGCCTAGCGGCCGTAGTTTAGACCATAATCGCACCAAGATTGACAGCATTCCCACGTAGAACTACTCTAAAAGGTCAGACAGGATGCACCAGACAAGAGTCCGTCGCGTGAGACGAGGAGAGGCCATATCCACACCATACATTAGACATGTCGTAATGGACTGCCAGTCAGCGTCGCTAAGTTAGTGTCGTAAGCTCTAACGTTCAACAAGTCTTTTCAACTTCCAACGGCGGTAGACGCCACTAGCATTCGTGAATAGTCTGACGCTTTGACTTTTATGCTTAATGAGACGTCGATCCTATGTGTATATTCAAAGAGATATACTCCGCTGGGCCGAGTCACTACGTACTTGTTCTGCTTGATCTATGCAGTCCGGTATACAACGGATTCACATCTCGACGATCCCAGTCGATGCCTTTGTGTCGGCTTGCACCTCCCCATCATTTGTAGTTCCCAATGCAAATTCAACGGTAACAGTATACCTTCAGACGCAGCACGCAGCAACACATACATCCGGATCGAACGTGCCAACAAATGTTCCAAATTACTTCACATTCAGGGTGACCTAATCTTTCAAGGTACCTATATACGACAAATATCCCAGTCTAGTTCAATCACTTTTAAAACAGGACATGATAGAGGCGCTTCCAAGCCGGCTGAGCGGCCAGTTCACGTCTGTAGGCGTTGATCTCCTCCCAGTCCACCTCACGACGACCGGTGTCGACATCCATCTGGCTGATCTTGAGCCAACCTTCGCGCTTCCAGATGTAGCCGACGATCCAGAAGAAGAGGACGACGGGAGCAGCAAGGTACGACTCAAAGAAGGCCTGGGCGTCCAGGGGCTCGACGGCAACATAGAACTGGGCAATGAGCACAAGAACGATGAGGATGAGACCGAGCCAAGAGCCGTAGACGCCTCCAATGGCCTGGAAGGGGATCTCGTCCAGAGTGTGGCCGTTGTACTTCCAGGCGGAGCGGAAGCGAATGTGGGCCACGCAGATGGAGCCCCAGGTGAACAGAGCGGCCAAACCAGACAGCGCCTGCAGCCAGGTGAAGACGACGGTACCGCTGGCGCTCAGGTTGACGTAGGCCAGGCAACCAAAGATCAGGACAGCGCTGACGGAGAACAGAGGTCTTCCGGACTTGTCAACGTAGGTGAAGATCTTGGGTGCGTATCCCTGCTGGGCCAAGGCCGTCAAGGTACGGCTGCCACCATAGACGGCCGAGACACCGATGGACAGGACGGAGACCAGAATGACGACGTTCATGAAGCTGTCAAAGCCAACCAGACCGGCATATTTGCCGACAAGGACGAAAGGAGAAGCAGCGACATCGATGTAATCGCCGGAGCCGAGCAGGTTGGGGTCGTTGTAGGGAATCAGCAAGCCGATGAACAGGAGTCCCAGGACGTAGAAGCTGGAGAGTAAAGTAAGTCAACAATATTCCGATTTCATGAGCATTTGTCTAGTTCTTACAGCGTGATTCGCCAGAAGACCTGCTTGATGGCGCCGGGCAGTGCCTTGACCGGGTTGGAGGACTCAGCAGCTGCGAGACCAACGAGTTCCGTACCACTGAAAGCAAAAGCGGCCTAGGCGATGGTGAGCTCCTTGACTTTATCTGAGAATTGAGCTGCGGAAAGAAGACTTACGGTGACGAAGACGGAGCAGAAACCAAGGAATCCGTTGTTGAAGGCACCGGGGTCGTACCAGAGCCGAGCACCGTAGTAATCACCGTAACGACCGTCGGAAGGACCACCTCCGAGGACCATGACGAATGCGAGAATGATGAAGACGACGGTGGCCGACAGCTTGATAACAGCCGACCAGAATTCTTCCTCGGCGTAACCCAGTGTACCAAACAGGTTGGTGATGAGGATCAAGACAAAGAACACGGTGATCCAGACACCGACACTAATCTTTCCCTCCGTGTCCCAGTATCCAATGGTCAAACCACAGACAGTCAATTCAAGCGGTAATACGACAGCCCCTACAGACCTTTGGGTCAGCGATCACAAACAAATTATCCACCTCGAGACGATCGCCACTTACATTGCATCACGTAATTCCAACCCATGGCAAAACCCCAGCTGGGATCGATGAAGCGGACAGCATATGTGTAGAAACCACCAGAGACCTATTGTTGGTGTGAGCGATGAGACCCGGAATGAAGGGGAGGGGTCATTTCAAATTGCGGAATGAAAACATGCCCGACAATTCTTGAAAGGCTTCAATGGGCGACTTACAGGGTACATGACAGCAAGTTCACCGAGAGCATAGACTAGAGTCGAATGTATGAGTCAATGTCGCAAGGGAGGATGAATGTGTCGAGCAAGACTCACCGACGTTGAACATCATGATACCGATAATCAAGAAGTCAATCAAGAGAGAGCCAGGTCCACCTTTGGCGAGAGCGCCGCCGGAACCGACGAAGAAACCAGCTCCAATAGAGCCTCCGATGGCAATCATGTGAAGATGCCTGGGCTTCATGGAGCGATCCAACTCGACGAGGCCTCTGCCATAGTCTCGCTTCTTGAAAGACTCGAGGTTCAGACCGTTGCGGGTGAACCAGTTGTCCGCGCGGACGGCACCATCCTGATGGCTGTGCTCTTGGGTAGGGGCTGAATAGCCGGGGAGGGCTCCGTCCTTCTCCAAGGAGGAGTTGACATGGCCAGCGTCGTGTGCCATCTTTGCTGCGGCAGAAAGCAGGTCTCGCGATGGATGATGAAGAGAGAGATCAACGGGGGAGTGAAGGAAGCAGGCTGGAGCTGACCATGCGCAGGGCGAGAGGCGGTAATATACGAGCGCGGCTTGTTGAGAGTGTGGGGACTAGTAATAAGACGAGCCGCGCAAGAGGAAGTGCCCAGCCCAGCCAAGAGAGGAAGAGAGCAGGTCGAGAATCGAGAGAGAGGACGAGTGACCGGCTCGCCGGTACCTAGCAGGTTAGCAGAGATGGTGGCAGTACATGGGCTGCTGCTGCTGCTGCTGCTTAGTCCTAACCATACCCCAATGCAGATCACCGATACCTACATACACTACTTGCCTGCCTGCCTGCCGGTCTGCCTACTACTATGTAACATGCGGTCCCTCTCTTCCAAGACTAGCCCTCGCAGGCCCGGAGGGGGGTGGGGATTGGAATCCCACGTTGGTAGGATCCTATCGGTTTTTTGCCTTTTTCGTACTCCAGATTTCCTGCCAAAAAAGATGGCTCGAGTCAAGCCACCTGTCGCGACCTATCGAAAGGGGGACCCTTTTGATTCAAAGATCCATCCTGATCTGACATTGTCCTCTATGGATATGACAGGGCATTGAGTTCTCTAGTTCTATTGGCTTAGAAGCCTCTTCTTTACAAGTCTTGTGCCGTCCGGGAGTTTTATACAAGCATAAATATGGGTACGTACCTACCCGTAGGGGCGGACTGCCTCGTAGATGGATAGACTACGTGAAAAGCTTGTGTGGTCATACATGGCTACTACTGGGCTGCCGGGCGCCAGACGACGACGACGACGACGACAGCGTGCGTGCGTCGGCGACGGCGTCACACAACTTTTCTTAGCCACGGCTCGACATGGATGAGAGGGTTTTTACGAAACGAAAGCTCCAATCTGCAAGCAAGAATCGGCTCGATTGCAACGCGACTTGGGTTCAGCTCGATGCGTTGATTAGACGATGGGGAACCCGACGTATCAGATGCCCTGGCTCTCGATCTCACAGGCTGTTGTTACCAACAGTAATTGCTTACTGTCATTCAAAAAACTTAACGTTTGACCCGAGGCCAGAAAGATCTGGCGTGTGGAGAAGGGATGCTAGTCCATCCGAGAGGACCCAGAGGAAGAGAGAGAGAGAGAGAGAGAGAGAGAGACGAAGCTAACATTAGTCGCCCAGCTGCTAGACTGTGGGGAGAGGTTTCTTGTGGTCATAACTTAAGATAACGAACCCTGGGTACTCCGTAGGAACCAATTTCGGGAGTGACTAGGGTCCCCTCGAAGTGCTGTATTCTTGGCCGCTTGGCTACCGTTTTTTCTTCGCTCTTTATTTCTCTCGTATATGACCTACCTATATCAAATATCGCGCATTGACGTGGGTTGACAATGCCGGCATTCACCAAGATGAGGTTGCGACAGCCAGGCGTGTTGACTACGGTCATGATCTGACACGGGCAGTATAGTGCTGTAGGGCTGCCTCCGTATGAGAACAGTACATACACGATACCACTACTACTGACAGAGCAGGGAGGGAGAGGGGAGCGGTGGGACACCCACCCACCCTCCTGACGTCTGGGGAGAGAGCCACAGATGGGGCGATCCGCACCCGTCGTAAAGAGCATCAATCGTGACTATCACTTGGCTGTCGGGGGGTGAGAGTGCTCGGGTCATCAGGAACGTTGCAGCAAGGAAGGATGATAACCAGGCTAAGGGTAATAAGATCTGTTACGACTGCTCGCATTGGCCAGCGTCCGTATGACCATAGGAATCCGGGAGCTTGTGGCAGCATTGGCACACGTAATAGAATCAAATAAAGAAAGCGGAGAAGATGCCATGCCATGCCTGGGCTCCGGTGCTCTGGGACTCTCTGGAGCTGGAACTGGAGGATCAATGGGGACACAACTGTGCCCGCAAATCCCAAGAACTACCACTAGTTATTACAGTAGTCGGGCATTATAACTTTCATGTACGCAGTGTAGTGTAAGTGACATGCGGCGCTGTGGCATGTGCGCCACTTGTCGCGTGCAAACTCGGCTTTCGCAAAATTCTCCCCCTGCCAGACGCAGCAACGCAGGACCTTGAAACCTTTTGGGCCCTGCACACCGAATAGGCTCGGGACCGGGCTGAAGCTAGGACGGTGCTTGTTGCTACTCTACCTACACGGAAACAGCAGAGGGTAGGAGAAAGCAGAAAGGCCAGCAGACCCGGATGTGTATCTGCTCAGTTCCCCGGTATCCGCCTTCCGGCGGCCCCCGCTTACAGGCGGCTTGAGCCTTGAAATGCCAGGCATCATTGCCCAGTGCCAGTGCAGCCATCTCTGGTCTGGTCTGGTTGGGCTGCATGGTCGGGACGTCCTGCTTGATTGCTGCTGCTGATGACTGCAACCACCACATGCATGGAAGTGCACTGGAACATTGCCCGGAATGGACAGTCGACCGACTTGGCCGTCATGGCGAATTCCTTAGCCTTCGGTCTTACTTGCTAGCCACGGAAACTACGACCAAGTCGCGCGTCGTGATTGGGAAGCTGGTGAGCTACCAAGGGAGGCACAGAAAGAAGGTCTCGGTCCAAGTGAAAGCAGGGAGCAACCATAGCAGAGCAGTTGGCTGAGCAGCTCGGTCGTCGCAAGAGGCAAAAAGCTTACCATGTCTCACTACTCATCACTATTGGAGCCCTTGAGAGAGTCGGCCCGTAAAGTCGAATCTTGGTGAGGATCTTTTGGACCGGATCTGTGTAAAAGGGTTGCGCCGAAAGATAAGAAAAGCCCCCTCGTACGGTTCGAGCAAGTACACCCTCAGCCACAGCCCGGAAGCCGCTGCGCTACCTGCAAACTGCAAACTAGAGCGGACAGGTCTACACTTGCATGATCCAAGAGCTCTGGACTCGAGCCCGAACATCACACAGCCAGACCATGGTCGACGCTACAACTGATCATATAGCCGCTACAGATGCACAGTAGTGCTCCGGCACTTCCCAAGCCAAGTTTCCACGGTCGGTTTCTCTCTACGGGCACTTGAAAGCAATGTGATCGACTTTTCCCAGCCTCCAGACACTTGGGTATCACGAAGGAACCACCAAGGCAATCTCGTTAGGAGCCGCGGGTCCTCGGAGCGGAAGAGCTGTCGTATCAGTAGTATTTCCCTCTACTGTGTAATATTTCTTCCCCCTCCCTCCGTGCACATCCGCGTGCGTACTTGACGTCGTTTTGCCCTACGTGTGGAAGAAGATCTACAGTTCCTCATCTGCACGAAATCCTGTCGGACGTAGTATACCACAGTGGCTGTCGGCGTACGAAGTAGTACCTAGCTTCAGCTTCAGCTTCAGCACCCGCCCTGACGGATCCAGGGTTGTGCGGAAAGCTCCACTGTTCGCGTGTGCTGCCGCTGCATATATACGGATACCATACTGCCAGCTAGACAATTCGTGTGTAATAATAGCAGTCGTGCATACTACTTTGTACGGAGCAGTAGATAAGTGAGATCATGGAGAGCTCCTGGCTACTCTGGTGGATCAGTACCGTGCTGTGTAGAGTACACTAGAGGCTCGTCAGCTCATCGTCCCGGTTTCTCCATACACATCCTGCTCTCCCCCGTTCTGGCCTCCCCGGTGGAGGCAGCGATTAATTTGCCATGGGCTTGTCTTGTTTCGAAAGTCCAACCGTTATCAGTTGTGGGGACTCTGGGACGTAGACGACGCGGCATGGGATGGTGCTGGGTGCGCTCGTTGCGTGGAACCTCCGAGATCCAATATGGCCGCCCGGCCCCATCGAGATACTACCACTGCACTAGATACGCCCCGGCTAGACTAGATTTCGACCTGAATATGGGGTACAGCGATGAATTAGGTAATTGTAACCTTCTTTCACGATACCCTTGATCAACTTGCGCACGAATGTGGACTCTCGTCACGTCAGCTGTGCTGCTAGGCGGCTGGTTAGGCAATGGGCCAGTCACTTCGTCCATCTACTATTACTATTACTGTCGATACTACCTGGTGTAGCCATGCCGGCCATGTAGCTATGCGGCATCGATTTGTCAAGGACACTGCACCCGAGGCATTCGCGACCTCGCCGGCTGCTGCGTGGCGCAAGAGATGCGTCGACTCCGGAATGCCTTGCCTATCCCTCGAGCCAGGTGAAGGCCGCCAGAATGTGAGGGAGCGGCCCCAGGATCCTCCAAGCAGCATCGTTCCGGTCTTCGATGGGCGAGCCACCCGCAGAGTGCGCCGCTGCTTGCTCGCTCAGCCATCTCCTCCATTCGACATCACCTTCGAGCCATTCCTCGGGCGCCGCGGTAGGGACAGGACGTCTCATTTCCCGGCTGCCAACCCAGAAATTGACCTGCATCAGCCGCTCCTTCTTGGCCTGGGTTTCTCGTCCAAGAGATGAGAGTCAGAAGGTTTGAGAGATTCGAAAACAAGAGACTCGAAGCCAGACGGACATACCTGGATCATTGAATCAGCATACTCCCGGCAGGCAGCCATGAGGGCTTTCTGGCTCCGGAGCTTTCGACTGGACGGTTTTTGGTTTGTCTGCAACCTCTGATCGATGTCCTCCAGTATCCATCGGATGAGCTCGAGCTCCTTCTTGGACGACTCGATATCTTGCTCCAGGGCCGCCGCGGTCGCGAGAAGCCAGTCGAGGGGCTGCCCCGGCCCGCGCTTCCCGTCCTCTTCTTCTGAGACACTTGGCTCACTCTCGCTCAGTGGCTTCCCGTAGGAGAACTTTGCTTTCTGCGCGTCCTGCGCTTTGCCGAACGAGAGCCTGTTGGGCTCGGCAGTCTGTCTCTTGGTCAGGACGCGCCGGCCGAGCTTTGATGTCCCTGTCCGGTCCGCAACGTAGGTCTCTATCCTGTTATGCGCCGGTGATTGCGTTTTGGCAGTGTCCATTATCAAGGTGGAGCATTTCAGATTATGCTCTGGGACTGTCTGAGCAGATGAGTTGTGGTTACCCTGCGCGATATCATGATTGAAACAAGTGACACATGTCAGACTGGTGGTGGGCATGGGGTTTCCTCACAAAGAACTGCTGCTGTCAAAGCCTTTGTGACAAAGGGGCTTGGCCGGCCAAAAGTTTACGGTAAGAGACAAAGACCGCCATCTGTGTTGCAACATGCGCGTGTTTTGCCTGCTTGGTAACAACCAAAGTCTGGGACGGAGTCGTCTGTCATATAATGTAATTTATTCTTCCAAGGCCATAAATAGATGCGCCTACAGCATGCAGTTTCACGCTTGCTTTCACTACTCGCAGCGTGCGACGCTCTACATCAATTATAACTAGGAGTCTCGTGGTGTCATCCATCACTCCCAAACTCATCACCTATCGTTTCCCCCGGTACAATTATACTCGAAATGTGTTGGAGATTCATCTATGCTCACCGATGTATGGTCTGCGGAGTATCGTGGCCACCGGAATCTCCGCCTGTACGATTTCCCTGTCGGTCAGTCGAGCAAGCCACTGGAGGATTGGAGCCCAGGATTGGCTGTCATATTAGAGATCATGAGGGCGAAGTCATTGTCCATGGCTGTGCGGAATGCGACACGATGGGTGACGCCAGGGGGCTCTCGTACTGGGTCCGGGATCTGGAGAGCATCGAAGCCAAGCAGCAGACATTGATGGAATACGCACAGGGGAGGATCGAGACCGACAGTGACCCGCCACCGCTGCGATGCTCGGCCAATGCGGCAATCACGGCCAGGAGGCACATGCGACAATCATATCTCCAGAGAAAGCCACAGGTTGTCAAGGCATAAGCACGGTTCTCTTGGGCATGGCGCAATCGACACCGTTCTAGATATGAACAAACTCAGCTGCCTCGATCTTCCCGTCACGCTATATATATCAGACTGCTTTAAATAAATGCAAGCGAATCTTTGCGGCTCTCGGGTACCACGACCCAATCCGAGCCGTCTTCGTGCTGTTCCTCCAGAAAGTCGCCTTGCATTGCGCTTTGATTGACTTGATCGTGGGCTCCGTCGTCTGCTCCTGGCTCTGGGTACTTCTTGATGTGCTCCAAAGCCCAAACGAGTTCTTTGCTCAGCACCGGTGGGATTCTTCCGTCACCCTGGAGGGTGCCGAGCCCAGCGATCTGGAAAAGACCATTGAGCCACTCCTGTGTCTCTCCTTCATCCCAATTTATACCATGAAACGGTCGCCGTTCTCTTTTCGTCTCTTCATACCTCTCAAGCTCCCATTTTCTCTGCTGCTCTATGGAAGGTAACGGGGCAGCATTTCGATTGGAGAACAGTCTCGCTAGAGCGATGCCCTGGTACTCCCAGCTCCTGAAACTCAGCACCCGAGGAATCCCTACGATGGCC
Organism: Pestalotiopsis sp. JCM 9685; assembly: GCA_001599175.1. Taxonomy (NCBI): domain Eukaryota; kingdom Fungi; phylum Ascomycota; class Sordariomycetes; order Amphisphaeriales; family Sporocadaceae; genus Pestalotiopsis; species Pestalotiopsis sp. JCM 9685. The sequence goes on from BCGF01000004.1 coordinate 340,928, forward strand.
AGGGTCTTGAAGTCCTGGAAGAAGGTGTGCCAATATGTGTTGACTAACTTGTTGGCTTCATAATCCCACAATGGCCGGCCGTTGGCTTTGCTGTTCCAAAAGGGAAACGACGCCCTGTAGCCAGTACAGTATATGATCTTGTCAACGTCATCCAGGAATGTTCCATCCTCAAAGATGATTCGACCGTCAAGCTGGTACTCGGAAATGATGGGCTTCCAGGCAATACCCAATGGAGGGTCCTTTCCGTCCCATCTGGATTTTGATCTCCTTGATTGATACACTGGGAGCCGTGCAGCCTTGAGAAGTTCAGAGGTTATGTCATGGCCAGAGGCCGAGTTGCCAATGACCAGCACCTTTTCATCAGCGTAGACAGCCGGCGAGCGATAGTACTTGGAGTGGACTACTCGCTCGGGATACTTGTCGATGAAGTCTTCCAGTCCTTTTACGTGAGGGACCTTGTCCTAGTTAGCACAATTGAGGAAACACGTGGGTCGGATGAGAAGAGATGGACATACATAAGGAACCGAGTAGTGTCCGTTGGCTAAAATGACGGCATCGAATGTCTCCTCCCACCATGTATCGACATGCCTAGCAGGGTCATATTTCCTCAGTGTCAACTTCCACTTTTCTGGCTCATGGTTTGACGTGGAAGTCAGCCTGGATACATCCTCTACTGTCGTGTTTAGAACGAGATACTTGTCGACGCCGTGCGTCGAGAAATAATTCTCAATGTATTGGCGCGGAACATAGTGTGGTGCAAAGGGCCCGTAGGCAAACTTGGCATCAGAAAAGCTCATGGCGATATCAGGTACATTGGTACTGGGGACCAGTCAGTAGGTGGTAACAGAGTGTCTAGTGTGGCAGCGGATGAAGTCTCACGTTAATGAATCATATACCGGCGTCTTTGAGTATCTTTCCTGCTCGGCCGGAGGCAGCACAGCTGGGAGCTGGCCAGGGATTGCCAGCGGCGGATCTATCACTGTCGGAAGAGCGCCGGGACGAACCTTCAGAGGAGGTTGAGGGTCTGCATCATGAATCCTTTTCCCCTGGTTAGCAAGACCTGATTTCATACTTCTCAGAGATCGAGACATCTCACCAGGTCCCGCCGGCCTTTTCCCTCCGCTCAAAGACGGATATCTTGTCAAAGTAGTTCTCAGACTTCAAGGCCGCAGCGGTGACGGCACCTAGAGCTTCTTGGTCAACGGAATCTGGGCACGGAAGGCATGGTCATAAATTACTCACCGGCCGCGCCGCCGCCTACAATCGCGACGGATCTGACTTTCCACTCATGCGCCATTGTTTCATATTCTTATGCTTCAGCTTACTCCACACAATGACAAGAACTCAAATAAAGATGAAATACAATGAAGAATCATGGAATCACTCAAACACGAACTCGAGACCCATATCCACGGCTGACGGCGGGGAAGGCCGGCGGACAAAGTCGCAATATCAGAACACTATTTCACCATCGCGGGCACGTGATTATACTGTGGCGCCCTGCATTATCTGCAAATTCGGACTGCAGATGACACGATAATTGTGCAATCGATAATGTACGGCTCAAATCCTTCTATGGAGTTTGCCAGATAGGACACACATGAGTCACTACCCGGTACCTGTCATGGGTGGTATTCCTATCTACTATCAAATGCAACAGCAAACCATGCCCTGGCCGGATGCTGGAATTCCCCAGGCAGCGATCCTGGAGATGCGGCATGACCTTTCAATCCTCGGAGGCGCAAGCTTATGCTTTACTTGTCCTGCATGCCCCTCTCCTTTTACATGTCTGCTCTGCAACCTAAAGAACATACCTAAACCCGCTCGTCCTGCCACCGACGGCTGCATACCCTGACCCCGACTCCATTGTCTCCCACTCGGCGTTTTCTCGGGCAGCGAGGTTCTTGTTATCTCTCTTCAACCAGAGACGAATGCCAAAAGCCATGAGGGCAACCTGGTACGCCTGTTAGAGGTGGAAGCAGGCCGCTGCGGGCGTAGGCGCAGCACTCACCAAAAGGGCCACCGCAGCCGTAGCGCTGCCGCCAGCGAGATATCTTGGCCCGTCCGAGGCAGGATACACTATATGGGAAGAGTCCCGGGTCAGAAAACATGTTCATGATATGATCGTGGGGTTCGCCTGGAGGAGCGTCGACTGCTGGTGGCGGCATCGTTTCGGGATCTGCTTACTGTACGATCCATAGATGTTTGCGCAGTTGCCAATCATGTTGGCGATGGAGATGCAGGCCGATCTCTTGACCAATGGCCGCGGGAAGCTGTTGGACACCCATGCGACGATGATCTGGTAGGCAGACACTGCGCCCATGGGCATGAGAAACATGGCGAAAAAGCGTGCCGCTGTGAGCAGGCATCGGAGGGTCAGTAGACGACCAGGTATCGTGCAAGAGCAGCCAAGACCAAGGTGACTCACCAGTATTGAGCGACGAGACGACAACGATGTTTCCAATGACGGATATCATCATCAGGCATATGATGTGTATGCTACGATCGTGATACTTGCCCGAGGTGTAGGTCACCACGAGGGAAACCAGGAACGTCCCTATCCAGACCGGGGCGGTGATCAACAGCGTCTCGATGTTTCCGTACCCAAGAGTCTTGACAATGGTTGGGAAAAAGTACTGGAAAGACTGCGATAGTAGACTCGTGTGCTGGAGAAGGGTGAAGAGGTACAGCCGGGGGTCCCTGAAAGCCATCTTGACGCCATCCTTGATGGATGCCGCATCGCCCTCGTCGCTCTCTCCAATGTCGTCGACCAGTCGCCATTGCGCGTAGGCTTTCTCCTCGTCGGACAGCCATGTGGTCGTTGCGGGATAGTCGGGCAAGACAAAGGCCGCCGTGATGGCCACGCCCATGGTGATGACGCCCTCTATGATGAAGAGCCATCTCCTGTCTCAAGTGGTCAGTCACCGTCAAAAAGTCTGATCCGCCTTGGCACGCGCGAGTCCTTTCTTACCATCCGGAAATGCCATGAGCTCCATTCAGGTTACCCAACACGCCGGCTCCGAGAAGGCCACCGAAAGCATTCGCGAGCGAAGAGCCCGCGTAGAACCAGGCGATGCGGTACGCCAGCTCGGCACGGGTGTACCACGAGGACATGAGGAATATGGCGCCCGGGAAGAAGGGTGCCTCGGCGAACCCGAGAAAGAAGCGGCACGCGATGAGAGCACCGAACGAATGAGTCGCGGCTTGCGACGCCGATATCATTCCCCTTTTTGTTCATCGTCCAAGTCAGTCTTGGGAGCCTCGCCACCCGGAAGTGGCCCACGATCGAACTTACCAGATGGTCATGACGGATCCAAGGTACAGAGATGGCCGAACGCGCGTGATGATTAGGTTCGATGGCAGTTGCATCAACAGGTAGCCGACAAAAAGAATGCTGGTCGCCAGATTGAAGTCGGTGCCAGTCATACCTGCAAAGTGTCAGCATGGCTTCTACGCGTAGATCGCCGTAGTTGAAGGACAGACCTAATTCAGCCTCCAATGTGCCAAGTCGTGCTTGTGATAAATTGCTAGACGACCGTGGTTTAGAACACGCCAGCATATATAATTTTATTTCGTCCTGGGATCGACCTACTTTCGATCCAAAAAGTTCAACAGGTACCTGAAATCCTTGACCGTCAGCGCTCTGCAGTTTTGGGATTGTGCTTCCGCTATCTAGCACTCCCGGCTCCAGCCACTTACATGAGGATGAGAAAGGGAAGAAGGTGGTAATCCACCTTGCGCAGGAGCCTCTTTGTCATGTCGTGGTGATACTCGGGTGCCGAGCTGGCAAACTGCCTCTGCAGGGCCGCGGCAGTGCCGTCAGCGACACTCGTCTTGTGTTCGAGGCCATGCGCCTCGGCCTTGTCGAGGCCCGTGGCATCGTGAGCAGACATCTTGAATACACTCAAGGTCTGTCCGGCACTGTAGATGGACTCGTATGGAAGGCAGAACAGGCAAATGGTATATCAGTGGCAGTGAGGTTCCCAACAAGTGAACTTCTACGAGATAGGTAAACAAATATAGGTCAGTATCATGCGTGTCTGTCTGGGCAGGGCAGAAGATGTGGCCAATCCGGGCTGATGCAAAGACGAGAAAGAGAAAGCCTGGCAGGCCTGCCTGTCGATCTACCACGAGATCTATCTAACCTTGGTAACAGCCCAACTCTGCCGTAGCAGCACTGAGCAGTAGTTCGACTTGTCGTCTCACTCCACGACCCAGACTACCCACGTTAGCCAGCGCATTAGTCGCGGGGAGGCGCGTCGATCCCTCGGGTCCGGGGAAGAGGGACGCGAGGCGGGGATGAGGGGAGACAAAACGTGGGGGAAGCGGAGGTTCATGATAAATACGTAGTACCTAGTGCGGGCACTTTTTTGCTTTCTCCTCTCCCTCTCCTCATTTTAATGGGCCCGACTGCGTCTGATACACTGGGTCTCTGTCGCCCAGTGACGCTTCATGAGGCAAGTGAGTGAGCAGTAGTAAGAGGCTGCCGGCCATGTCATTCGATTGACATGTCTGCTGGCCTGATGCTGCCTGCAGAACAGAATGGGGAGCGTTCGTGGAAGGGCAAGGCCGCCGTTTTACTCGCCAGAAAGTCAGCCCGAGTCGACGAGTCCGCTTGCTATAGCCCAAAGTATAACCCATCAGCGTAGGGCGCACCTTGCACGCCAGTAACGCTCGTGCAGGAATCGGCTGGACTGCTCGTGGGGGAGGGGGGCCGAGCAATCCTCCCGGAAATGGGCAAAATAGGCGACACGAACCAACTGCCGTCCGTGTACGCACCCAGGTGGCCAGCCCATCGAGCTGTGTTCCTGACCACCATATATACGACACAGGGTGCATCGCACTTCTTCCATGGTGGACTCGGACCACGCGTGGGGAAAGGGAGAATGTCACTATTATATCATAATCTATCATTTCCAAGGAGGGAAAACTAATATGTATCTTGAAGGAATAAAATCTGGCTTGTGGGTATCTACTATGATACAATATATGAGACATTGCAGTTTCGTCAATTGGCGTAGCCTTTTCCTTTCCAGGCTTTTTGGACAAGAGGACTTTCTAACAAGAAAAGAAAGAACGTTGGGGAAAAAATATAAACGAAGAAATACCCCTCCTCGAGGGTTCAAAATGGGCGGCAGAGCGCCTCCGATCCTAAGCGCCGGTCGATGATAGCTTCATCTTTCCAAACAACATGGAAGAACGCTTCTTGACCTCGAAAGGTTTCGCCACCGCCCTCCTCCTGTGTTGCGGAGTCACCATTTCCGGCACTTCGTCATAGTGCTCTTCGTCGCTCTGGCTACTGCCTGTAGTCATGGATTCCATCGAGCTACCGGCGCTGCCGCCTCTGGTCTTCCTGCCGGGCGAGGGGTTGGGGCCGGGCGAGGTTGGCCCGCCAGCGACGGTCAGGCGCCGCCGGACTGTGTGTACAAAGCTTTGGCTTCGTTTGAGCTGCGGGACCTGCTGTCTCGCAATGATCATCTCGTACTGCTTCATCATGGTCGGGTTCTCGAGTATGTCCTCGAGCGTAAATGTCGCATGTGCCAGGCCGGGGAGGTTCAAGCGTGGCATGCTGTCCGTAAAGTAACGAGCCAGTTCTGCCGCTGGCACAAGAGACGATGTGAACTGGTAGAAAGGAACCGCGCGGAGGTCGTCTGCCACGCCTAGAGTCCCAAGAATGGAATTCCAGCCCGAGGTGATGATGACATGTACCGCGCTCGCCTTGTCCGGCGAGACGGAGATGACTGGAGCCGCAAACTGCACATCGCGCCTCATCACTGGCAGCGGAATTCTCGAGGTGCTGCCGTTGTCGTGGAGGCCCCTGAGTGAGATGGGCTCCATGATGAAGGCCGACGTGAGGAGCGAGATGGTCGAGCAGAGCATGGAGAGGACCTCTTGCACGAAGAAGGGATGTATCTTCTTCTCCGAAAAGGTGAGCGAGATGTTCACGTGTGTCGAGCCCGACGTGCTGGAACTGACGAATATGTCCGTGTTCTGGTGGTTGCTCTCGATGCGGCCCAGCCTACAAGCCGCACTGCCAATGTTGAAGCTGTTGATTCCATCACGATCGATCTGGTTGTCATGTTCAACCACGGTCGAGAACTTCTTCCAGGTAGGCCATTTGGTGCATTTCTTCACGATTTCCGACCACTGCATATTTTCATGCTCGGGGCTCGTGCTCGTGATGTGTTGGTTCTAGTCAAGTTAATTCTGTGCATCCTACACGCGGGCGCAGTAAAAAGCTGCTTACCTGAACGTTTCTCAGAAACTCCAGAGGCGATGTGGGAACGGATGGAATGGTCGTCCGAACTGGGATTATATTGCCTTGTTGACGATTAGCTAGGAGCACAGAGCTATCTTTTCAGACTTGGGGAATCAACTCACCAAGGGGCCCAACGGCGTCGCTCAGACCAGGGAACGTGCCTGATCTCGATTCACCAAATACCACGTCTTCGGAGCCGGAGAGGTTCGAGAGTACGATTGACCAGGCACCCTTGAGGATGGTCTCGAAGGGTATGCCCAGGTTGTTCAGAGATCCCGTCGGAATCACCTGTTGCACCGTCTTGGAGTCGGCCTTGGACGTTGGAACGTCGGGGCCCGACTTTGTGATCACTTCGGTCATGGACGACCCATCCAAAAGTGCCTTCCAATAGTCTACAGCGCCTCCGAGGGAACAACGCTGTGTCGCTCTGACGACGTCGCAGAATCCAGGCCTGGGAGTGGGCAGATCGCCCTGCTCATAGAACCTGGAAAGGTCTGACACAAGAGTGGGCAGCGTCTGGTCGTTGTATTGTGCGCGCGAGAGCCTCATGACCAGGACAGATTGCTTCAGAGCATCGATGTACCAGAACTTGGTTGCCGGCTGTCGAAAGTCGACCGGCATCATTTGATCCCTCTTTATCACCTTGGCGGCCAGGCCGCTGAGTCTCCAGCCGTTGGACTGGTAACGCTGGAACTCGGGATGGTAGGTTCGGATGACCGTCTGGAATAGCTGGCGGTTGTGGGAGACAAAGGCCGTCCGGAGGATTGGATGGGCCATGGTCAGAAGGTAACACGCATTCTCAAGCTTACCCCAGTCGAGCGGCCCATTGACATTGACCAGGAAGTAGTTGACATTGCCAGGGCGGCTGCTGAGCATGCCCTCCAAAAACATGGTCTGAGTTGCCGAGGCCTCGGCAATGTCTTCGATGCTGTCGCGGTCACCAATCTGCGGGACGATGGCATCATCCACAAACGCGTTGGAGGGACTTGGCTGCATATACCTGCTCTGCTCGGCATGGTAAATGGGAGAGTCGGGCATGGAAACACCTCGGCAGAGTTCTGCCAACGACATGTCTCGGACCACATCCAGGATCGAGATGGACACGTCTTGCTTTCTGCATTCCACCACAAGATCGTGGGCAAGGTCGAGATCACCACCTAGGCTCATGAAACCGTCTGTTGGACGGACGGGGCTGGCATGTAGGCCTAGCACCTCTTGCCAGAGACTTCGCATCCTTTGCTCCGTTGCGGTCAGGGGCAGGAGCTCCAGCCCGGCGGCGTTCACCTCCTGTGGGTTGGGCACCTGGGCCAAACCCAGGAGCTGCGTCTTCGAGAGTCCCCTGATCATCTTTTGGAGCTCCCTGTGGCTAACCTCATACAAAGGTGTCATGGGAAGCTGGCGAACCGGCACAAATGTGTCTGGGAGGGCGCCCCTGAGCGAAAGTCCTGCCATCTGCTTGGCCAGGTAGAGACGCTCTTTGGTCTGCGGTTGAAGCCTTGACAGATCCTCCCCGTGGAAGAGTTCATCGTCGAGCTCGATGAAAGCCGCGATTATTGGGGCAGAGTCGCTGTCGGTGTAGTTGAAGGCAATCTTGGTGACTGCGACATCGATACTGCGGCCAAGACATCGTCGCAACTTGCGTTCAATATCAGCTGTGTGCATCGTGCCGTCGCCTAGATCAACTTTTTCTGATTGGACTGAAACAAGTTCAAGCTGGCCGTGCTCGACGTAGCGAGCGTAGTGGCCAGTCTTTAGCAAGCGCCCCGAGCGACTGGAGCGTCCGCCGCCACCGGCACCAGCCTTCTTCTTGTTCAACTGTATAGGTCCAGCGTCCAGATCTCGACCAATGGCAAGCGTAGGAGCAGCGATGACGAGCTCTCCCACAGCACCGATGGGCATTAATTTGTTGCTGTCCGAGGGGTTCACGACCCAGAAATTACCACAGTAGGGGCTGCCAATCCCACGAACGGCAAAGGCGTCGCGCACTTCTGAAGCTGAAAGGCCCAGAACGCAGGCTTCAGGCGAGCCATAGGCTAGGATGATCTTGGCCCTGCCGGCCCATTGGCTGTAAACGTCGTCGTCGAGCTGGTGCGTGCGAAAGCAGACGATTGCCATGTCCGGCATACTCTCGGGGGTGAGTCTACGGGACAGTGTCGGAGTTAGGTAGGTCCAGTTCACGTTCATCCTCTGGGCGATCGTGGAAAAGTCAGTCGCCTTGACGGACTTGCCGATGCATACACAGGCACCATTAGTCAAGGTTGTGAATATCTCGGCCAGGGCCACGTCGCTACTGTAGGACGAGTAGTGCATGACTCGACTCGACGGGTTGATCCTCAGAGCCGGTCCCTGTCCAACACATGCCGTTGCCAGGGCCGAGTGGCTGTAGGTGATGCCTTTGCGCGTCTGTACCACATCCGAGTTGAACAGAATGCAGGCAACGTCGTCTTCGTCGGTTCGTGCCGAGGTGACCAGTGTGGGCTCTTCAGGCAAGGACGCAATGGTTTCTTCGCCAATAAAGACGAGTTCACAGTTGACGTCTTTCAAGTGCTTTCTGACACTCTCCGAGGCGAGTGCGATCTTTGCGCCGACGCTCTTGATGACCCAAGAGAATATGGATGGCAGCGCTGTATCAACAGGGACAATGCAGGCCCCGATGTTCAGGACGGCCAGCATGGCTGGCACAACCCAGCGGCTCTTGTCCATGATGATGGGCACGGGTGTCTGGTGCTTGACCCCGGCCTGGCTCAGTGCTCCGGCCAATATCATGGACATCTTGTCGAGCTCGGCATAAGAGAACCCACCATCCCAGGCAGAGACGGCTTGGATATCGGGGTGTTCGATGGCGTTCTTGGCAATCAGCTCGTGGACGTGTTCTTTCGAGGGCGCTATTTTTGGTTGGCCGTTCCACGCCAGGATCTGCTGGTGATCATGCTCGCTGAAAAGGTCGACCTCCTTGACCTGCCCACCGGTGACTTCCAGGATGGCGGAGATTGCTCGCCCGAAAGCGTGGCCAACATGAAATGCTTGCTCTGATGTGAGGATTCGGTGTCCCAGGTCAATAACTACAGTGCCATTCTTGAACACGACATCGATGTTGATGTCGTACTCGGAAGCCTGCATGTTTCGGACATGGCGGAACTTGACGCCGACAGCAGGCTCCTCGGCAATGTACTCGTAGCCGAATGACAGGCAAGTGTTGAACAGGCGGCGACCTTTGGTCTCGAGCGCATGGTGGACACTGTTGACCGATACATGCTGGTGATGGAGCGCCTCCTGGTGGATCTCGGCCGAGTCGAGGAGTAGCTGTGCCAGAAACTGCGACGAGTGGACGTCAAGACGACAGATCATCTCCGTTGAAAAACAGCCGACAGCATCTGAGAGATTGTCCACGGGGATATCGCGGCCAGACGTGCGGTAGGCGAAGCACGCCGAGTCGGAGCCGACGTATGCTCGAAGAACGAGAGCCCACGCGACCCTCAAGACAGCGGCGACATCTAGCTTGTATTTTTCAGCAAATGCTTCAAGGTCCTCATGTGCGACCCCCAAGTCGACAAAGCTGTGTTCGTAAGCTCTTGTATCAAGCGACTTGGATATTAGGCTGGGGAAATGGCATGGCTGCACGCCGTGGAGGAGCTCCCGCCAGAATTCGATGCTGACCGGCGTGGTTTTCAGACACTGCAGATACTCTGGATAATGCACATCCGTCGTGTTGGGTAGGGCATGGCCAAAATATACTTCCTGGAGCTCGCTAAACAATATAGTAATACTAGAGGCCTTGGGATTTACCACGTTAGTACAGACTCCCGATCTATTAGACAGCTGCCACTTACATCGCACAAGGCTTGGCTGACTTCCAGCATGAGCAGCGTCTTGCCTGGTGCCTGACAAACGACCAAACGGTGCCAGGGTGTTCCTTTCATGAGGTTGATGGGTGCAAGCTTCTCCATCGAGTACAATGCCGTGTCCGGTCGGTCGTTCTCGATGAAGAGCATATTGGGAGAATGCCGTCGCAGGACGATTTGGTCGAAAAGGCCAAGCCGGGATACGCTCTCCATGAAGACTGTCCGGAGCGCGGGGTGCTTCTGCACAACCTGCTGCCACGCTGCACAGAGAAGACCGATATCAACAAATTTCCCATGAGTATTGAGTTCATACACGGTTTGAGAACGTGAGCTGCCCGGATTGAGAGGCTCGCTAATCAGCAGATCCTGTTGGTTTGCCGTGACCGGATACATGTTCTCGATATTTGCAATATCGATTCCAAGGTTGGGCAGAATGTCTCTGTTGAGTCTGGTGAGGTCGTCGTAGGTCATGTCCATCAAAGGGATGTCGGACATGGAGAGCTCGGGGGCCTGAGACTGCAGTCGCTGGATGGTCTCGCGCACCAGTGTCTCATAACTACGCACCCAGGCCTTGATCAGATCCTCGTGCCGAGACCACTTGTTGTACAGCAGCTTGAATCTGGCCTCGCCATGGTCGATAGCCGCAGATACCTCGAACAGCGAGATCCGTCCCACATTTGGCCCGATATCTGACGTGCTAGATGTCAACGGACCAGGGACGGGGATCTGCTCCAAGAGGTGTTTCTGACTGTCGAGGCTCTCCATGGATCCAGCATACGTGAAGATAATCTCCGCGGGGCAGTAGGATGCTGCGAAAGAGTCGGCTGATTCGGCACTGAGCATATTGGACGCAAAAAAAGGTACGCCTCGACCTTCCATGGAACGACGTGCATCTTTGACGCGTGCCAGAACATCGGATATCTCATCTGTCGGGGCAACCTGGAGCCCAATCGGGCACAGGGCTGTGAACCACCCGACAGTCTCGGACAGGTCGATTTCGCTATCGAGGACGGCCCGTTCGTGTTCTTGGTTCCATATCGAAGGAGTAGGCCTGTCGCGGAATGTCTGCGAGAAGGAAAGAAGCAGAGCGGCCATGAACAGATCTGACGAGTCGGTTCGGAGTGCGCGATTGCTGGCATCCAATGCCGATGTGACTTCGGGCTCCAGGGTGAAAGCAAGCGTTGCGGTGTTGCCGTATTTATTGCTTAGGTCATTGACTCCCCAATAGTCGAGGTCCGCGGCACTGGCTGTGAATGGGAGCTTGGTCGCCAGCTCCATGCCTTCTACCAGGCGGCGCTGGTGAGCAGTCCACTCTGGGAAGGTGATGCGACGGCCCGAAACCAGGCTCCCGTTCATCATCAGCTCCTGGAGATCATCAATCATCACTCTCCAAGACTTGAGATCTGTGACAAGGTGATGGGCGACCAGGTACAACAGCTGGTGGCCGTCATGGGTGTGGAAATGATGGGCTGCAAAGACGGGTCCATTCTCAATGTCGATGCCTATCTGTGCTTGCTGGATAATGGTCCCAACTTCGGTGTTCGTCCCGACTGTGTGGTGGCCAAAATGATACGAGGATGGTATCTCAGTGAGGGTGTACTGAGACCACGATCCGAGCTTTGTCCGAAACCGGGTCCTAAGCATCGAGTGGTGGCCCACGACGGCCTCGACCGCGGCCCGCACGTCTTCCACCGCCATCGGCCGCCTGAAGCGGAGCAATATGCTTTGATTGAAACGGTACGAGTTCTTCTTGTCGGCTCGCAGTGGCGCTCGCTGGCCCATGGCGGTGTGGAAGTACAAACGTTGCATCGGGGACAGATCAAACCCTTGGGTAGCATCCTCGCTCGTCTTGTCAGTGAAGATCTCGCTTGGTGTCGCCATGGCTGCCAGCTGCACGAGAGGCATATCTTGGAGGATATCTTCGACCTTGAATGAGAGACCCTGAGACTTGCACCGCACTACCAATTGCATCGCTGTCGTTTGGTCTCCCCCTAGACTCGAAAATGACAGGTTCATGCCAATTTGTTCCGCGTCCAGGTTCAAAACCTTGCCTACGGCCTTCTGCAGCCTCTTCTCGTTGTCGCTTTCGGGGGGGCCAGAGCGGTCTTGCGAGTCGATGGACATGATCTTGTGGTACAAGTCTTCGTTTGCATTTTGGATCCACGTTTGCAGCTTTCGTCGCTGGATCTTCCCGTTCTCATCCAGGGGCATCTGCTCCAAGACGATCCAGACCTTTGGAACAACATTGGGAGACACCTTTGCCTCGACTGCCTTCCGTATTGAAGGCAGGGGGATGGTGTAGTAAGCATTGAGCAGCTTGATCTCGTCCGTATTCGGCCCTTCGACCACACAACTGGAGAGGGTCAGGAAAGCTGTGACTTGGCCTTCGAACAGACCAGCCTTTGGCTTCAGCACGGAAGCCTTTGCGACTTCTCCATTGAGCGAGAGGCATTGCTCGACTTGGTTGTGGTAGCGCTTGGAGGACTTGGGTTTCAGGTGCGCCCTGGGTACGATGGGCGTCTGAGCTTCGGAACTCGATGCCGAGCGACGGCGCTGGGCGGCGGCGGCGGCGACAACAGCGGCAGCGGACCTGGTCCCGGGGCTAACCGTGGCCAACGGCGAGCTTAGCTGGAGGGGGCTTACTAGGCCAGTAAGCGGCAAGTCGGCAGTTCTGCTGGTTAGCGGCGACGGGCTGAACGGCGTGATGTGAGTCTCTAACTCGGCTATAGTCCTGGAGCTCAGTATATCCTTGGTCTGGACGGACAGGCCTGCCTTCAGGCACTTTGCCCGCAGAGCGATCGCAGCCCGCTTATCTCCGCCGAGGTCCACGAAGGACTCGTCTCGTGGTATCGTGCCACTTTCGATCCCTAGAGTCTCGGCAACGGCAATGCTCAAGCGCCTCTCTATCGAAGTCTCCTGTGCCGGCGTGGACCACGTGAAATCGGGCTGTGGCGGGTAGAAGGAGCTCGGCCTTCGAGGTTCTGGTTCCGGCCTAGATATAATAGCACGTGTCTCGGGGATCTCACTCAGAGACACTCCGAGGGCCTCCGCTACCGCCTCGGCGGCCGAGGCGATGACTTCCTCCGGTATGTCTTGGCTTGGTGGACGTATGGCAGTATCGATATGGGGCAGGGGTTTTCGTCTCGAGCCAGAATTCACCACATCGGAGTCGAACAACCCCAGCGAGGTGTCGATCGGCGGCAACACCAGATATGTCGACGACATGTTTCTAGGAAGGAGTTAGAGAAATTGGCCATGTGACAAGTCAGAGCGGTGCTCCAAATACATACCTGTGTTGCACGCAAAGGGTGTGCGTCTCTGGATAATTAGGTTTCCTCGGCGGCGACTGAAATGGTAGTATATAGGCAGCAAGCTATGAGTCTCGTTGCAGACGAGGCTAGCACGGCATGGTTGGCGACTGTCGAGCACGTATGATAGTTGGCAGTTGTCCCAGGTCGCGATACCCTCTGGATTGCAAGCTGGGGAGGAGAGTAGGGAATAGTACTACAAGCACAGAGGGAGCAAGTGGGAAGAAGTGGCAGAAATCAAACAGGGCATAAGATGTAAGCGAGCAGAAGCAGCAGCATCACGATTATTAGGCTGGGTCTGACAGACGGGCGGATGGGCCAGGTGGGATTTTGGTGTTCATGTACGTAGGTATCTATTATGCATGTAGGATCAGCCTACTATGGCCCATTGACATCACACCAACTTAGACATGGGCTGAACGGCTCCCATTGGGCGCAGCAAGCAAGCAAGCAAGCACAGGTCGACAGGCTGACGGAGAATGTGGGCTCGGTGGTGGGAGGGTGTCTCGACTTCTCGACCGAACCCAAGTGAGGACTACTCAGCAGACGGGATGGTTTAGTACGACGGGAAGACGGCGGCGGCGGGGGCCCCCCTCCCATGTCCAAGATATCCTTCACAGATGGTGGGTAGAGAGAGAGATACTTGGAGGGTACTCGAGGGAGCCTGGGATGTCTGCAAGTAAATGGTTGTTGGCCGATCATAGTAAGCACCCAGCTCTGTATTTACGGGGACGAGGTAGTCGAGAGGGGGGCAAGTACCACTCCGGGTACTGCTGCGCTTGCGGCTTTGCCCAGGGCCGTCGAGAATCAATTGGCGACTGGACCTATTCGTGGAGGGGCTCCACAACCAAGGCTACATGAAGCTGCATTTTACCAGCTGCCCGGGGAAGTATAACTGGGAAACTGGAATGCTAGGTATGCTAGCTGAGCGCCGGCCCTGGCCTTTGCCGTTGCGGATCAGTGGTCTGGGGGGTGGGAGGGCACTTTACACATTCAATTCCTGCCCAAGTTGCAGCCGCCATAACCAGCAGAGTGGGATGGGATGCGATGGAGGGCGGGGATTGGAGCTCGCCCTCCATCGACTCCAGAGTTTCTGCAGAGATGAGAGACGCCGGCCAGCCGACACACACTACATACAGGTCGCGGAAAGATGAAGAAACAAGAGACGGAGACGGGTTTCGGCAATCTGAGCCTGGGGCTCCAAGACCGACCCGACTGCAAAAGGGCTGGTCGAGGACTGAGGTCATGGTGGCTTCGGACGCCGAATATCTCTTGCACTAAGGTACACTGATGAGAGAGAGAGAGCGAGAAGACCAGGTTAGAAGTCGTAGAGGGTGGGCCTGGTCCCGGGGAGTGCCAAGGTAACGAACGCGCAGACTGGACGCACCCGGATTCGATGGATTCAAGTTGGGGATCCTAAAGTTAGAAACAATCTAGGCCGAGTCGGGCTAGAACAGCGGCAGTGCGAACATTGGATGGGGCCGCTGTGAATTGATGTGCAACCGTAACAGTATGTAGATGAAATGGTACATGCTGAGTAGATGCACCAATTTGATCCCATCATAACGTCCCTGCGTACCTAGTTGTATATCTTGAGGATGCATAATGAAAAATGAAATAATTTAGCATAATGCAGAGCCTATTATCCAGACACGTAAATATATTCTCATCATCCGATTGCTTTTGGCCAAGACAAGAGGTGCGAAAACTCGGTTGTTGTAGCAGTAACTGTGTAGGTAGGTAGGTAGTTCTCCGTTGCGGTACCGAGATTGATTTGACGCAGGTCGCAGTCCGGGCTGGATACCAGATCAATGGATCCCCAGCGCAAATCTGTCGGCTGTCTTGACCCCGCTAACAGCACGTACCCACCCTAAGATAGGTACCTGGTCCTGTTGCGACGATTTGAGAAGGAACAAGAGAAAAAGAAAAAAAGTAGATCGGACCCGATGCCAAAGCTTGAGAGACTTTTGACATCCCCAACTACTAGCGCTTAGTACTCTATTCTACAACACTCACATCACCAGTAGTAAACATCCAGACTGCCTTGGCGTGGGCGTGTTGCTGTGAGCAGCTGAGTAGATACTCTCTGTATTGGCCGGATTGCACTCCAATCTGTGTACCAACGCATCCATACATCTGTTCCAGTTTCCCACCGAGCAGCAACAGCAACCAACTTGACAGTTGCAGCCCCCTCGACATGCTTGAGGGTTATTCGAAAGCGTACTCCGTTTCCAGGTGGGCGTATGGAGAAGGTAACAGATG
Organism: Pestalotiopsis sp. JCM 9685; assembly: GCA_001599175.1. Classification (NCBI taxonomy): domain Eukaryota; kingdom Fungi; phylum Ascomycota; class Sordariomycetes; order Amphisphaeriales; family Sporocadaceae; genus Pestalotiopsis; species Pestalotiopsis sp. JCM 9685. The sequence goes on from BCGF01000004.1 coordinate 356,599, forward strand.
TAGAAAGGCACGTCGCGGGCAACAATTTCACAACCGTCCGGTCCTGGAGGATCGACAACCTAGTACTTTCTTGAGATCCTGCTGCTGCACTACTACATACATTACAGCCAAGTGATGGATCCAACCTGACCTGGCCTCTCCTCCTACTGTGTAGATACCTCTACCTTGTCTCATTCCAAGAGACAGCAGAAAGGTTGGAAAACCCGCTCAGCCGTGATCTGCTGCAGCTCTTTCTCTTTCCTCTTGGTATCCCTGATTGGACTTCCTTGTCATCTTGAAAGATGTAGAGGAATGGTGAACAAAACTCCCACGTTGGTTGCAGCTTAACCACGACTCGCGAGCAAACATGATTTGACCTACACTCCATTCCGAACACTTTCATCAGGTATATACCTAGGTAACTGTCACAGCTGAGAAATGAGAGGCTTGTTCCACCTCGAACTCACCTCGAGTGCTTGCGACCATTGAAATCCCACGACTATACCAACATCCCTGTGCTGCAAGGACCCTACAGTCTTTGTCGCCACGCTCCGGCGTTCCGCCCGCGGATTGCTGCTGGGAAATGCATCCGTGGCGACGAGCAAATACATGGGCCGAGTCCTAAAAGAGCCGGCCACATCTCGGTAGATTCTGGTCCATACCTACCCAGCCAGTCGTCGCCAGCAGTCCTCTGAAGTGGTGCCATTTTGCTTCGGTTACTGTGCAGTCCTATATGGCTGCCATACCCGGGTAGGAATAGGTAAAGTAAGCAAAAGTCTATAGTGAGAGGCGGATGACAACTGGGATATCTTGGACCAGACGGCAATGACAGGGCTTCTCGCCATGAGATCGGCCCTCTGCAGGAGCGAACCTTGCCGGAAAACGTGGCCACCGATCCCAGGATAACGGATATAGTAAACCTTCGGGCCGTCGCGGTGAGTTGACCCGGACGAGATATCTCGGTAGGTTAGATTGGTCATCACGTATGAGCACCGTTTGCGGCTACAGAGGATACTCGAGGTCTAGCACCCACGTACCTAGGTACGTGTAGGTAGTTAACCTAGGTATTTGGAAGAGTCTCTGTCTTCTCGGTTGATTCAAGCTACCTATCACTTATGCCCATGCTCGTATCCTCCTCGTGATTTCTTGTTGAATAGGGTTTTTCCCCTTGCTTCTATCCAAACCTGGCCGTATTAAGCCGAAGATGCGCAACGAGCCACTTGATGAATTTCGGCCCGCGACCGAGTTCGGTCTTGACCATAGCCAGGCAATGTTAAATACTGCCAACTAGAACACGGGGGTATGCTATTAATGCAAGTGAACATCGTATGACATCTTGTTGCAATTGTGCTGTGCCCTGAGTCCTCGGTCTATACGGAGACGTCGGGGTTCATGAACAAAGAATCGCGCGGCCTCGGTCATAAAATGTTTGTGATTTCAAAGTTGGCGCATGTCACATTACTAGATGGGTATCCTAGTCGTGCAGGGTATATGTTCCTATTCGAGTAATGGGCCGTTGATCGATCGATGCGCCTCGCTTCTGCCGCGTTACCATTGGTCGCCCAGTTTCCATCCTGCGGGTAGATGGCGAAGGCCCTGGAACCATCGAGGGCACCATGTCGTTGCGTGGGGAACATTTGATTCTCGCGAGTTCATTGTCTCTTGTTGGTCGTCGACACAGATGGTCGTGCTTTGGCTTGCTGGAACACAACACTATGTCGCAAGAGTGTATATACGGACATGAACGACGGGCTGGGATGCATTACATGATATCCAACCAGACTAAATTTACCAAGACGGATGGTCTCGGTCGAGTATGATCATCGTCATGAGAAATTGACCACGCGGGTTCGGCCTCTTACAATTACATGGTAATTTGTTACAATTTCGAAGTCGCCGGATTGTGGTGCACAGCCAACGGGAATGTGCTGATAGCAGGGTATACTACGCAGCTCAAGTGCAGGTTCGAGCGTCAAGTTGGTATCTAGTAAAACAGTGAAGAAGAAGAGATATACACGAAGAAGCCAGCTCTCGTCGTCCATGGCTGCGGGTATCAACGGCAACAGTGCACTTGATAGCTCTCTGATTCGGCATACCAAACGCACCAGCTCCCGTTACATGTCCATGAACTATTACAACATAATTTTCAACGCCGAGCGGCGCAGCTGCCAGCGCTCCGGGTTCAGTTTGGTCCCCGTTAATGTCAACAACCCCAGACAGTATTCCGCAGCCACTGCCCGAGCAGAGCCATCACCTGTTTCGTCTTCTCGCTGGCGTCTTCCGCGGTCGACTCGTCGCCGAGTAAGGGCTCGGGGGTCCGGAGATCGAAGCCGTGTAGAACGTCGGGCACGAGCAGCCATTTGATACTGCTCCTCTCGCCGCTCGGTTGCAGAGTCACACGCTCAAATGCAAATCTTTCGTCTTCCAGTTCCAATGCCTGTCTGTCGCCTGATCTGGGCCTGCCCACGGGTTCGTTCATGCTGGGAATTTGCCGTTCTGCAAGTCGGCACGCCATGCGCCAAGAATCGTGTGCCAGAGTGTCGAGCTCGGCCGCAACGAGGCAAACGTGAGGCGGCAGCGCGTTGGCGGGAGCGTAAAACGGAGCGTATAAGGGGTCGGTCATGTCTGTCCCCTCGGGGGTATAACTCCACTGGATTGGCGACAGAGCACTGTTCAGGCTGTCCGCCGTCCCAGACCGCGCGGCACTGAGCTCCTCCTTGTAAGGTCGTGTTTTGGCCTTGGCCGATGCAGCGATTCCGAGCTCTAGCAGCCCACAGCTGCTGAACGCGGCCTGGAAGCCGACATGTTGCCTGATACTTTGCAACTGTACCACGGCAAAGGCAAGCGTGGCACCAGAGAAGGATCCTCCTATGGCTGTACGCATGCGGTCGATGGGCAGTGTCGGGTCACTCATCACCGCAAGTATCACCGCCTCCAGATCATATATCGCTGCTGGGTACGGCGCGTCGGGTGTCTTGGAGTGGTTCAGCCCTATGACCATGAATCCATGCATGTCTGCCATGAGCCGATTCCAGCGATCGTCGTCAGTTGCGCTGCCCGTGGAGAAGCCGCCGCCGTGAACTGTGAATATGATGGGCAAGATGGCCCCCGAGGACGGATCATATGTACTGGGCAGGAAGATGCTTTGCCACCGTTAGCAGGTGCGTGTCTACTCGAACCACCAATGGCCTCCCAGGAACGTGATGGCTTACCGCACGGGCAGATGGGACCGGATCTCATACTGCTTGACGAATGTCGGACGGCTGATCGGTGGCCATGTCGCCCGGTATAGCTCTCCTATCGTGATCATGATTGGGCGTCTGTGGATTATACGTCGTGGTGTCTGGTGCCATTGCCTCAAATGCGTTGCGCTCCTGCAGCATATCCGACGGTGAACTGGCCGTGGTATATAAATGCCGGACCGAGTTGTGATATATCAACGAACGACTCCGGAGTAGTGACCCCCAGCGAATGGATGCAAACTTCCGTTTCGGATCAGGTCGAGTGGCTATTCTGAGAGTCTCCATCACGAAGTCAGAAAGTGACGTTATTCCCAAAATGCATAGTACCCGCGCCCACGGCCCGGGGCAACACGGCCTTTGACATTCTGTCGTGGGTCTGCAGAAAAAGGGATAGAGACGAGTATGGGAATCCGTATTCATCGACATCTCGTGTCGTAGTCAAGCCCCGGGCCGTTCTCTACGTATGTAAGCCAATGCGGAAGGTTGCCGCAGGGTATACGGTGGAGAGGGCGACACTGATTGGCTCCTCGTGCTAGCCTGTCAGCTGAGCCTCGTATTGTGGTTTCAAGCCCGCGGCGCCGCCCCAGCCTGGCGATCGGGCCATGGTCTGTCTACCTAGGGACGGACGGTAACCGGAGAATTATTCCAGGGTTCCAAGGCTCTATCACGATGTCGTGGAGAGAATCGTCATTGCCGTCATGAGAGCCCGGGCGCGAGCCAGCGGGACGTCGCGAGGGGGGGAGGTTTGTTTCCCCCACCCGGAAGTCCAAACCACGACGGCTGTCAACACATCACGGATAGCTGGATGTAATTTTAGACGTCCTGGTCCTCCTTTGGGACTGTCACTTGCATCCGAACTAATTCATGGGATGAATTCAACCCTTCTGAAGCGCCCATGATGTAATATAGTCCTGGTTCGGCCTCGGTGCGCCTCTGCTGCTGTGTTTACCACTCGAGCACATGTGACATTTGCAGATGCTCGTTTTGCATATCCGTAACACTTTCAAGAGACCCCATTCTGTCTCGGTCATCGTAAAAGATCGAATCATGGTCTGCTGTTTTGTCAAAGGTTGCTCGACTCCACGGCGCAGGGCAGCGGTCCACCATCTATCATCGTGGGTTCTTCGTGGAGAAGAGCTGTCGCGATTTCCGATAACTTTTTTCCTTCTTCTTCTCAAATCCATCTTCCCATCGCTATTCCCGGCGCGAAGTCGTTCGTGAACGGCTGCAGATCTTTCACAAATCTCTCGGCTTTCCGTTTCTGTTCAGTGCTGGCATCGGGCTTTTGGTAGCCATCGTGCTCAGCCTCTTTGGCTTGGACTCAACGTTGCTCCATCTGTGCAGATCGCAAAGGAAGCGGCTCACCCCGTGATCGGGGACGGCAAGTATGATTTCCACGAGGACGAAAATCTCACTGGCATATACAGATGTATCTGGTCGAGGATAGTATGGTCCTGTATGAAATGGGAAGAGAGCGACCTCATTCGATGGTCGACTGCTAGGCGAGCAAATGAAACAGCGGCCAGCTAAGCGAACTGGCCAGAATCACACACAAGACCGAATCTCATAGCAGTCTTCTCTTAACAGAACACCATTGCAATTACCACATGAAGGGCTGAATGTTAGCTTCCGTGTCAAGCCTGTCAAAAGCCCACCTGCCTCCCTACACATCATTAGGTAGGTAGGTTTCCTACTTCGTACCTTGCATACTACATGCTTTACGCCTGAGCTACCCGAGCACCCACTTTACTTTTAGCGGCAAGCGAGCCCCCGTTTCTTCCCCCCTCTCATGATGGGCCAGGGACGAGAATTCTGTCTGTCAAGGACCCAGCAATATACAGACTGAGACAGACAGAGGAGGAGTCTGTAGTGCTATAACCACTTGACTAGTTTGTTTGGAGGCTCCCCCAGTTGTCGGCCTTGTGGTTCCTGGATATCCCTGTCCAACACATGATATACAATAGGACACTGCTGGGGCAGGCTCCTCTGATCGGCGCAGATCCACCGAAACGTTTGCTTGGGAGGCAGCCGGCGGAGAATGCAGTGTGGTCAAAGACCTTTACCATCTACTCCGTACGATCATTCCATGACCATGATGAGAGACTGATGAGTGTCAGGAAACCAAGCCGCAATCGCGACAAGGTGAGCCATGTTCTGCAAAGTTATCGGGCTTCCGAGCTGTGGGTTATTACGAAAATAGAATGTAACGATCCCAACTGCCCAGCTCGTATTCCCCACGGGCACGCTAATAAGGTACTAGGTTAGCCGGCGGCACAAACCGTACCAACAACAACGACACATCCAGGGAGTCGAGAGCCCATACCTAGATGGATGGTAGGTAGTATTATGGAAGGGCTTTCCCAGATATGGCTTACTAATTTCCTGAGCAAGATACAGCCAATTACAATGGCTCAACTAGTGATGAAACAAGTTTAGAACTTGCGGCTGAGCATATGGCTCCTCCTTTTCCCAGATGTGACTAACATAGGTGGGCCGGTCATAATTACCCGCGTTACATAGCCATCCCGTTCATGATTATCCTTTTAATAAAAATTTTCCCTTTTTGTTTTACTAAAAGCGTAATGGGGTCTGTCTCTGGCTGGCAGTCCGGATTGACGATCCAAACGTTTAGTTTGTTTGTACTTGCGTTGTGTTTCAGATCGGCGTTGTAGTCTATCTACTTATTTATTTATTTTTCAAAAGGACATTCGGCCTGCCGGGTCATACGTTGCTATAATCGAGTGGCAGTAAACGCAGTCTGTCATATTCGAAAAGATATTCCTCTTCTTCTGCGAGTCGAATCGAAACAGCAGGGTTGTCTGCCTCGCAGGCTTTGCGAATTGTCTCTACCTATTAGCTGAATCAGCACATCCCATCCGAAGCTGGGTGATGAACAGCTTCGGAAGGCAAGGCATACTCGAGGTTGGGGTTGCTGTTTGAGAGGCTTATACATACCCCGAAAGAGGACATGATGGCATCTTTACTGCACCCTGGCAATGTGCTGGCATGGGAGGAACGCACTCGGTTGGCTCAATTTCCTCAGGACCATAGCCATCAAATGAGCTTTTTCAAGGGAACAAATGTTCACAGGCAGAGCATGCTATTCTTGACATACATTCGGTACGGGACGGCTCTCTTTCGAACGGGATCCTGCTCCCGTAAAGCCGTTCTATGTCACGGAACGAACAAATTCGACTACTACCAAACAGCATGGAGACAGACTGAGGATTGGTGACTAGAAGCAGTCACTTGGTCCGCACGTCAGTATGCTCTCGAGGCTGCGTAACTGTTGCACTATACTACTTGACACATTATTGACAGTCGACGTAAACAGATACCTCTGCACATTTAGATCATCCATGGAAAGTCGAAGAAAGAGATGGGCGACAACCAGGATTAGCAGGAGCTCATGAACTTGGCTGCAACAGCCGGATAGGTTTGACACGCATGGTATATACAATGCACGATTCTGCGCAGATACCACGGTAAGGGCGTCGATCAAGTATAGCCATAGTGGTTTTGCCTCTAAGAAGCACATGCTCGGCATTTCCTGTACATGGAGACGACTGGGTCGTCAAATACGACCGCGGGAGTTAGTAAAGGGGGAATGTAAAGGGGGAATACCTCGAAATCACCATCCCAGAGCAGTATGATGTCAAGGCTGCAAATCTATGGTTTGGGATCAAGCATCTGCTCGGAGAGACGACTTATGACTGATATCTGTAGGTGACTACGCAAATCGTGTAATCACGATTTAGCAGGAATACGTGGGAGACTGTGCAGGCATACAATCAGCGGCCATATTCGCAAGTGAGGAACTGTCGAAGTGACATATGCTTTCCCTTTCGCATCGAGAGCAAGACAGCAGCAAAGTACCCAGAGCAAGCTGGAAGATTCAAGATGGTGGCTTTCGTTGGTATCGGTAGGGAGTCGGAGTCCACGACGAGAATAAAAGCCAGAGTCATAAACGAGCCTACCTATATATATATATATATATATACCCAGGTATATAGTCGTACCGACTATACTTCGTATACCTAAGTGTGGTTTCAGAGACCCCGGCCAAGACCAGCCGTTACGAACCAGAGCTGCCCTTGTCATCGACCGGCTACGCACCCGCCACGATACGATGCGCTGAGCTTCTGGACTTCCAATGCTTGACTGACATGGAAACGAACGGATCATGGGCACCTGAAGAGTGGATCCCGGAAAGTGTCAGCACGTGGCTGCTTTGCCTCTCGGCGCGCTCCTGAGGGGCTAAAGTAACAGAGCAAAGGGCAAGGTACACAAGTCGGATGTCTCCATTGTGGCCCCAACGCCTTGGAGTTGCCCATGCTCGCTGTGTTTCTGCCCCTTTCCTGCCCTGTCCTCGGTAGGGGAAGAAGAAAAAGAAGCGGGTTCCTCCCCTCTAAAATAGATGTCGGGGAATCTCGTTGGCACTCGATAATAAAGTCTCCGAGACCATCAGGATGATAAGCAGCAGATCTGCCCTACAACATTGCGCTATGGAAATCTATGGAAATCGCTGTACTCCGCATCTACCTACATTAACACACACCACCCACTGCGGCGCACTCTTTATCAAGCCTCTCAAGCCCCCGTGCACTTACTTCTGGCTCGTTATTACATGCTACATACCTACCTCAGGCACCTGTCGTCTGGGTTGACCTGCCGACGGGAACTAAGTAGAGCTTGTTCAATACAGAACCTTTGTATTATGAATCCCATCGAATCGTAATCCGTACGTCGGATCTACAGGTCCCGCGACGGATTGCACTCAAGCGCCCGGCGTCGTCTGGCCAGGTAAAAAAGCAAATTAGAAGAAGAAAACTACCTACGTACCTAGGTAGGGAAGAGGCTGAGCGGACCAATAGCACTCGAGCCTAGGTTAGCTGGGCTTTGCTCCTCGCTACAGATTGCATGACTATGGGGAGAAGAATGAATATCTACGGGTTTGGATGTCTGCAATCCCGTCGCTCGATCAATCAATCAATCGGCTTCCGTTGAAACAGACCAGGTTGACTTGGGCCTGATTCGGATCCCAGCCAAGCATTTCCGGGCATTTTACCAAGTAGTGAATTCAGTGTCACTGCTGGGGAAAAGTCCCGAGTCCAACTTGATCTGGTTTCTGACTTTGTTTCTTCTCCCCCCTTCCACCTCCGAGAGCCCTAACAATAGGGACCAGATCGGATTGATTACAGCAGCAGCAGCAGCAGCAATTGACCAGCTGGAGCAACCCTTGATGCCTACATACATTACGGACACCCAACTTTCGACGTCAGCTCACACGACAGTTCTTCCTACTCGGTTCCTCCTTTCTCCGAATCTTTGTCAACCTACCTAGATGTTGTTATTGTTGTGACTTGTGTCAATATACATTATCTAGCTCCATTGTAATTTCTTTCCATCTTCGGCGTTTATTCTTCTAGATAACAGCCCATTTGGGGAAGAATAATCAAGATACCTAACCCCATCTCTAGCGCGGCAGATAGGCGACCCCATCCAACAACAACCGCGATTGACCACCACTACCTACCAGCACCACCACCAGAGGGAGCCATTCCAATCAACATTGATCATTTCCCCTGCCAGGTGCTCTGTTCATACGGCGATTTACTTGTCCGTTCATTGGCCTGTCAAGCCCGTCTGTCTCTGGTGGCCATCACCATCACACTTGTGGGTACGTTGCTGCCCATTACCACCAAGCCCGAGCCTCGATCACCACGTTTGGCCACGGGAGAATTCCCACCTGTCAATCGCAGCGCCCGCCCATCCATTCATTCTCCGCAGCAGCAAGCAGCTCAGATCCTCTCGCTCTGGGGCCTGCCTGCCTGCCTACCACATGTCCCTGCTGCTTGCCTCACAATCTAGACCACACTAAAAACCTAGGTACTGCGGACCCTGACTGACTAAACCAACCAGCCCCCCCACCTGCGACCAAACGGCCGCCGACGATAGCTGTGTGTGTGTGTGTGTCTGTGTGTGCTTGCTCTCAACATTGCACTCCATCACACCTTCAATCACTTCAATTCCCAACCCTGGCCTGATGCACCCTTTCCCTCAGGCCTTGTGAGCGGCCCAGAGTCATCGACGACGCGACATCTCCTGCCCCGTCCGACGTTCGGCACCTGCCGCTGAACCCGTGCGCGCCCATCAACTCCCCCCAGCCTGGATTGACCGAAGGATCAGGCGCCGACAGCTTTTTTCCCTTCCTCTTCCTCTTCTCTGCATGCTGGATTTGCAAGACCTCGCCCTATACAGACCTCGCATGTCCGGTCCACCGCGCTCTGAACACAGGCGCAGAACAGAACACCATTCAACATGTTCTGGAGATTCGGCGGTTACGCCAACATCTCGACCATTGACACCATCCTCGAGAAGCCAGACTTCTCCCTAGAGGACCTCCTCGACGAGAGCGATTTGATACAGGAGCTCAAGCAGCACAACACAAAGCTCATCGAATACCTGCGCGAGGACAAGGTTCTACAGAAACTGCTCGAGTATGTTGTCGCCCCCAGGCTCGAACCCGTCGAGAATCCCGACGAGGAGAAGGAGGACGAAGACAAGAAGAAGGGCAAACTAGTTCTTCCCTTCGGCCGGCCCCGTGCCTCCTCGGGCGCCACCACTGATGGCGAGCACGATGAGGACGAGGGCGAGAAGAAGCGCAATCGCTATGCCTACGTTGCCGCCGAGGTGCTGTCTTCGGACAACTGGAGCATCTACGAGGCACTCATGGAAGGCACATCGCTGCTTCGCGACTTTTGGAACTTCCTCAAGCTGCCTGCCCCCCTCGACCCTCTGCAGGCCAGCTACTTTACCAAGGTGAACGAGTCCTTGTTCGACAAGAAGACGGAGGAGATGCTCGATCTCCTCAAGTCGCTGGACAGCGCCATCCCCGACATGCTCCGCCACGTCGACTGTCCCATGATCATGGACCTGCTGCTCAAAATCATCAGTCTCGAAAGAACTGACTCGGGACAAGGTATCGTCGAGGTATGTCGTTGATTGCAACGCACAGATTGCGTGAACCCGCCTACCTCCATCTCGGGGCTGACTGACTGAATCATGATGTAGTGGCTGTATACTAAGGATGTGATGCCAACTCTGCTGTCCTTCCTCGGGCCCGAACACAGCTGGGCGACTCAGACCTCGGCCGGCGATTTCATGAAGGCAATCATCACCGTCTCGGCGAATGCCTCTCAGAATGAGCAAGCCTGTATCGGACCCAATGAGCTCACCCGCCAGCTCGTTTCCAAGCCATGTGTGGAGCAACTCATCACGTACATGCTTGGTGGTGGCAACCCCTTGACAGTGGGCGTGGGCATCATCATTGAGGTCATACGAAAGAACAACTCCGATTATGATCCGGATGTCGGTCCCGATAACAACGCGGCCCCATCCTCTCGTGATCCGATTTACCTGGGCACGCTCCTCCGTCGGTTTGCCGACCGAGTGCCTGATTTCATGAACCTGATCATGAACACGAGCGCCCAGAGACAGCGCATCGCCTCCACCTTTGACGATGACATCGAGCCTTTGGGTTTCGATCGCTTCAAGACATGTGAACTGATGGCGGAATTGTTGCACTGCAGCAATATGGCCCTGCTCAATGAAGTCGGATCCGAGCAAGTGATTGCACTTCGTGACCAGGAGAGACGGAGACTGCGAGCTGAGGGAAAGCTCATCCCTGCCCGTACCGAAGAGGCGCAGTCATCGGCCGAGGACTTGACCATGCGCGGGCGCCACTCGTCACCAGACGACAATCGACGTCTTGAGGTTACTAATGCTTCCGACGACGACGGTTTCGAGGAGGTGACACCCTCTGGCGAAATGACAGAGGATACCTCTCACGAGTTTGTCAAGGCCGAGGACGAGATGCCACCAGGACCCATCTCTTCTTTCCTGGACAAGGATGACGATGATGACTTTGTCGACGAGCCACTGAGCTCACCCAGATTACATGTACAGGACGCCAAGGTCAATCACTTGCCAGACATTGAGAATCCCGACATGGTCGTTGCCCCGCTCTCCCCAAAGAAGCTTGCTGCTGAGCCTGTCCTCTCCCAGGACGGCCAGGCTGAGGGCGGCGAAACAGAGGAGAAGCTTGCTACAACAGCACCAGAGTCCCCGGCCACTGGACAAGAAGTGGATGCACCTGCTGCCAAGGACGAAGGTTCGGATAACGTTGCAGAGCCCGGGTCAACAGAAGGCCAGTCGGCCGGCGACAAGCTGCAGGCAGAGCTGGAGTCGACCATTTCGGACTTTGCAGCAAGCACCAAGACAGAGGACTCGACTGAAGCCCCTGGAGACAACCTCGACCCGACGGCTCATCCAGTCAGTGACGTAAAACCAGGATCCATCGAGTTGGAAGCAACGCCGGCTACAGACAAGGGCGATGGGTCCAACACTGTCGGACACGGGGCAGATCAGTCAACGCAACAAGGCTCCAGCGGTGAACCGGCCGATCCGGTCGTCGGAGACTATCTCAAGATGCAATTTGTCGAACACAAGGTTGTCCCGACGATATTGGTGAGTTCAATTCAGTTCCTACCCGCCTTTTGGCACTTTCCCCATGCTAATCTGATCTCATCCTCCGCGACCTGCAGTCGTTCTTCTTCAAGTATCCTTGGAACAATTTCCTCCACAACGTAGTCTACGACATTGTGCAGCAAGTCTTCAACGGCCCCATTGATCGCGGCTTCAACCCGACACTGGCCATCTCGCTCTTCGAGGCAGCCGACATTACGAACGCCATCATCAATGGGCAGAACCGCAGCGAGGAGTCGCAGGCCAAGAGCAAGACTCGCATGGGCTACATGGGCCATTTGACTCTCATTGCCGAGGAAGTAGTCAAGTTCACGGAGCGCAACCCTCCGGAGCTCCTATCGGAGCTGGTGCTGGACCGGGTCATGAGCCAAGACTGGATCAACTATGTCGAAGGCGCCTTGGCCGAGACGCGCGAGAGAGATAATGCCATTCTCGGCGGCGTCAGGCCCGAGGTCGCCATGAGCAACCGTGCAGCCATGGCTGGAAACAACCTCGGCATGGCTCTGGGCCAGATTGGCCTCGGCAGTAATCAGGGCTCCAATGCCCTCTCTGACGCGGGCCTCAATGGCGGAGGCGATGAAAACGGGAGTGCGAGCAGCTATGGCGGGGCTTTTGCGATTGGCGGCGGCGGCGGCATGGCCGGATCGGGATCCGACTTTGATCGCAACTCCAGCGACGAGGACGAAGATTCCGAAGAGAATGAAGAGGACGCAGTACATGAGGTAAGTCTCTATTAGTCACCAGTCCATCGTCCCAACCTTTCGCGGGTACGTGCCCCTCCCTTACTGTATGTGCTGGCGAGCAAAATTGACTGCTGGGCTTTGCGGCACTGTTGCGTCTTGCCGCCTTCGAGACGCGTGTACTGGGAGCCCACGATCTGACAGGCAGAGTAGTTCCGCTCATACACGGGCTCGTTGAATGATCAATCGTCGCTGGATCCACCTTCCATCCCGCCTCCGCCTCCGCCGCCGCCGCCGTTGAACGTGCCGCCTTCCCGCGCGCGTCTGCAACTGGCAGCGCGCCTGGCCATGCACCAGAAGAACAACGCGGGCGCTGCGGCTCAGTCTGCACAGATCGAGGGCGGCGACGATGAGGACGAAGACGATGATCTGCAGCTGACCAGAGAGCCCGACAGCATTCTGCGGAATCCATTTGAAGACGATGCCGAGGGCGTGGACGATGACGACAGCGACGATGGTCTTGGAGGTGGAGAGAATTCGAGCTGGAACTCGCAGCACGGTCGCGGCAGCTGGTGGCGGAGTGCTCTCTCCCGAAACCGGCAAGAAAAGTTTGGCGATGGCCGCGACGACTCGGACTCTGACAACGATGAGCACAACGATGAGGAGGACGAAGAATTTGGCGACTTTGCCATGCCCGAGGAGGAGGCCAGCAATGAAAAGAGCAACGTCATTGTGAAGCCACTGCCCGTGCACCCTCCCAACCAGAACCAGAAGAGTTCGGCTTTTACGAGTCTATGGCCGTTTAGCAGTCAAGGTTTCGGCGCCAAGGACAAGGAGAAGGAGGCGTCAAAGGAGGAGGGGGCTGAGAAGACAGAGCACGAGGACATGACGAATGACGATGGGGGCAAGATCAAGAGCACTCATGAGGCCAAGGCACGATCGAGTATCGAGGACCCCGACGAAGAGGAAGTGGTTGTCTAGGTGCCTGACCATGACGGAATGAATCCCCGGCGGCGGGATACGCGAGAGAGCGAGCCAGAGGTACCTCGAGCCTCGCCGCCATTTGACTTGTTTGCACGAAAGATGCCAGGCATGAAGATAGAGATAGCGCTGCTGAGCACGAAAAGGGACGGAGGAAATACCGCGTCCAGAAGGACGACGTTAGTTTTTTTGTATGGCTGGCGCGAGCGGAAGTCGAGGTACCGCATGGGTTACGTGTATAATATATGTGTTTCTAGGATTTCTAGGATTGCCGCCCTCCAAAGACGGCTGTATCGCGTGTATAGTACTCGAAATGAAATTCTCGGGATGGGGTTCTCACAAGGACTTGAACATGTTCTCTGCTTGTTTCTTCCAGGTATAATGACTAATAAATTATTCAGGTATCTAATCTTGCAAGTTGCAACCCCCCAGCCGCCGACCTACTAGAAGGACAACAAGATGGGGCATTATCCCGGGGAGCCACTTTTGATCGCGTAGTATTGCCGTGAGAGAGTCGCGACAATGGAGTCCGGCTGTGTGCCCGGTCCCGAAGTTGTTCGTCGTCATGCCGCCGTCCTCCGATACCGGTGCGTTTTGCGTGTCGGAGGATCCGAGTCAGTCTTTCCGAGTTAGTCATTCTGCCCATTGGGTGAGCTGGCTGTCGGTACGGAGTACGTGATCAGTGATGCGCGGGTTGCCTACCTGCTGCCTGCCTATATAATGCTCAGAATACAACCACAAACAACACCAACAGCATCAAGAGCCGGCGGCAGCATCATAAACTCAGCAGCGTACAAGAATTGACCAGACGACTGGCCATCTCAGGGAGCTGGGTCAACATCTACAACGGCGCTGTCACAATGTCCAACAGTGTACCCTTGGGAGAGGTGCTCGCTGATGCCGGACCAGCCAAACAGCCCGAGCACTTGTCGATAGACGGACACTATACGAGGCTCGAGCCAATCTCCACGTCCCATGTATCAGCCCTCTACCAATGCCTCTGTCGGGAATCTCCGGTGGAAACGTGGGCCTACATGGCTGCCGGTCCTTTCGCGAGCGAGGAAGCCTTTGCCGCACACATTCACAGCATCGCGACGTCCAAGGACCCCCTCTTCTTCACCGTCGTGCCCAAGGTTGACCTGCCCGGGATAGCCGCCGGCAGCCCTGTGGGCTATCTGAGCCTCATGCGAATAGATGTCAAGAACCGTGGGGTCGAGATAGGCAACGTCACCTTCTCGGCGGCTCTGCAACGCACCACGGTGGCGACGGAGGCCCTCTTCCTGGCCATGAGGCACTGCTTGGAGGACCTTGGAAACCGGCGGCTCGAGTGGAAGTGCGACAGCCTAAACGCGAAGAGCCGGCGCGCCGCGCAGCGGTACGGGTTCGTTTTTGAGGGCATATTCAGGAAGCACTTCATTGTCAAAGGCCGCACAAGGGACACGGCCTGGTTCTCCATCGTGGACGATGAATGGCCGGTGATCAAGAGTGCACTGGAGTCATGGCTAGCCGCTGGGAATTTCGACGACAACGGCCAACAGATACAAGGCCTGGTAGAGATTAGGAAAGAGTTGCCTTCGAAGTCGTCGTGATGTTGCAAAGGGGGCAACTCTCTCGGTGGAAAGATGTGACGGAACAGTTGGTGACGGCCCTCCCAGAATGAACCAGTATCGGTGATTTCATTGCTGGAACACGGAGAAATAATGGAGTCTTATGAAAGGCATCATAGTATTTGAGACTAGGTCGTACCTAGGCGTTCATGGATATTTCAAAGCCTCTCGGAAACTTTTCGCGGGTCCCTCCCTGCCGTGGCTTGTGACTGACAATGGACGCGAAAAAGTGTCCGAACAAGCATATAAATAAGTGCAGCCCAGCGCTGATCTCTAGTGTCTGACGCACCTCTCAGAATACCTACCTACCTAGGCATTTGCGAGCGCGAGCCAGATCAATCATCATCCCTCGACTGCTTCGCTTGAGGTCGGCTTATACTCAATCTCCGGGTATAGACCACGACCATTATATTCTAAGCAGCGCCCATGGGCCCGCCAGTCATGGACTCTTTGCTGTCCTCACGGCGAAGGTTTCTCACCTCGCGGGGTTACCATTACTCTTACGTCTTCGTACCCGGCTCACCAGACAAACCAGTTCTGCTGTTTATTCATGGTTGGCCGTCCCATATTGACGACTGGATTTTTCAGATACGTCACTTTGCCGCCCGGGGCTATGGTATCATGGTGCCAGACATGCTTGGCTACGGCGATAGCAGTGCGCCTTCGGAAAGGGGGGCATACCGGCTCAGGCTTCTCGCCCAAGATCTGGCCGAGCTCCTCGACCAGGAGCAAGTACAGAAGGTGGTCGGTATAGGTCACGATTGGGGCGTGACGATTCTGTCTCGCTTTGCCATGTACCACTCTGAACGGGTACTGGCACTGGCCTTGCTGGGCATTGGGGCGTCCAAACCTGGAACCGGCTTCAACCTCGATGCCATCAACGAGATGACCAGGAGGACCACGGGATCTGAGATGCTGGGCTACATTGCATATATCAGCCGCGACGCAACTTCACAGAGTGCGATGGAGCAAAATGCTGGGTCAGTCATGAGTGTGCTCTTTGCTGCAGAACCAGACTGCGGGGACCGCCATCTGCGACCGCTGGGTGCATTGAAATCGTTTCTGGAACGTGGCGGCCGCGATGTCGTAGGGGCCTGGTACCCGCAGGAGCTGCAAGAGAAGCACTTGAGCATCTTCGGGAGACATGGTGGCTACCTGGGGCCGTGCCAATATTACAAGATGCTAGACCAGAACCTCTCGGTGCCCGATGAAGAGCACCTCGGTGACTTTACCATCGCCCAGCCGGTCTTGCTTGCGGTACCCGAGGACCCAGCGGCGTCGAGCCAGATGCAGTTCCAGATGCTCTCGGCTTGGGCCACGGACATCGACATGGTACAGTTCGACTCGGGACACTGGGTTCACATTGAGAGAAGCGAGGAGACGAATGCTGCCATCGAGAGGTTTCTAATAAAGCACACCGGCACGCAGCATACTGTCTGAAGTTATATAGCATGCCTCTTGTGTCTGGGATCGGGGTACCAGAACGGTTGCGTGAGCATTTTAGGTGAACTAACTGTACCAACCAGGGCTGCTTACACCCTACGCATATCGTGACATGCGAAATGGAATTCTGGTTTCCTAGATACGTCCGACAGAAGCCTGAAATGGAAACGTATTCACTTATCTCCTCTCTCGTGAACCAATCATCAAGTTTACTCGCGTCTACTTGAATCCTGGCACTTCTTCCCTCTTTGCGTGCGGAGAAATCTGGTTCCAACGCACCTTGTTATAACGAACGCGCAGCAATACAGCGAGCAATGGTTGTCCCCGCAATTAGGGATTTCGACCCGAGTCAAAGCTGTATAAGTGGCAGAAGATGTGGCTACTGGTTCTTTTTCTCAATTCATGGCAGGAATGTGAGATTCGGGTCGAGTTCAGTGACCTACTGATCATTTGCATGATTCATAGTTCAATTTCCCGTCCTACATCTTCGTCAAGATGCAACTGTTTCGATCTCTTTCCCTTGTCACTGCTGCCTTGGCCATCCAGCTGAAGGATGATTCATTTGCCATCACAATCGACGATGACACTGGGGCAGTCGTCTCAATTCGAAATCCTAATGACGAGTCCTTGAACTGGATCAGTTCGGCAGATAATGCCCCCTGGCTGCCACCGTCGGCTCGATGGGGTCTGGGATACGCAGATATAGGCTCAGCCTCGCTGCATCGAGGCTTCTGGATCAACGCCTCAGTGACCTCGGCTGGTGCAACTCAGAGTACTTCAGTCTACAGTGTCGGCGCGCTCAATATCACCGTCAAGAGGATCTTGGACAGTTCGAGCCAGTCCGTGAGCGAGACGTACACGTTTTCCAACACGGGCAGCTCCAGTCTGAGTCTCCAGGGCTCGGCGCAGTCACTGGCCATCTACACCCCGTTCAACGATCACTATACCAACTCCCTGGATGCGCAAGCCAACAGGACACATGCGCACATCTGGGCCGGCGGCCTCACCTCATCATGGGTCAAGACCACACGCATGAACGGCACAGGCCCGCACTTGGGGTTGGTAGTGACCGAGGGCGGTCTCAAGGGATACAGCATCGAAGCACGCGACCCCATGACCTCCTCCAACACGCGAGGCACCGTCCTTTTGCACCCAGTGGTCCCGTCGCTGGACCCCGGCGAGTCGACAAGTCTAGGCTGGACACTGTTTTGGCACGAGAGCTGGGACGATTTCTTCAGCAAGGCCGCGGAGCTGTCGGACCAGTTCATCGAAGTCAATGCCACGTCCTGGACCGTGTTTCCCAACGAGAACACGACCATCACCTTGAAGGGTGCCGTGGACGATACCACCACAGTGGCCGGCGCTCCCGTGGCGGCCATCGCCGGCGGATCGACCTATGCCGTAACCTTGTCCTGGGATTCGGTAGGCGAACAGTTGCTGACAATCTCAACGGCCTCTGACGGCTCAACGCGGAACTCGACCATTGTGATAAACGTAGTCCCGGAGCTGGGCCAACTCCTCGCCAGCAGAACGAGTTTTATCGCCTCCAATCAGTAGGTCCTAGGTGGGAGGTAACACCACACTGGAAGGGGCATATGTAGTGTACGATAACCAGATGGACGGACGCGTGACCTTTGACACGGCATCGGATCGCAACTCGGGCCGTGAACGAGTGGGCATGGGAGTCTTGATGGGACGCCACCTCGTGAACTTGGCCGTTGCTGACCTGGAAGCATCCCTGGTCGACTACTACCGCTTCGTGTGTACTCATCTGCAGCGGGACGACGGGTTCGTATACAATGGACCGGATGCCGACCGTCTCCGCGTGTACAACTTCCCATGGGTTGCGCAACTGCACCTGCAGATCGCTAAACTGGACCTCGCCCTGCCTGATGACCTCGCGCTCGCTCGCCTCGCCGACGCCACTCCAGCGCTTCATGCTCACACTGGAGAGCATGTACGCCAAGGGGGCAACCGATACCTACCCCATCGGCGTCCCCATCTACGAGGGCCTCACCGTTCTCGAGTCTGCGGGCAACGAGACTGCCTTTGAGCGGGCACTGGAGCTCTTCGTCGCTCACGGGGAGCGGATCGCCGAGATTGGTACCAACTACCCCGCCGGGGAGGTGAACTACGAGCAGTCTCTTGTCGCCCCGGCAGCCATTATCCCGCTCGAGCTGTACCTGTACACGGGGAACAAGAGCTGGATCACCGTGGCGGACCCTCACTTCGAACTGCTCGTCCAGTTCGGCGGCCGCCAGCCCGACTATCACCTCCACGACGTCGCCATCCGCCACTGGGACGGATACTGGTTCGGCAAGGACCGCATGTGGGGGGATGTCTTCCCTCACTACTGGATCACGTTGACCGGCCTGGCGATGCACTACTGGGGGCTGGCTACGAACGACTCGTCCTATACGGACCGGGCAGAGGGTATCATGAGGTCAAACCTGGCCCTCTTCGCGGCCGACGGCATCGCTTCTTGCGCTTGGCTCTATCCATTGACGGTCAATGGGAGGAACGGGCATTATAAAGATGCATATGCCAATGACCAGGACTGGGCTCTTGCTCACCTTCTCCAGCTGCAATTATTCTGATCTGAGAACCTTAAACCTTTTATCGCTTTTTATTTTGCAAAGCAAGCGCAGCGACATGAGGATTTACCTCGATCTATCTGCTGTTCAGGTGATGAGTCGTGATTGTTGATTTGGTCGGTCATGGAGGCGGATCGTGTCCGGTCAATAGGCAAGTCAGGTACGACAGAAAACGTCCCATTCGATTCACTTTGAATTTGAATACAGGTACAAGATGGAGGGGAAAAAAGGAATTGTAAAGGAAAAAGTGCAAAAAGAACAACATACAACACCGGGGATTCGCTGGCCGTCACCGATCCAACTACTAATCCAGCCGTCTCCAGCTTATCTAGGGCAGAGCGGACGGGATGCCGAGTTCTCTAGAGCGTATGGTCGTATGTGATTGTCATTGCTATTTTCATTGTATATGAACAAAAGAGACGCATAGGTTCTGACACATGGTCGTAGCATCTTCTACCGAGCCCAAGACGATGCCTGCCTCGCGTCGACGGGCAAACCCCTCCACCGGCTCTCCCACACCCTCCCGTCCTTGATCACGGATAACAGGTGCTTGTCGGGGTCGCTCAAGATGCCAACATTCCGCAGCGGGTCTTGGTTCAGGATGAGCAGGTCGGCCGCGAAGCCCTCCTTGATCTGGCCGAGGAAGGCCTCTTGGCCTAGCATCCGGGCCGGGTTCACCGTCGCTGCCCTCAGCACCTCGACATCGCCCAGGGCTCTCTGGCGGATGGCGAACTCGCCGCTCTGCTCCGCCGTCAGCGGCCCCAGGAGATCGCTGCCGTAGCACATGCTGACGCCGGCCGCATGAGCGATTTCGAGGCTCTGGAGGCCCCTTTCTAACACCTCCTTGTTCTTGGCCGCGTTCTCTGGCGGCAAGAAGCCCTTGTACTTGTCCGTCTTGGCCATGGCCTCGTACGTCACCAGAGTCGGCGTCAGCCAGGCTCCGCGCTCTGCCATGAGTCGGGCCGTGTCCTCGTCGACGAAGTTGCCGTGCTCGATGCCCTTGACGCCGTTGGACACGGCGTGCCGAATGGCCCTCGGCGTGTAGGCGTGCGCCGTGACAAATGTCCCGTACGACTCGGCGACCTCGACGATGGCCGCGATCTCGGCCGACGTGAACTGCGTGTTGCTGAGCTTGTCACTGGGTGATGCGACGCCGCCGCCCACCATGATCTTGATGAAGTCGGCGCCCGTCCGCAGCTGTTCGCGCGCGGCCCGGATACACTCGTCCACGCCGTCGACCACGATGCTGAGGCCGCCGTCTGCCTGCTGCTGCCCGCCGCAGCACATGGAGCCAGAATGGTCATGGGGCCCTCTCCTGTCCCCGTGGCCGCCCGTCTGACTCAGCGCGCGGTTGGCGATGAACAACCTGGGCCCGGGGAAGACATCGTCGGCAATGGCCTCCTTGAGAGCCAGCGTGGCGCCCCCGCAATCGCGCAGACTGGTGAACCCGCGCCTCAGGCTTTGTAGTGCCACAAAGGGCTGACGGAAGTGGCTCACCGCCGCATCGTCGCCCATGCTCCCGTCGAGCGATGGCGAGCCGGGGACTGCCGACAGATGGACGTGGGCATCGATCAGACCCGGGCACAGGTACAAGCCCGTGCAGTCTATGAGTATGCTGCCGTCTCCGTCTGCATCGATGGCCGCCGGTGGACTGTGCGCATATCTGACGTGCTCAATCTTGCCGTCCGATATCTTGACCCAGCCGCCGGCGCGGGTCTTGCCGGCGGCCGGATCAACGACGAGGGCATTGGCAAAAGTGTACGACTTGCGCGGCGGGAGCTTCCACGGCTTGATGAGCTTTTCGGTATCCCAAGCTTCTGGTTCAACTTTCAGGGGCCGCTCCTCATTTGCAATCTCTCCCAAGTGACCGGGACCGGCCGCTGCGACCTTGAGCAATGTCATCGGAGCCCCGACTATTTGCTCGAATAACAAACAAGGGTATGTACGGCTGAGAAGCTGCTCAAGCGACCAAGGCTTCAGGGCGATGCGGCATACAGCAGCCGTTTCAAAGACTCTGATAGCAAGCAATGTAAAGCCAAATAAGTAATGTCGAACAGGGGACAAGAAGAGTCACGAGTATCGGTACCATGGACTTATACTACTATTTATATGCAGATCATCGGCTATCTGCCATGCAACAGTCAACGGCCCCACCATATCTGCCAACGACCCGAAGGGCCATGATGGATTAGACACCAGACGCCAGCCCCTCACCTGATGTGTTGCGTCAGGCAAGGCAAGGAGCGTAGGTAGGTAGATAGGTACGCAGGTTATAGAACACATCAATCTCTCCGCCCGTTCACATACAACACAGAATGAAATGAAATGAAATGAGATAGATTCCCGGTCTTTCTCGCCAGACCGTTCAAACAGCTTTTATTCATTATACCATCTAAAGACCACCTCTACAAAACGAGGACTAACGACAAGGGGTATGGTTTCCGAGTGACGCCTTAGAAATGCATGTATCAAGTCAGAAACGCTATGTAGGCGTCTCCGTATTCCATCATGTATGGAAACTGCGATCAAGCATAAGGCCATTGCTTCCTCTGCTTGTTTTCTCACGACCCTGGTGGCTACCGACCAGAGTCCAGCATGTCACCGAAAGAAAGAGGATTGCATTGCCTCGGTGCGCTCATTCCCCATGGCTCCCTCTACCCAGGAGCCGGGGCATGTAAGCTTGGCGTAATCCGTGATTCTCAAGAACGATTAAATCCTTGCTTTGCCTAAAAGGAAGAAAAAAAAAGAGTTAGTCGGTGACCAAGCAAGTTGAAAACGGGTTCCTTACCTTCATCTGTTCTATCCGGGCCTTGAGTTGACTAGTCACCTCGGCGGCACGTTTCCAGCTCTCGACACCGTTGGTGCTGCTGTGGCCGCCACCGCCCGCCACCGAGCTCGTCCCAGATGCCGTTCCGCCATGGCCGGTTCCGTCGTCGACAGGAGTGCTTCGGAACCCACGAGCAGGACTGCCGCGGCCACTCGATCCACTGCCGTATCTCAAGTCGGGGCTCATCATCTTACTTCTGGGGTAGCTCGGCGGCGGGTCGCCGTTCTCCTTTTCTTCAGAGAACGAGCTGGTAAAGCTCGACCTGGTCGCTCTACCGCCCGGAAAACCGCCACCATCACGGTAAATGCCCATGTCGTCGTGCGTCGGGCTGCCGAGGCCCGGGCTGACTACACCAGAGTTCACACTCGCGGCCTCGGCCTTGCTGAGAGCCCTCTTGAGGCGCTCGAGCTCACGTCGTAGTCGCTCGTTGGTCTGTTCCGCTGCCTCGGCGTCACTGCGCGCTCGGACGAGTTGCGTCTCCTTCGCCTTGATGCTAAGTACATCTCTCGTGTGATCCTCGATGAGCTGTGCGTTCTGATTCTTGAGTTCCTGGATCTCAGATGCTAACTTGCCCCTTTCTTGGCGCATCTCGTCGGCTTGTCTCAAGAGTCGCTCATTGGCATTTCGAAGCTCCTCGAGCTCGGCCCGCTCCATCGCGCTGAAGCCGCTAGAAGGAACTGGCGATGTCGGAACAGGTGCCGCAGCGACAGGCGCGGCCGGCTTGGCTAAAGAGCGTCCTGCAAGGCCGCCTCTTCCTAGACCCATCCGCGGGCGCGGCGGCGGCGAGGCCTGCATCGGCTCTTCATCCTCCACGGGAGGCGGCGGCGGTGCTGCCGCCGCCGGGGCTCTTCGTGGAGATGCAAGTCCGCTAGGACCGGCGAGGCGGCCACGGGGAGCCTTCAGACCACCCAGTCCAGCTCTCGGGGGTGCGACTTTGTTTGCAGCCGGGGTGGCCCTCGAGGATGGCTGTGGTGCAAGTGGTGCCGCATCTGCAGCTGCAGCAGCAGCTGGAGGCGGCTTCTTGAGCCCAGCCGGGGCCTTCCTGGCACCACCCACCACCTTCTTCGGTCCACCAGGTGGAGCACGGGCCGCAGGCGCAGGCGGTGGCTTTGGCTTGTCCTTGGCCTTGACTTCGGCCGTGTCAAAGTATTCCTTGATCTTGTTCTTGCGTATGTCGTCGAGGCCCTCGAGATGTGGGTTCATGGCACGCTCGCCAACGATCTTCATGATAGTTCCCAAGACTTCGGCGCCACCAGAGCGCAGTCCTTCACTTGATTCTGCCAAGAGCTTCTTGGCAAACTCCACCAGAGTGATAATCTCTTGCTTGCTGGGTACGTCGCGAGTCGTTCTCAAACACCGGACTAGGAACTTCATGGTGCCCTCCTTCACCTGAGGGTTCTTGTGGACAAGGAAGGTGGTGATGTCTTCCATACACTCGCTGAGATCAGTGGCCAGGAAGACCTGATCAAGTGCTGCGCCGAGCGCGTCGGAGACCGAAGCCTTCTTCTCCTTTAGACGTTCCATGATAGGCGCCATGACGACGGATCTGTATTTTCCGTAGCTCTTCCGCAGTCCTTGAGCTAGAACCTCGATGCACTGGGCTGCCTGTGTCACGACAGCAATGTTTGCATCCTTCATGCACTTGGCCAATCCACGGTTGATTTCGCCGAAATCGCCATCCTTGATTCTCGGCACATTGAGCAGTGCGTACAGAGCTTCCAGTGCCTCCTTGCGCTCCTTCC
Source organism: Pestalotiopsis sp. JCM 9685 (assembly GCA_001599175.1). Taxonomy (NCBI): domain Eukaryota; kingdom Fungi; phylum Ascomycota; class Sordariomycetes; order Amphisphaeriales; family Sporocadaceae; genus Pestalotiopsis; species Pestalotiopsis sp. JCM 9685. The sequence goes on from BCGF01000004.1 coordinate 380,241, forward strand.
ACTTTGATGAGGCGAGGTTGTCGTGGAAGTTGGCGGGAACCTTGGACAAGACGTCTTGCGGCTCGGCCAGGTCAAAGGCGTCCACCTCGCCAGGCTCTTCTGCGGCGTCACCCTCATCGTACTCTTCCTCGCCGCCTGCGCCGGCTGCGGGAGCACGAGCTGCGGCCTCTTGCTGTGACCGTAGTAGCCTCTCCTGTTTGGGCACACCTTCGGCCTTGACCTTTTCGAATTGTGCTTCCAGGTCCGACTGTTGGGTCGGCTTGAGATCGCCCCAGAACATGGGCTTCATGGCGTCCCTGAGCCAGCGGTAAAACTCGACGGCGAGGTTGGTGGCTTCTGCTCTGACATTCTTGTCGGCGTGGCCAAAGACTTTTGGTAGTATCTTGAGAACGGGTTTCGGGTCGGCAATTTTGCAGCCATAGTTGTGAAATATGCTGGTGAGGGCGGCCAGGGCGGCAGCGACCACTTTTGGCAGCTTGGCTGAAAGAGCGGGAAGTATGTCCTCGATGACAGGGCCGGGGACATCCAATTCGACGAGCAGCAGCAATGCCTCGACCGCCGAAGCTTTCGTGGCCGGTCTTGTAGATATCAGGGCCTTTTCGCAGATGGGAGTCACGACCTGATTGCGCGAGCGCACACAGTTCTCCTTGCCACCGAATTTGAGAAAGGCGCAGAAGGCAGCAATGCCATCTGACTGTGCGGCAACGTTGGAATCGACCACGGCGCCCTTCCACAGACTGGGATCCTGGTTGAAGGGGCGAAAGGCGGGATCGTACTCGTCGGGGGTGGCTTCGAACTGCTTCGCAGCCTCTTCATATGCGGCCTTGCGGACTTTCCACACCTTGTGAACCCATCTGTCTGTGAGTGGCAGAGAGCTGTAATCGGGCTCTCCGTCGGCCATGTTGGCGGTCGGATTTCGGGACGCTTTCGTCGCCGTCTCAATGCGGGGCGCAGAAGATGTCGAGTCGTGATGGGGAGGAGAGTCTGCAGCTACTCGGGCCGAGGTCGGAGAAGCAGGCGGCGTGGGCTCTTGTGTTTTCTGTCGCTTCCAGAGTTTGATATTCTTGAACGTGGAGGGCGCTTCCCTTCCTTTGGTTCTGCTCGGGTTCGGGCCGGGCGAGAGTGATAGGGTGTCGGCTGCTTTACAAATTAGTCGTCGCAAACGGTCGAAGGGCATCTTGGCATGGTGCTGGCGAGATTTCAAGGACAGCAAAAAAAGAGAGGGGCATTGAAGGGGCGTGACCAGGCGCAGAGTCGGCAAATGTAGACAACAGCAGGAAGCGGCGACGATAGCTGAATCTGAGATTGAGTACGACCGCACCTGCGGCTGCAACTGCACCTGCGCAGCGACGTGATCCGCAGCAAACGCCTAATCGCTCGCTCGCTTGCTCCAAGCTCGCGTGGGCAGACCGAGTCTCTTTCTCCGGGGACAGCGGCGAGATGGAGTGGAGGGCAGGGCCGAGTTGGGAGGGACGGAGCAGAGAAGCGCAGAGCAGAGAGCAGAGCAGACGAGAAGCGCTCGGGATAATGCTTCGATTCGGTTTTCGCCAGAGGCAGTCGCGCCGGGCTGGGTGAAACTTGGGCAGAAGCTGCGACTTTGAATGACAGGCCAGGTATTGTTCCCAGTCCCTCATTGTTTGGGTTGGGCCTGCTCTGTCTCCGTTCTTGCCTGCAGCGCAGCTCGCATCCCGTTCCGCCAACTCCCCTCCCCTCTCCATCTCCCCTTTCCTCCGCCCGTCTTCTCGTCGCGGACGACGCATCGTCCCGGCGCGAGCAGTTGCAAAAGTGCGCGGCCCATGGCGGAGCTCGGGGTGCATGTGCGCGTGCTACGTGTGCGATTCACTGTGCAGAGGTAAGAGAGGTCAACGTACATTGAGTATGTTCCAACACAATTGGACTCTGCAGAAGGGGTGCAGATGCGCTGGGTTGCTTGCTGCTCGGGGGCAAGTCGTGGTATACGTATGTTTGTAGGAGTGGGCGTTTTTTCTTAAATCTTTTGGTTCAGACCAAGATGGAGAGAAAGTGTCCGTAAGGGAGAGGGGACGCGAAGAGAAGGGGAGAGAAAATTAATGTTTCTAGCTGGCGACTTTTTCAAGGGTCTGGCACATTTTAGGTAGCCAGTGGAAGTCGATGATGATGTCGGTTTGTTTGGTTTGACTGGCTGCCCCCCGTAGTCAAGGGACCGACCAGGCGATTGGGCGAGGGAGGGGGGGGGTCAAGTGGGCAACGAGGCAATGAACGAATGGCAACAAGAAAACATTGGCTCCCGTCGCCGTCCAATCTCATCAGCCGGGTGGGAACATATGGGCAGCCAAACAGGGGTCGCGTCGGGCAACGGGGCAGCACTGACAGGCCGCTAAAGGAATACATCGCACAGAAACGACCGACCTCAGGGTTGGGCTGCAGTGGGGTCACAGTCACCAGTCCCAGCCGACAGGGTAAACCCCATCATGCAAATCTTGTTGACCTTGACCACCACCATGCACCCAACCTGGGTATATCTCTGTCTATTGTTTACCTGTCATTTGGCTTACAGGCGTCTCTCCTCGATACAATGGAAATGTATACAAGAAATACTCAAAACCAGAGTAAGGAAAAATCAATGGCTAGGTAATAGAAGACAGACGTAGTCCGGCTGTCCACCACGCCACTAGCGTCCAGGTACCGTGAACCATTCGCATGGCAATGGCGACGAGTATAATTGCAGAAGCGTAGTCTGGCAACGATGACTTACTTGCTTGCATACCCCGAGGTCTACGAATAGGCTACAGCTAAAGAGTCTCCGAGCAAAGGCTAATAAAGCCTCACTCATGAGCCTCGAGCCAATTCAACTCCAGCAGCCTATGGTCTTATTGGTGTTTTCCGGATTCGATCGCTGGAGAGAATGCAAAGCAATAGATTCGAGGCTGAAGCATGTCTTGTTGGAGGGTGCTCCCAGGTTCGTCTTGGCCGGCTGTTTTTTTGTTGCTTGAAAAGCCAAAAGGTCATTCTCATTCCACTTGTCTTGACCATACGATATCGACATATCTAACACTTGCTATATTCTTTTCGGCACTGTTTACGTAGCAGAGATCTATTTATTATTTTACGTGAGATCGATCAGCTTGTATCATTTGTTGTCCCGACGTCACTAAATATATCACCTCGAATTCGTGTCGGTATCTACTGGAGTTTCGCTGTATTGCTGCGCAGAATAACCTCGAGACAAGTTTATATATGGAACGAGTGGCTGCTCAAGTACATAAAAAACGAACACATGGACTTTTGAGTGATTTCGAAATGCAAGACATGCCGCTTCTTACAGCAACTCGGGAAGAACATGTTGGAATATATTTCTCGAGTTTCCCCTTGCGATACTTTATACTTGACGACCAGTACGCCGCCGACCAGCAGCAATAAAACGGATGGTGCTGCCCGTCTCGTGGTCAGTTGATCGATCTCAGTTGCAAGCCGCCTCTCCTTGAAACGTGCCTCGAGAGTTCATGTTTAATGCGACCACGAGACTAAGCGGTTTCTACAGTCTACCGACAAGCATAGAACATTGAGCCTATTTTCCTCATGTTTCATAAGTATCATGCATCTTGGGGATACAGTCGACGACTTGGTCAGTGTCAGCTAAAGGGGCTTCGTGTGTAGCCAGAAGAAGAAGACCAAGACGAAACACTATCTGTATTTGGCAGCTCTAATCTTTCCTCCCAAGTCCAGTTTGCACAGAATCTTGAAGAGGCAGACTTCGAGTCCCTTCGCGATGGCGCCCTTTCATAAACCAGGTGTTACTCCAGGCGAGCAGTAATATCTGATCTGCATCGATTATACAGGCTGTAGATGGAGGCATGTGTGCGCGGGACCTTGATAGGTATACTCTGTACATGTATTATATCCCAGAAGGGCTGAACTTTTACTATACTACGTGCGTGAATAAGCCTCTAACCGCTACCTAGGTTAGGTAGGAAAGGCACCTAGAAAAGGTACCACCTAGCCAAGCAAAAGCCCACCCACATGCACCCATCAATGAACCAGACCGCCCGCATGGGTGGTGCGCCGCGCCCCGCGATTCCCCAGCACTGAGAGACCCGGCCCCGTCGCCATTCGCTCCAACCAACCAAACCACTCGAACTTTTTGGCCCAATGGTTTGTAGTATGTGTCTGTCTGTCTGAAAGAGGGTAGGTAGGTAAAAGGCATGTTTTGTTTGCTTTCAATCACCAAAGTCGGCGCCCCCCCAGCGAGTGACTACCGCTCAACCCCCCAAACTGACATCATCCTACTACCACCATACCCTACCCTCAATCCTCACGCAGTCGTCTTTTTTCCCCTTCTCCTCAAGTCTACCAGACAGGCAAGCTGCCCTGAACGCTCCTCGACTGATCTGGGGCGAGACTCTCGGTACACCTTGTCGGGCATCGGCCCAAACGTCGTCCTGCCTGCTGCTCTTGCGCGAGGAAGCAGAACGAGCTCCTGACCGCCCCTCCCCGCCAGCAAAAGAGTTACAACAAGCACAGCTTGCCTGATCGGTCGCCCGTCCTCCTATATGTATGCACCTCTAGGCGAGAAAGGCAACCCGACATACCTACAGCGCGCGCCACATCTTACGCAAACCCGGGGCTTTATGAAGAAGGATTCCCCATAGGTAGCCAGCCAGCATGAGCAGTCAAATCTTGACGTCGCGCCAAGCTGACGAACTGTGCGTCCCTGCCTCAACACTGCTGCTCTCTGCTGCTTCTCCTCCTCCCGACTCGCCCTCCGCCTCCTGGTGTCTGTACTAACCTCTCCATCGTACGCCTCAGGCACAAGGCCATTGTCGCGTACCTCTCCTCCAGCAATCTCACCAACACCGCCGAGGCCCTGCGCCAGGAACTCAACCTCGGCGACACCTTTGACGCTACTACTTCCAAGAAATATGAGGGTCTCCTCGAGAAGAAATGGACCAGCGTGGTCCGCCTGCAGAAGAAGGTGCGTGCTCTCGCTCCCTCCTCTCCGTCTGCCAGTCTGCCTCGCCGCTCTAGCCCCCCACCGAGTCTGGACCGAAGAGATCATGTTGCTAAAATGTGAGAGCTGTAGATAATGGAGCTGGAGGCGCGGAATACCAGCATACAAGCCGAGCTCGACAGTGCGACCCCTACCTCCCTCGCCCGCCGCAGCCAAGACCCCGCCAGCTGGCTGCCCAGATCGCCCGCCAGGCATACTCTGCAGTCGCATCAGAAGCCCATCACCTGCATCGCCTTTCACCCTGTATTCTCGACTCTGGCTTCCGGCTCGGAAGACTACACCATCAAGATCTGGGACTGGGAGCTGGGCGAGCACGAACGCACCATCAAAGGCCACACCAAGGCCGTCTTGGACGTCGACTTTGGTGGTCCCCGGGGTGGGACACTGCTGGCTTCGTGCTCGAGCGACTTGACCATCAAGCTGTGGGACCCTTCGGACGACTACAAGAACATCAAGACACTGCCCGGCCACGACCACAGCGTCAGCGCTGTGCGCTTCATCCCTTCGGGCGCAGCCGGCGCTCCCTCTTCGAGCAACCTGCTGGTGTCCGCCTCCAGAGACAAAACCCTGCGTATATGGGACGTCACTACTGGATACTGCCTCAAGACCATCAGGGGTCACGCCGACTGGGTCAGGGACGTGTTCCCCTCCTTCGACGGTCGCTTTTTGTTGTCATGTGGAACCGATCAGACGGCGAGGCTGTGGGATATATCAATGACGAGTCCTGAAAGCAAGGTCACTTTCGTCGGCCATGAAAATGTAATCGAGTGCTGCACCCTGGCCCCGCCAGCTTCGTATCAACACCTCGCCAAAATCGCCGGACAGAAAGCGCCTGCTGCATCTGCAAGCGCAGAGTTCATGGCGACCGGTTCGAGGGATAAGACGATCAAGCTGTGGGATGGGCGTGGGAACTGCATCAAGACATTGGTCGGTCATGATAATTGGGTACGGGCGTTGGTCTTCCACCCAGGAGGCAAATATCTGTTCAGCGTGGCCGACGACAAGACACTCCGGTGTTGGGACCTGAGTCAGGAAGGCAAGATGGTCAAAAACCTGGACAACGCCCACGGTCACTTTATATCTTGCCTCCGGTGGGCGCCTGTTCTCATCAAGGAGCCGGCCATGAACGGGGGCGACACACAAAACGGCGCCGCTGCCAATGGCACCTCGAAAGCGGGCGCCGCGCCAGAAGTGCAGATTCGATGTATTATCGCCACGGGTAGTGTCGATTTGAATGTCAGAATCTTTGCCAACTGAAAAATGCCAATTCATACGTTCGACGCCGAAGATGGTGAAACAAAGAAGACGAAGGAAAACAACGAAAGATGAGAGGCCTGTATGCGGCAGCTCGGGTCGACCAAAACGGCCAAGGGGTGGTCGGTCGGTCACCGATGAAAGATTCCGGACCATGACGCAGGATGCAGGACTCGGTGTTACACCACGAACTGCGGCACCGCCAGTTGCCAGGTAGAGGGGATTTTCACAGGCTCAGGACCATGTATACTATTGACTCTTGGAATACCCTCAAAAGGACTGTTTTCGGGGAAAATTTTTGTTGACCGCCATGTTAGATAGATCGGTGCTCTCGTTTCGCCGCCATGACATGCGCGTCCGAGTCCATGATAGACACGAAAACCAAGAAAGTAGATACAAGAATAGATACCCGTTCATCACTTTGAATCACATATCATTTCTATTTAAAAACAAAATTAGACTACTATGCGTACAATGCGAGGTATGAATTATACGAGTGGAGGCCCATCCACGTCTTTCCCAACGTGATGATCGAATATGAGATATGGTCCTCAAACCCGATGGATCGTACATCATTCGACCTGTGCTGGCCCTCTTCACCTCGACGGTTCCTCTACCAGACACCTATGAGATTCACGGGCAATCGCCTTGCTTGTATTCAAGCTAATCAGATGAGAACAGCAAGCAACGCAAATCCACCGGCCAGAACCGGCACTATTACTGCGGGGAAAACTCCGGTCGCCGAAGAAGAACCCGTGGTGCCATAGATGATGGTGGTGCTATCGCCAGTGCTCGTGCCGTCGGTGGCGGTTGCGGTTGTGGTCGCCGTCGTAGCTGCTACGCCGGTGGCATTGCCAATCAGAGATGCGTAGGCAGCACTCTCGGCGCTGACGAGAGACGACTCTAGGGAGGCCGCCTCGGACTGGATGCTCGCCAGGACGGCATTGTAGGCGGTACCTGCCGCTGTGACGGCAGCCTCCTGGGAGAGGATCGCGGCGTTCAAGCTGCTGATTTGGGCTTGGTAGCTGCTGACAATGGCCGCTGCTTGCGAGGCCTCGGTGACAGCGGTCTCTGCTGCATTGGCCTGTTTCCATTGGGCAGGATATCATTAGTCGTCCATCCGTTTCGTCCGAGCCACTTGCAGTAGGAGACATACAGCTGCTGCAAAGGCAGTATAGGACAGGAGGATGTCTTTCAAAAGCATGATTATCGAGGATGCTCCGCCTGGCTTATCGTCAAATGTGTAAAGGGCGAAGAGACTTCCAATAGAATTTCTTCCCGAGACTTGCTTCGACTTCTCCTGTGTTTTCTCTGCTGCGACGCGGCCTCTGAAGACGAGCAAGTCGAGAGCAATGTCTGACTGGCACGGCCATCCGGTCATGTCGTACTATATCAATATTCCCGGGGCCTGGCCACCGCTATCATGAGCCGCGTCATCGAGCGGGTTCTCGAATTTGGGCACGAGTTAAGAAGTGGATTAGAGCCTATTCGGGTTGCTGGCTACCTTGCAAGTTCAGAGCTCGGGCTCAGTGGGCAACGCAACCCATTCGTGCAGCACTGTCGAGCCCGGAAAGCTCGAACATGGCATCCGATGGAAATCATGCTTGTAAGTCGTTGTCGTTGCAGGTCGGCCTAGTGGGCCGGATAGCAGGCGCAAGGTCGCTCAAGCCTTCACTTGCGATTAATCTGATATGTGATATCCGAGCCTGCTGCTTACTGAATGGTACGTAGTCTTCTCGGCTGCTAGTACCGAACCATCGAGTGGACCGATCCATCTACCCGCACTGCCTACGGCATGTATGATCCGGGCACAGGAAGCCCTCCGCCACTCAGCAGTGCGTCGTGTATCTATGCAGATATACGATAGTTGCTGTTTTCCATGCTCTGTCTTGCGGGCCACGCGAGTCGTCATCAAGAAGCAAGAGCCTCCTTTGAAGTCAGGGCTGGGCCTAGAAACGTTATCGACGCCGTGGCAAGTCCATTGTTTACCTGCCAGTGTTCAGCGCCTCCCATCATGTGAGCAAAGCGACCAGAATGATCTGCTAACCTTTTAGTTGTACTATTAACAGGAGCCTTTGATGTGTGTTTGACCCTCGAGGACGAATGGAACGAATCAACAAAACAAGTTATCGTTTGCCAAGGGGGTGTGTGTGTGTGTGTGTGTGTGTGTGTGTGTGTTATTATTAGAGAACAATTTCATCTGATTGATACTAGAAGAAGCTCGAGAGAGAGAGAAATAGATATATGAGGAAGGGCAGAAGAGATACTTCAGATGATATATTGTGACAACTATAGTCTCGAGCAGCTGCAAAGCTGTTGGCACTCGTTGTCTGTGCCTGGATGCCCGAGATTCGTTTGCCTACGCCTGCGCAAGGAATGTAACTCTGATCTTACCTATAGTATCTTGTCGCCGAGAGCACACTTTCTATATGCCAGCGACTTTGACCTGAAATCAGTGTCTTCCTTGGACTGGAACTTGCTTCGACGGGAACTTGATGTGCTAGAGAGCTCCCCTTTGAGACTAGCGTGCGGGATTTTGCTTCCAGCAGTATGGGCTGAGATAAACAGGCTTTCATCCAACAGAACACGGTGAGATGGCCGAGCGGTCTAAGGCGCTGCACTCAAGCTCTATCAGCTTCCTCAGGACACCAGTTCGAGGAGAATTGCAGTCTATTTATAGGCGGGGGTTCGAATCCCCCTCTCATCACGTGACGTGCGTGCAGTCGTCGGTTGGCGATTGTGACGATCCTTTTTGGTGTTTGGCGACTATCCACCAGTGTATACTCGGTCGTACCTTCCCAACTCGCTCGCACCTTCCAACTTTCGGGTTGTCATAGAATAGTTGGCAGTGAGTGCATTTGGCTATTTTTTGGCCGATGAGTAAAGGGTGTTTGGTAGATTGCTTGCCTGAAGCGATGGCCAGTCTAAGTGACGAAAGGTTGTCATCACGTTTCGGTAAATGCAAGAGCAGTCAACCTGTAAGCTATATTGTAGATCGAGTGGAAATAGAGTATACCACAAATGAGTGGTCTCGTTCCCTTCTCTGAACGCCGCCATAAGCTGTGGCTATTATATTGGCGGTGGTGTTGACTCGATCACGAAGTGGTTTGTTCGTTATTACTTACTTACCAGCTGCGCCAATAATTGGGGCCTGGTAATTGCTGCGTGTGCCGTATATGATTGGTGCGGGCATGAATATTCAAACCTCCATTGAGTTGACAGTATATATACAACAGTTCTGACGACTCTGGATGATCCACCTGAGAGGACTTTGCCGTGTCTGCAAATGTTCTTGATGTCGGCACCGAGTGTGAAATCGCCGAGGTGTCCATAATGGGCGGTGTAGAAGCTGTGGACGCTCTTGGCGATAATGGCATCTATATCTATACTCTATGAGCCTGGACTCGGAAGCTTCTAGCTGTCAGATGAGTCATGGACCAGTATCGCGCTCTTGTAAACTCTTGTCTGGCCCGTTCCCAACTCGTACAGCTTTGCCGGCGTGAAGGATGGGTCGCGGACATGGTCGGTGAAGTCCATCAGTCCCGGGGATCCGTGTGACCTGACCCGGTGCCCATGGTTTCGTCGGCCACATCAACGAGCAGCTCGTTTATACTCTGTGTGAATGTTCCTGGGTTCAATACAACAGGTCCGCCGAATGCGGCAAACCTTGCCGTTGCGTACTGGGTGATACCAGCATTATGGCTGAGACGATCTGGGGCAGTCTCGATTTCGTCGGAGAATATGCCACTCATGCAGACGTCGTATTATTGTCTTTCTCGGTCAGGAATGCGATCGTACAAGGGTCCCGCCAACACAATGATTAGCATCTCGCGTATAGATACATGCAGGATCATTATCTTTGCGAGACAATAACAACAGCAGTTTCATAATGATCACCCACATGACAAAGATGGATTCGACCAAACAAAAAGCTGAGTGGTGGAGGCTGAATTTTACTCGGGCATCCAAGGTCTCGTGGGTGACTGCTAGGGCTTTTCAGTCAAGTTGAAGAGAGTTGTCTCTTCAGTAGTACTGCATGTGGTCGAGATGTCTAGTACCCAAGGCCGGCGCGGTCTCAATATCCGAGTCACAGGTCCTGTGGCTTTGCACCTTTCTTCAGTTGCGAATCTCGGCTCTGCGGGTCAGGCTACAGTCCAGCTGATCTGACCAGCATGATTTGCAAACTCGAAATTATCTGCATGGGTCATTACCTCGGCAAGGTTGATATCGTCGTATGCTGGTGTTCTGGTGTTCTCGTTGCCTGGCTAGGCATTGTCAGCCGGCGGGCGGCACAGAATGGCAGCGAATGGGCAGTGGAGGAAACAAGAATGAGCATTCTTGGACTCAACCCATCGCGGCTGGAAGGGTGCCAGCGCCGTGTATTGTCCCGCGACGGGCATATCCTCGGGGAGCGCGATCCAGTAATCGATAAGTCGTCCCTCAACGACGCGGAAGTTGTTGCGCTTGGTATAGAGGTCGCCTCGGCCACGTCTAATATCGGAATCGTTTTGGTTATAGCTACCACTCAGCCCGGAGGGGTCGCTTTTCATGCTAGTGCCGCTGAGAAAGTTCCCGCGGTATCGTTGGAGGGTCCTCTAATGGATTTCCTAGGGTTAAGGACAGAGGACTGCCATCGACCACAGTGCCATATACGGCGAGGAAGTCTCCAAGGTCCAGGCTTATTCCATACACTTGGTTGACTGTCAAGGCTTGATAGTGGTCCGCTTCTGCTGCCATGCTGATAATAATAATAATTATAGAAAAAACCTTCCATTGGAGTTTTGGGAAAGTATCTACAAACTTGATTTTACATGCTATAATGATGGCATAAAATGAGGTGGGAAAGACGCCCAGGTATTCTTGCACGTACAAAGTGTAAGAATTGACGCCGTAATCGGTAACGTGCAGGGTGAGGCTGTGCCAGATGTGCATTTCAGCTCCTTCTATTGCGCTTGGCGTTTGCGGATAGAAAGAAAGAAAAACCTCGACCACGGCAACCGCCCCATCGACAACAGGCCCTCAAAACTGTCTCTACTTTCTCAGCTTTTTGTTACAATGACTTTCAAATACGAACCCCTGAGCGACGTGCACTCTTTCAGGCTGCTTCGACTTCTTGGCGGCGAAGGTGGCGACGTCGAGTGCGAGCTCTTTCACACGACCACAGTCTGTAACAGGCTCCCATATGAGGCCGTATCCTACTGTTGGGGACCTGCAGAGGTCCGAAGCGCCATAATTATTGATGGCAGACCGTTGGTCGTCAGGCAAAGCCTAATCACACTTCTGAAGGATCTGCGACATTCCAATACACAGAAACATCGCCTGCTCTGGATAGATGCCATATGTATCGATCAGCAAAACAAGATCGAGCAAGGCCATCAGGTGCAGCAGATGCGAGACTTGTACGCATTAGCACGACACGTCATCTTCTGGGTCGGCGAGACGACACCAGATACGACCTTTCTCATGAAGGCTCTCCACAAGTTCAACAGAACAGTCAAACCCGCTGGCTGGCATCAGTCAGATACGATCAAAGATGTCTGGGAAGAAGTACTTCGGGACCTGAAGAAAGATCCCTTTATTCTTGATGCTCCTGGCAGACTACATGAAGCCTTTCGCGAATTCCTAAGACGTCCCTGGTTTCGTCGCGCCTGGATCATCCAGGAGGTCGCGAATGCGAGGAGAGGGTCGGTCCAATGTGGCAAGAGATTTGTCACCTGTCGAACTTTTGTCCACGCGCATGCGCTTCTGGGAGTAAAGACTACGCAACAGAGTCGCAACATACTGGATGCGATGCCTACTCACTGGAGAACGACTTCTTGGTGGTCAGACGAACGAGACCTATTCAGCGTCCTTCAAAAGTTTCGAGACTGCGAGTCAACTCTAAGCAGCGACAAGATATACGCCCTGAGGGGTCTTTGTTCGTTTCGCGAGGATGCCAGCTTTTTCAGGGTGGACTACCAGCAACCTGTCCAGCATGTCATATTGGATGCGATCGCGCACATGTGCCTGTGCGATCGCGATTCCTTGCCAGACACGCTGTATTCCAACATGGAGGCCTTCCTGAGGGACTTGGAATCGATGCATTCCCGGGTCTTTCTGATCATGGTCAAATCTGAGCAGGTCGACAGTGTTCGAAACATGTTGAAGCACCATTCTGCCCTCATCAAGTTCCCACCCCGCATGCTGGACTACGCCGTTTCCAGCACCCTCCATGGACGAGCTCTGACTGAAATTCTTCTGGAATTCTGCGGAGAGAACTTCGTGATGACGGACTCGATCATGAATGCAGCATGTAAGAACGAGGCACACGGTTCTTCCATTGTGAATCTGCTCCTCTCGCGTCCCCAACCTGGCACTATGAGGTTCTCTCGGCACGTTGTCGTCTCGGCTGCTCGCAATCGGGCGCAAGGGGCTCGGATCATAGATGCCCTTGTCAGATTCCACCCGCACCGCGAAGAAATCGTCGCTCCTGAAGTAGTGTACAGCATCTTGACGAATGAAGATGCCAGAGACGAGATACGAGACGTGCTATTCCGGCGGATTCTGGTAAATATAAAAGTGAGCGAGAGCCTCGCAGTGGCGGCGGCCACCAACGGGGATGACCTCATGAAATTGAAGGCTTTCTTTGAATCCAATGAAGTGGCCGTAACGGAGGAAATTCTCCTCGCTACAACAAGAAACATCACGATGGGCCCCGCAATGCTCAAGTACCTCTTGCAAAGCAAGCCTGCACGGCATCTTCGAATAACATCTAGGCTAGTGGTGGCAGCAACTGATGCCTCCATCTACCACCTTCAACTGTTGAACGTGTTACTTTCCCTTCGGCATGAAGGGATAAACATGACTGACGATATTCTGATGGCAATACTGAAGAACAATCACCGGCTTGGCATTCTTGACCTCTTTGAATCCAAGCAGGGATCAATAAGGATTTCACAAACGGCTACCTCTATCCGCGACTGGACAATACTGAGGGACCCGTCAGGACACCCAGTCGTCTGGTGGGCACTTGAACACGCTCAGGGACCTCTCCTGGAAGCACTCATCAAGAATGGCGCGGACATTACGGCCGACGGTCGTATTTTGTGTTTTGCTTGCGAACTCGGCAATGCATCCATTGCCAGGATACTGGTTGAGAACGGCGCAGACGTCGGTTCTACGCCATTTACTCCTGTAAAAGCATCGAGAGCGCTTGATCGGGTGTTATGTTTCTTGCTCAAGCGGGGAATCCCGGCCAACGAGGTTCTTCTGAGACGGGCAGCGTCTGTAGGAAACGTGGTAGTCGTGGATTTTGCTCTCAGGAATCGGCCCGGGATGAAGTTGGACGAAGCGCTTGCCCATGCCGCGCGGCACAATCAGACGTCAGTCGTTCAGCTTTTACTGGATGCCGGCGCTCCCACCGGGATTCAGGATGCGGCCGCTCTTGGTCCACAGAGGCGATGAATCTAATGCCAGGACAAGGTTCTCTGGGTAGATGGCTATGTAGTATGCTGCGCTGGCAAGGGATCTAATAGCCTATCAAGTCCTGTTTGGGATCGGCGCGGACATATATATAAAGACCAATAGCGGCGAGTTCATTGCATCGTTCACGGCCTGGAAGCAGGTTTTCAACTGTACAGAAAGGGAGCCCAACGTGAGGAGCATGATGTCTGGCGCCGCCCCGTGCACTGCTGGGCCAGTTCGACCTCTGGAGATGTGCGGCTGGTTTCGTGTTCTCATATACCCGCTCTGATACAACACAAGGGCGACTTTCAGATTGCTAAAGACAAGCACCCGATGCCGAGAGAAGCTAGCTGACCAACATGGCAGTGCCTCGTGAATAGCGTCGATCTTGAGCACGTCTACTCCAAGGTTGATCGACAATTCCTCTTGTTGGGGGGGGGGGG